>WSYQ01000049.1:0-35028 GCA_011426435.1 Lysiphlebus fabarum | reverse complement strand
ATATATATATATACATGCAATACACATTGGAATTACAAACAATTTGCCTTGTTAAATCCAATCTATAAATTCAAATTTTACAGCTATCACTTTTTTTATTTATTTATTTTTTTTTTAATATACATATTATCATGATATACTTATGCAAATTATAACAATAAAACAATTTTCATTGTTTCTAAAATTTATGTATTTTCTAAAATTTCTAATATTTATTAATTTGAAATTTTGCAAATGAAATTTTTTATATATTTTTTTTTTGAGATTGTCATTCACAATATGACAAAATATTTTAATGGTTTATAAAAAATATAAAATAAAAACTGCAAATATCAGCAAAATTTTTTGTGCGGATATTTTAAGTACATGTCGGGATCAGAAGTTTTTTTTATGTGGTAAAAAATCTAAACCAAATTTTAAGCTCTATAAATTGTATACAGTTTCGATATAAATATGACTATAAATATATATATATAATCTATAATACCAAAACCACACTCACACATATTTGTGATACATGATGTGAAAGCTTTTTAAGTTAGTTTTCAGGTTATACAAAATTTTATATATTTTATTTTTTATTTTTTTCAAATTTTATGCAAATGAATTTGTGTACAAACAAGTATTGAATAAAAAAACATAAAAATTTTGCTAAATAATTGCAGTGATAATGGATTTTTAAATATACAAATTTATAACGATAATAAATGATCAAACGAAAGAGATTGATATTTTATATTATTAAAAATTTTGTTTTAAAAAGTATATAATTTTTTAAAAACAAAAACTAAAATTGGTTTTATATTTTTATAATTATTTTAAATATATTTTACTTGTTATTTTTTTTTTTTTAATAGAATTTTAATTGACAAAAAAAAAATATACAGATAAATTGGAGTAAAAAAGAATATGTCATTTTTTTTCATGAATAATTTATTATATTTATTTTTTGATAATAATTAAACAAGTGTTATGAAAATCATAGCAATTATAATATATGGCTTGATGAAGATTGTTGTGGTCAAAGCTTTTCACACTTGAATATTTTGAAGAAGCTTTGTTGTGGTTATGTGGTTTTCATTAACAATATATTATTATGTTTAAGTTGAATATAATATAACTTTATAAAATATATATATTCTTATTTTATTTTCTCATTATGAAAACTAGGTTACATTATAAAAAAAAAAAAAATAAAAGAAAATATTTGACTTTTAAAAATATATGATAATTGTAATTAAATATTTTGTTAAATTTTAGAAAATATTAAAATTTAATTTATATGTTTTATTTATAAATTATAAGAAATATAATACCAGTTAGAAATTAAATCCTTTATAATAAATAATAATAATTTACATCGATAAATTTTAAAATTTTTATAAATAAATTTATTTAGTTTTTTAAACTTTAAATTAGTTTAAAAATAAAGTTTATATTACCAATAATTAAATTTAATTTGAACATGAAGATAATTAAAAATTTATTATAAAAAAAAAACGTCTCGTGTTTTGTTTAATTTGACAAGAGATATTTTTCCATTATCGAATAATTGTTATAAAAATCATTCAATAAATATTAAATGTTAATAAAAATTTATAACTTTAAAATAACATGATTCAAAGATGTATCCTTTTCCAAACTTTTAATACAATTGTATTTAAAAATTTAAGAATCTATTTTTTAAAAAAACTGTGAATTTAATTGATTTTGTTCTCAAAAAACAATTGACAAATAATTTAAAATCCTTTCAATTGAAATTCTATAGATAGAATATAGATTGTTATAATTTATGACTTTACATTTTTAAAAAAATTATATTTCAAAAATGAAACCTAAAAAAGTTCAATAAAGATTTAAATTCCAAAAATAAATACCAAAGTCTTTTAATTTTTAATGATCAAATTTATATTTACCCCTCAAATAAATTTTACAAAAAATTTTATAAGCTAAAAAACAATTGAGATAACAGAAACAAATTAAACATATAAAAAAAGAAAAAAAAAAATCCTCTGAAATTATTTTCAAATTATATGCATGACCTAGCTACAATTTTTTGTGGATGTGACTGAAACTAGCACAATTTTATTATTTATCATAAAAAAAAAAATAGATGGTAAAATTAGCCATTTAAAATTTTAACCTATGTAGTAATTAACAATAAATTTTTGTTCTTATATATTTATATGAATTAAAAAAATGTTTTTAAATTAAATATTTTCCTTTTTTTTTTTTACAGCATTGATCTTATTAAAGATTTTCCACTGCAATTTCTTTTTCAATTTAACTACTTTTCATTTATTTCAATGTACACTAATAGAGTTAAAAAAAAATTGCTTAAATTTTCTATTCAAACTGTCGAAATTATTATTTCATTATTTTCTTTTCAATGTAATATTTTTTTAAATCTTTTATCATGAAAAAAATAAATAAAAAATTGAGTGTCATTTCAATGAGAAAAGAAAAAAAAAACAAATTTATTCATTAAAAATTTGAGACTTTTTCCAATAATATATAAAAAAATTCAATCAATTATATTTGCATGTAATAAATATCATATCTAATTATCGTAAATGTCATATTAATTTTAATTTGAAATAAATCTTTAATGTCTGACATATTTTTATTATCTCAATTAATTTTATGATTTATAAAAAAAAAAAATGAAAATAAGAAAAGATATAAATATCAAACAAAAATAATAATCATAAAAATATTTATCAAATACATAATAAAAAACTTTTGTCATATGATATAATATATTTGGTAAAGTTTGATGTTATGATAAAACACGTTGGTTTACCCAAGTGTCATACAATAAAGATGATTTTATATCCAATATATTTAATAATCGATATATTCATTGATAATATCCCAAGTGACTTTTGTAATATGATGTTATGAAATTTCAAATGAATATTGAAAATACATCGTGCGTAAATATAACTATATATATAATATACTATCTAAAACTTATGAAAATGTTTTATAATTTATTTTGTATATAAGATTATTATCTTGAAGTTTTCTGACCCTCTTTACAATGAAGCCCTCAAGTGTGACTTGACTTAAAACCATGTCAACTTAATGATAACTATATTAAATCGATTTTTAAAAATATATATTAAATTAAGAACATTATTATATTTTTATAATATAATTAATCAAAAATATATAATTATTATTTTTTGAATTATTAAATAATAAAAAAAGAAAATTATCAAAAGTTTTTATATAAATATATTTTATAATAAAACTTTATAAAGTCATGGAATATAAACGATCTATTTTTGACTATAATCTAAAGAATTTATATACACAAAGAAAAATAAAAAAAAATATATATTTCTTTTTGCAGTATAATATCTATTTATTTTTATTTTGTTTTTTTTTTTCCAATTGAAACTGTATAAATATGATATAAAAAAATTTTGAAAAATGATTTGTATCGAATGATATGTTGAATGAAAATAGCAATTTTGTATAAATGATATAGGCATTAAATT
Organism: Lysiphlebus fabarum; assembly: GCA_011426435.1. Lineage (NCBI taxonomy): Eukaryota > Metazoa > Arthropoda > Insecta > Hymenoptera > Braconidae > Lysiphlebus > Lysiphlebus fabarum. The sequence goes on along the minus strand of WSYQ01000049.1, from coordinate 31,522 downwards.
AAATTGAAAAAATTGTAAAGTTGATGAAATTTTATTATCTGATAGTTTGAAAAATATTTTTGGAAATATATATGTATATAGTAGAGAATTTATATCTAACATCCTTTATACTATACAAATGTTGAGAAAATTTATGTTCTATTGTATTTTTGCATGAGTATAAACTTGTTCAGTTAAATGATACTATAATGATATTTTCAATATATTTTGGATCAATTTCTATACTATGTCATTATATGATTAAATCTGAACAATGATAGTCCAAGTATTGTCTTTTAATTTCAATGAAAATAGGTTCAATTCACAATTCATGAAATTACTAAATTTGATGAAAATTTAATGTTTTATAAAATTATCAAGGTAATTTAAATTAATTGTAAATTATATATACAATTAAATACAATAAAAATAATTTAATAAATTATTATCCAAAATATATAAATGACAAATCAATTTTTTGGTTTATTTATTTATTTATTTATTTTTGAATTGTTTGTAATGCTTATCAATTGATTGATACAAAAATCTATATTTACATTTTTATTTACTGATAAAACATTTTAAAACCAATAAATAAATAAATTTATATCAAATTTGTTTTATATTTTTTAATTTAAAAGATAAGCTATGTAATATGAAAATATTATCAGTTTTATTTTGACATAATAATGACATTTGAATATATTTTCATTTTATTATCTCTACAATTTATATAATGTATATTTAATTTTAAACATTAAAATAAAGTGACTAACACTTTTCAAATATCACTGAATTTCAAAACATGCTAATAAAATTAAATTTTTTTAAATCAATCAAAAAAGTTATAAATGAAAAAAAAATAAAATAAATAACTATTCAATTGTAATATATATAAAAAATCTAAAAAAAATTTAATAAATTGAAAAATTTTGTGGCCAACAGCTGTCACAAAATGTTCAAGTATTTTATTTATTTTTTATTTTGTCACTTATTAAAAATATCCCTCGACCTTTGCCATGATAATCTTGTCAAAAATGAAAATAAATGAATGAAAAAAAAATTGTAATATATATATATGAATCAAGTGAATATGAAAAAGTAGATAGAGAAATCTACTTGATAATTTATGATGATTGTAAGGAAGTAAATCCAATATATACATGTTGAAATATAAAAAATATATATATATATCTTAAAACTTTGGCAACTTTTGGTTCAATAATTTACGTCCCTTGGGTGTGATGTGATTCAAGAGATCCTAACGCGTTTAAAATGGACAATATACATTGGCCTATAAGTATCAAACGTTTCTATTCCCTAAAGAGACTATACGATTGGGCTTTTCTCTCATATATACAAGTATATAGACCTAAATTGTCCCAACAAGATAGACAATCCTTGGTGCATTAACGTCACACAAATAAATCACTAGACAACAAATAATCATTCCAACAAACAATGACCTATTGTGTTATAAATTTCATTCACAAATTACTGTTAAATACAAAGATAATTACCAATAATTATATATAATTTACTCGACTCCTAACAAAACATTAAAATTCAAAATTCCAAAATAAAAAAAAAATTAATTAATTAAATTTTATTATTTAAATTATTGTTTAAAAAAATTTATTAAAATTGAAATAATATTAATTAAAACTTTTAATAAAAAAAAATAATAATAAAATTCTATGTAAAAATAAATTATGTAATTTTTTTTTTTTTTTTTTAATTTGAATATTTAAAATTAAGGTTTATTAAATTATTTAATTTATATTTATTTTCATGACAAATTTGTTTTATGTTAAAATACAAAATAACATAAATAAATACATATAAATTTTATGTTAAAATATTGTAATAAAATTAGTAAATAAAATTTTTTTTTTTTAAATCAAAAAATAAAATTACATAAATTAAATAAACTAAAATTTTGATGAAGACTTGTGTTTTAGATGAAAACATATGCATAAAATTTATAACACCTTAATTGGTAAACATTAATATGGATAAACTCAAGAAAGTTCTAAAAGCTCTTTTTATAAAATCCTCAACATTCAACAAAATGTACATTTATATATTTGGAAGGATCACACAAGTGACAGCCAGACTTAAATTAAATCTTTAACATATTTTTATACCAAGAAAACCTATATATTTATATGTTAACTCAATGATCTAACATCTATTTTGTATAAAGGGTATTTCTTATCTAAAAAAATATAGATGCTTTACATACAATGATGGTTAATTTATCTTTGGTTTTGATTAATCCAAGTATAACCAAGTAGTTGATATTTGACACTAAAGGAAAAGATTAACCACTTGGATATATATATATATTCAACAACTTTGATACTCTATCTTGAATAAGACAAATTCAAGTCTAATTTGAATCATCATTATGGTTATCATACTTGACAATTGTTATCTTAGTTTTACTTGATTTTTTTAAGACGTGTTTTGAGGGTTTTAAAAAAATAATAATTAAAAATTAAAAATTAATGATTAATTTGGCTAGAGTTATGTAAACTTTAGGTACATTTTTTTAAATTATTTTTTTATCCATAAAAGTACTTTTTTCATTTTAAAAACTAACTTTAGTATTTTTTATTTTTTTATAGAAACAAGTAATTTTTTATTTTATCTCGCCTGCAGCTGGTATATAGTGTTTTACATTTGTTATTTTACTCAATTGGCATAAGATAAATCCAACGTATATATGTTTATATTTACAATTGTAATTTTTCATGTAAATATTCATAAAAATAATGAAGAAAATTCTTGTAATCACGCATATATACCAACGAGTATATATGAATGAAAAAACTATGCATTTTTAATAAGAGCTTGTTGACTTTAATTTGTAAAAGAAACAATTTTAGTAAATGAATAAGTTTTTCAATGAAAATATATGAAAAATTTAATTAACTAACAAAAAAAAAAAAAACGTAATATATACATGATTGAAATTAGTTGATTTTTTTAAAACAATTCAATCTATTTTTCAAAAATTTATTTATTTATTTTTATTTTAAAAATTATTATGTATCAAATTTATTTTATTTTTTTTTCTCTTTATATTGTTGTTGGTATAAAAATAAACAAAAAAAAAAAAAAAAAATACATTTATTCTAGCATCAAAGTAATGAGAAATATATATAAAAGTAAGTTGATGATGTTTGTATTTCTGCATCATTGACAAAAAATAAATATAGTAGAAAAGAAAAGAAAATAGAAAAAAAAAAAAAAAACCTTAATTACAATTGAAGTTACAAAAAAGTACTGAAGCATGTGCTTGTTTGACAAGTTGTGTCTTCAATGAGCACCTAAGAACAAACAATGTGTGAAAATAATCGAAAAAAAATGTTAAAAAATTTAAAAGAAAAAAAAAAACTTTTAAATGAAAATGACCTTCAATTATTATATGGGAAAGAATATAAAAATAAAAAATTCAAACAGTTTTATGGTAGTGATTTATTTTGAAATTTTTTTCTAAAAAATGTTACATATCTCTAACAACTTTTGAAGTTAAAAAAGAAATCATCATCCTTATTTCGTTCACAGAGAAAATAAGATTAAGCTTTTGACTCTGAAAATACTCAAAGAAAATTCTATAAAAACTCAGGGTCATTTCAACAACTGAGTATATATATCCAAATAAGAAAACTAAGACGTTCAATTTAAAGTTCTTTTTATTTTTTAAATTTATTTTCCCAGGTGTTTTTTTTTTTTTTTTTTGAAATTTTACTATTTGCTAAAACTTAAAATTGATATTTATTTATTTATTTTTATTCATGTTTTTTGAATAATACTAAATTAACTGGGTGATGAAGCTTTTTGAATTTTGTATTATTAAAATAATAAAACTTGAAAAATAATCCAAAAAATTTTGTACACTTTGTAATTAGTTGATTCATATCTAAAAACAGCATAAAAGACCATTGAAAGAGTCTCAAAAGTTTTGTAGTTTTCATATCATCTTTGATGTAAATTAATGATAAACACTTTTTTAATAAAAAAATTTAAATTTCTATAATAAATTGAATATTAAAAAAAAAAAAAATATCTTTTATTGTAATATAAATCCAAGAATAATACTTTTTTTTTTTTTTATATTATCAACTTGAAAGTTCTTTGTATATTTTCAAGCTGATTTTATATATATATTTGTTCAATTTCCAATCAAAAAAGATCAATCGTAAAATTCAACAAAAGAAAATCACACTCAGTAAATTTCATTTTAAAAAATTCATTTTTCAATATATATTTTTCGAAAAAATTCAATAATTTAAATGAATATTTAAAAAAATTCAATGAATTAAATTTACATAAAAAAAAACTATTTGTAAATTTTTTTATGTTAATAAAGTATAGAGATAGTGTTAATAGTTGTCTCTTTGAGCAAGTTGAGAGGGATATGTAATATTATATAAAAGACTTTGATAAATTTTATAGGAAGACTTTAAAAAGCATGTTGGTACAATTTCCGACAAGATTACAAAAGGCGTTATCGAGTCTGTACACGCGACGTCAATCTATTTTCCATCATATATTATGTGTCAAAAAATCTACAATTAATGCATGTAAAAACAAAAAAAAATATATATATATATATTTAACCAAAATTGTTGTATTTATGAAAATATCAAAAAAAAAATCAACTGTTTAAATTTTTTTAAAATGTGTTTATTATGTATGTTGTCTGTGAAACTGACAGGTTCAGCTTTCGTGAATTTTAAAATTGGTTTAAGTTTTTTTTTAAATTTTTTTTTCTTCATTCTGTTACTGATTTACTTATTTCTTTATTTTTTTTTATTTTGATGTTTTACTTTTTATTTTATCTTTAATTTTCAAATAGTAAAAAAATTAAATTGTAAAAATTTTTAAATCAAATTAATAAAAAAATATTACTAATTATAATTTTAAATAATTTATTTGTTTTTTAAAATAACTACTGTTTAATCTCTAAAAAATATAAAATAATCAATAATTATTAACTGATGTTTGATAAGATTTTAACATTTGAAAAATAAATGCAAATTATAAAGAGGGTTGTATTAAATTATAAAAACTCATTTCAAAACTTATACAGATAACCGAAATTTTTTTTTTTTTTATCAAAATAAGAACTTAAAAAGATAATAAAAATTACAAAAAAAAAAAAATTATTCTCTATAGTGACATTATAAAGAAAAAAATTTTAATAATAAAAAAAATAAAAACTAAAAGTCAATTTTATTCAAGATTTATTTTAATTTACTTTATTCATTGTGAATTGTCAAAATTGGTACATTGTCTAACAAAATTATAAAAAAAAAAAAAAACTCTTTAACAAAAGCTTTTTATATAAAAAGCTTCTTGTTCATTTTAAAACATAAATTATAAACTATTTAATAATATATATTTTATCTTATAAAAAAATAAAACAAGTCAACCATAAATTTTATCACAAATAATTCAAACAAATGTTTACAATTTATTTATTTTTATTTGTACTTTGAATAAATCATTTATGTTATAAAAACACGTGAAATAAATACTGGTTGCGTTTTTAAAAAAAAAAAAAAAGTCAATAAGTTATATAAAAAAATAAAAAAATAAAAAACAATTTGGATGAAGACAAACGACAAAATTTATAAAAAAAATGTAAAAAAATTCTTGAAAAATTGGTAAGATGGCAAAGTCAGGGGATGTACCCATTGCAAACTAAAGCGAGACACGTTTCAGGATAACTAACTGACAGCTTGGAATTTAATTTCAACAATGGTATAAAAAATAAGAGATGGAAAATAAGATTAAGTTGATTAAAAAATAAAATTAAAATATATATTTTTTTTTCTTACATACGTAAACGAAAAAATATATATTATAAATAAATAAATAAATAAAATAGAAAAAAAAAAATTTAAACAAAATATTTAATTTAAAAAATAAAAAAAAATAATAATAAAACTTTTTTTTTACATTAAAAAATAAATACAAATAATAAATTAACATGACAAATAATAAATCTGGTCATATGTCTGGATTTCCATCAAGATTTTGTCAAAAGTCGACAAAGATTAAGATTTATGATTATCTTCAATACTCATTGATCATTTGAGTCAAATACAAAAATTCTGTCAAGTATTATATTCAAAATAAAAAATATATTCTTAAATATATATATATAATGATAAATACATATCATTATAAATAACTCAAAAGAATACACATCTAAAGAAATATATTTATATATTTTTTTTATATTTTGGCTATTATTTACTTATTTATTTACATATTTCAAAACTGCTTTGAATATATATTCAACTGCACTCTGGCCTCATGACGTTATCATTTTTTTTTTTTTAAATTTTATATATTTGTATGTAAATATAAATTTCTCCAGTTAAAAAAAAATATATATATAATTTATTTAAGAGGTAAGCTCAATGTGCATTTACAATTTTATATATAATATTATTGATAATAAATCACAAGAAAATAAATCATAATAGTGGTTTTATCTATTTTAAAAAATCTTTATCAATAACTATTATAAAAAAAAAAAAAAATAAAAAACAGTCAAAAGAAAAATAAAATGCATCATAAAATAATGACAGGTAAGATTACTCTATATGTGCATTGAAAGATCAAAATCATCAAATGTAAAATTAAGTTAAAAAAAAAATTATAAAATACTATACATATTTTAAAATTCATATAATTTTTTTATTTATTTAAAAAAAAAAAAAAAAAAAATAGATGATATGAAAATGAAACTCTCTATATGTATAGAACGTTTCACATTAAATTCCCCAGTGGAAGGACGTGGGTGACCCTTTACCCCACTATTGCAATATTTTTATTCTCAACAGTATGTCACATTTTTTTTTTCTTTTTATTATCTTTTTTTTTTTATGTAGTTTCTATCCCTAGAATATTTATACTCTACTTATTGTGTCAAGAGAAAAAAAAATAAGATTCTGGGTAATTTTTTTTTACTTTGGAAAACTGAGGTAAGTGAAGAGTTGGCCACGATCACGTAACGAATGACCAAAAAAATAAACTATTTAACTATTGAAATATATAAAAAAATAAATAAATAAATAAATAAATGAATAAATAAACAGAAAAGTGACTAGTTGAACTGACAACTAACTGTTAAAGTGTACCCTTTATAAAATCAAACTAAGGCGCTATGTAAGGTTTCACGTTCCAAAAGATATTTGGCAAAATTCCAGAATCAAGTGAATCACCACAAAAAAAAAAATATATATATATACAAAATGATGGCCTAATTTTACTGCATAGATTTAAAAACCTTGGTGGCTTTTTTTTTTGGTTAAATTTCAGGTAACATTTAGCTTTTTGTCTAGCTAACATAAATATTTTAAATTTGCATTAGTTGTAAACACACGTGACTCAAAGTAAATAGATAAAATAAATATGTTATCAAAATGTCAAAAAAAAAATATATATATATATATTTTTGATATTTTTGATGATTATCAAAATTATTTGATTTATTGTATTGAAAAATAAAATGATGTTAAAAGCTTTGACAAACTCGTTGGTTAGCAAATAATTTTGTTCGATCAACTGATTTTATTATTTTTATGTTGATTCAGTGAAAAATATATACATAGATATGTAATTATTAAATGTTTTGTATTTTATCATTATATATTATTTTCTGGAAAATATTTTACAAAAAAAGTAATTAACTCTTGGCAATAATTATAACAATAAAAAACAAACTGTAAAATTCTTGGAAAAAAATATGCATTTAATTAAATAAATTTTATATAAAAGAAAAAAATTATTTAATGAAAAAAGTTACTTGATAAATAATAATTATATAAAATTTTATAATCTAGTTTTTTTTTTATAAATTTTTTTTAGTAAAAATAGTTATTATTGGTCAAATTTCAAAAGCTATTTATCAGAAATTTAGCTGATATCATGACTTGTAAATTAAATTGAAAATAACTTGAATAATTGCAATGACTATCAAAAGTTTAAAAATAATATAAAAATTTTAAAATAATTATAAAATATTTTAAAAATAAATATAAATTAAAATGTCATTTATAAATTACTCATTCATAATTTTTTATTTTAATAAACAAGTAGCAATTTTCCAAGATATTTTTTTTACAATATAAATAAATCTTTATTTACTACTCTGTTTTTCTTTTGAACTTATAAGTTGTTAATTAGTGGCAGGTTGATGCTTTAACCATTTGAAATTCCCGTTGAAATTTTCAAGAGTGAGATAACACAAAATTTCTTAATGTCATCATTTACGCGACCTTTACTAGTTCAAACAATTTTCTACTCTCACCACACCAACAAGACTTTTATTTCTATACCTTTCTTGAGTGTCACTATAAAAGCCAATTAAACCCAAGATACTTTTGCTACTTTTATAACAACATAATGTTTTATTTAAAAAAAAAAAAAAATTATATACAAACTACGACTACTATTACTTTTTTTATGTACAGTAATTTTTTATTTATTTTTTCTGTCTTCGACACTGAATTAATGATAAAATTAATTTTTTTTCTTGAAAAATTCTTAATTTTATTATTAAACTTTATAATTTTTTTACTTTGAAACTTTTATTTTAAAAATAACAGTATTTTTGGTTTTTTTTTAATTATTTTTTTACTCAAAAAAATTTTATCAAGAATTTATGTAATTTATAAAAAAAAAAACTTGAATATTTAAAAAATTTTAAATAATATTGTAAAATAAATTTTTTAAATTAATTATATTTATTTTTATATTTTATATATTTAATCATAAAACTGAATATTGTTATTTTAGATAAAAGTTGAATTGTAAATTTAAAAAAAATAAAATTTATTTTAAGTAAAAATTAAAATAAATAATAAAAGACATTATTTTAAAAAAATTTTATGTGTAATTTGGCATAAGATAATTTTAAATTTGTTTGTGAAAATTAACGAATGACTAAAACTTATATTCGGAACAAATTTGTTTGTTTTTTAAACTTTTTTTTTTTTTTTTGTGATTGTAGGTGTTTTAAAACATTAAAATTTATGAAGTGCAAATATTTTACAATGACTCACAAAGATATTTAAAATTATCAAAGTATATATTTAATAATACATATGTGTAACTTAAATTTCTTGAAATTATATATTTAATTAAAATAGTTGTTTGAAATTTTTATTCAAACAATTTTATATGTTTCTTATCTTCAGTACAATTAGATGAATAAAAAAATTAGTAAATAAGATTTTAATCTGTCAAATAAAACAAACAAAAATAACAAAAAAAAAAAAAAAATTATTCATTAGATTATAATAAATAAATGTCATACAATAATAAATTCAAAATGTTTCGTGACTCTATGGTTAAAATCAATAAATTTTTTTAACTACTAATCTGATTCACCAATGATTGATGACAATCTTTCGACATTGAATGTAAAATCAATCATGTTTAACGTTTATATTTACTTGTTTAAAATTTATCTGATTATAATGATATATATATTCAACATGATTTGACAAACTTTTTAGCTATTTATTTATCTGTTATCAAAGTTGATTATTTCTATCAAAATTACATTATAAATACTGAATAAGATATAAATATTTTATTCATGATTATTAAAATAAAAATTCATTTAAACATAAAAAAATTTGTATAATGTAAATTAATCTGTAAACAATATGTCGATATGTTAACTAACCATAATAATTTTTAATTAGCATATTGATTTAACCAAAATAATTATTAAATAAATACAAAAAAAAAAATGATTAATAATATCAAATTAAATTATAATATTATCACTGATATTTTATAATTTTATATATATAAATTAATTTAAAAAAAAAAAAAAAAATTATATATAATTTGGGGTTATTACAACACGAAACCACACTTAATTTTTTACGGTAAAATTTTCATGATTTGCATTTTATTCTAAAAACTAAATAGTAAGCACTCTAACTCACAACGTCTGCTAAATAAAAAAGTTAATGAAGCTTTTCACATGACCCCGTCACGCTTTTACCATAATGAAATTGGAATTTTTAATTTACCATTTGAAAAAAAAAAAAAAGAACAATATACAATATTAATTATAAATTTATTATTTAAAAAAAATGAAATAAAAAATTGATTTTTTTAGGTCATCAGTGGTCAAATATAGAAGGGATGAAACGACAACAGGAATTTATAGTTTTACTAGAAAATATAGAGGTAGCTGATTGTTAATCTGATCACGAAACAACAATTCTAGTCTTCCGACCCAAGATATAATTTTCCAAGTGGATAAATTCTAAGCGCTGATCGTGGTAAATTTAATTTTCATTATTATATATATAATGTTAAATAATTTTCATTAAAATATATATATATATATATAAATTAATTACCAACATAAATATTTATCATAAATTTTTTTCAAATTTCATTATATATATATATATTTTTTTTTATAATAAAATTTAGTTGACAGTTGTATATGTATATACAAACTTTATCAATATTATATATTTCCAATTGAATTTATTAGTTTGAAAAGAAACTAAAATAAAAAAAGAGTCAAGTTTTATAGAATTATATATACCATATATGAAATAAGAGTTTTTAAATTATTTAAAAGAAAAAAATAGTTTAAAATAAATTGAGTAACAGAGGTAGCTAAGGAAAAAGCATGTTGGTACAATTTCCGACAAGATTACAAAAGGCGTTATCGAGTCTGTACACGCGACGTCAATCTATTTTCCATCATATATTATGTGTCAAAAAATCTACAATTAATGCATGTAAAAACAAAAAAAAATATATATATATATATTTAACCAAAATTGTTGTATTTATGAAAATATCAAAAAAAAAATCAACTGTTTAAATTTTTTTAAAATGTGTTTATTATGTATGTTGTCTGTGAAACTATTAATTGATTATTTTACCTGTGATATAAATCCAGTTGTAATTGATAACAATATATATATATATTAAATTTATATATTTAATATCTTTATCAAAAAAAATTTAATTTAAATATCAAATTCATTTTTTACTTAATATAATATTTAAAGATTTAATGCACTTGTCTGTTCATTGGAATCATTAATGTCACTTTTAAATTGGCCACAATAGTCAGATTGAAATAGAGAAAAAATAAAATTTTAAATATATTTTATTTTCAAATTAGCACTCTAGCGAGTAAAATATAAACTAAAATAAAGTTTGAGCACCGCACTCTCGTCATGAGAGAGAAAGAAGAAAAAAAAAAAAGAATAAAGAAGTTGCAAATTTTGAGGATAAGACGCAATAAAATGTTGTTCCAAATTAATTAATTATTTGATATTAAATAATTATAGTGACATATATAAATATATATAATTATTGTATTGTTTTTCACTACTAATCGATTGATACTATTATTGAAATTGAGGGATAACTTTTTAATCCAAAAAATTAAGATTAAAAAAGACCATCAAGTAACGCTTCAATATTTAATGGTTTTTTTTTTTTTTGTCGACTTGTTGATTGGTTATGTGAGTAATAAATATTGGTGTTTTATTTTTTCAATAATTTCTGTAACAATAAAATACATTTAAAGTCAAATTGTTTTTGTCAATAATAACATTATTAATAAAACTTAATTTTTTTTTTTTTTCTTTTTCAGAATTGGCATATTTATTCTCAACGAGATACTTGGTGAGTAATAACAATAATATTTTTTTATTTACATTGACTGGTTTATAATTATTTCCAATGTTGTATTTACTTTATTTGCATATGAATTGTAATATTTAACCTTTTTTTTTTTTTTTGATTTATTTATTTTTTATTTTATTTTTTTTTAACAACGCTGAAGCCATTTTTCTTATTGCTTTATTTTTGTAAAGAATTAATTTTTTTTTTTTTTTTTATTTTTTATCAATAAATATTTAATAATAAAACAGAAGAAAAAAAAAAAATTTCATTTTTGAATATAATTTTAAAATTATTTTTGAATTGCTCATAATTAAATTTATTATTATAGAATAATATAGAATTTTTTTTTTTTCTATGAATTTTGTTTTGTTGTTTTTTTTCAATTTACATACATCTTGAGGAGAAAAAAAAAAAAAAAAAAAACTCGAGCACTGATTCGCTTGTTACCTAACTTAAATGTAGGAGAGGAAGTAGAAACGAAGGGGTGAAGTGTATGGGTATCGCGACTTTGTGAGTCACATGACATTATTTTTTATTTTTTTTTTTTTCCATTGCAAGTGATCAGCCAGTGTTTGTTTGTTTGTTTTTTTTTTTTTTTTTTTTTTCCTCAGTGCTTAACCATTCGTGGGAAAGTGTAATTTTTGGTAATTTAGAGTGACTTTCTTGGGCTCCGATTTCTTGCCATGCTGGCTTACTGGTGAGAAGTGCCCTTTTTATATTGTATTTTATTATTAATAATTTATTTATTAAAATTTTTAATCTTTTTTTTTAATTCATTATTTTATTTTATTTTATTTTATTATATATCATTATGGTAATATTCTAATATATTCGGAGCATTATAATTTATCGGAAAATGGCCGCCTATTTTTGCAAAATTGTTGAGTAAAAAAATAATATTATTTCTCATATATTTTTTACTACATTAGTTAGCAATTGTTTATTTATATTATTTATATTTTAATTGTTAATTGTCTCGTGTTTTTATTTATTTTTTTTTTTGAAATTTTTTTTTTTCACAATATTGAGAACATTCAACTATTTTTATATTTTATTTATTTAATTTGATTTTTTTTTTTATGAACATTCCGCGATATTATATAATATTTTGTCTGGAATTTTTTTATATTACTCTATTATTAATATTATTATTATTAATATTATTATTATTATCGCGGTGTTGAAGACGGAAGCAGCATAATTTTTGTCGCAATCTTTCTTCAATAGATGGCAACTCAACTGATAGTCAAACCGCCATTTTAGGTGGAAAAAGTGCACCATTCAAATGTCAAATACAACTTTTATTTATTAATTTTATATATTTTTCTAATGTCAACATTGACATCTAAAACAATGAATTTATTGAATTTATTTTTTCATGAAGCAAAAAACTTGTTGCAAACTTTTGTCAAGCTTTTGTAATCAAGCGGTCATCTTTGTTTGATAAGCACGCTATTATCGATACAAATTTGAATTTTGTTTATTCTTTTTCTCAATTATACATTCAATAAATTTGATTTAATTATTTATTATCAAATTCAATGTTAATAAAAATTTCTTTTAATTAAAATTTAATTTTTATTTTTTTTTATTTTTTTATTAATAATTAATAAATTAAAAATAAATATTCAATAAATTTCAAAAAGAAAAGATTTATCATTAGTTTATTTTATCAACATTTATTTAAAATTATGGACAAAAAACCTCAAGACTGTTAGTCAAAATTACAATACTTCAACTTTTTTTTACTTTTATTTATTTATTTTTTCATTACTTTTAATTGTTATCAATATTATTTTTTAATAAATAATTGAAACAATTTTTATATTTTGTATTTACGAAAATTTATTGACATGTATAAAAAAAATATAATATTTTTCATTTTGAATAATTTATTTTTTTTTTTTTCTCAAATATTTTTTTTATTTTCTAAATTAATTTTTAATTATATTTCAACATTTTCAGTTAAGTATTTTTTGATGGAGAAATTAGCATAGAAAAGATGGATGAAAATAATAAAAGATCAGGTTTCACACTATTTGATAAGTATGAACGTTTAAAAACAAAAAACATCAACTTGCCAATCACAATATCATCATTATCATCATCATCATCGTCATCATCATCATCAGCAGCAGCAGCAGCAAAAGCAGTAGTAGAAATTAATAACAATGATCCAGATGATAATTTAAATTGTCCATCACCTACAACATCACAGTGGAGTCACAAAACAATTGATTATGGATCACCAAAAACACTTGCTGCTAATATAGCATATTTTACAAGTCAAAATAATACTAATATATTACCATCACCATATAAATCTTCAAGGTAATTTTTTTTTTTTTTGAATAAATTAATTTAAACAATAAATTGTATAGGTGTATATATATTTATATATTTTTTTTTATTTATTTAATTTAATAGTGATATATCTGACGATGATGATTCATTTAAACCAAGAAAAATAATTCCACCTAGTGAGATTAATAATAATGATCCAGATGATAATTTAAATTGTCCATCACCTACAACATCACAGTGGAGTCACAAAACAATTGATTATGGATCACCAAAAACACTTGCTGCTAATATAGAATATCTTACTAATAAAATTTCATTAAACTTAACGGTTGATAAAACTCAAAGAAAAAGACAATTAGATAAAAAAAGGTAAATAAAATAATTTTAGAAAAAAAAAAAAAAAAAGTTAAATTCAATTAAATTAAATTTTTTTGTAAATTTATTTTTTTAATTTAGAACAATTGAGGAACCAATAGTTAAAAAAAGAAAAATAGTATCATCATCAGCAACAACAACAGCAACAGCAACAAATGTTATTTCAATATCTACTTCAAAAATAACAATATCGTCATTAATATGTGGTGATTGTAATGGAAGAGGTCATGCAACAAAAAAAAGCAAATTATGTAAAAATTATCAACCAACTCCACTTGAACGAAAATTTGGAATTAATACAAATTTACACAGGTATACTATACAAATGGGTTTAAATAAATTGTGTGATAATGAATTAATTAAAAATGAAATAAAAGAAAGTGTTAAAGAGTTATCAAGATTATCAATTGAAAAGTCAATACATTTTGAATATTTATTAAGACACAAAGATCGTTGGTTATTAAATAAAATAATAAATTCTAATGTATTACCACGTCTTGAACAAATTGGTAAATTTTTACATCAAAATTTTTCACCACATAAATTTAATAATGATATAGATGAAATTAAAAAATTAACCATTGAATTTCAACAATTAAATTGTGAAAAAGGATATAAAAGACGTAAATATAATTGTGAAGGACGTGGTCCATTATTTGATGAAGAATACAAAATATTTATAACTAATTTTTCAAATAATATTCAATGTCATGCTGTATCAAGAATTAGAAAATTTATATTAAAAATTTTAAATGAAAATATTGAGAAAAAAAACAAAAAAATTACTTGGTACGAAGCAAATAAAATGTCGTTTAATTTATTCAACAATGGTATAATTGATGATAAAATGTCAAGTCATGAAATATTTATAAAACATAAAAATTTAAAATTTAACACATTTTATGATAAATGGTGGCAATTTTTAGAATTTTTCATGGATTTGCAAAAATATATTAAATTTAAATTAGTACCAATACAATCACCAGGTCTTAAATGTCAAACAATTACAACAACTGGTGTTTATACATTATTACGTAAATTATTTAAAAATAATGGTGCACAATCAAGTCGTACTGGAGCACTTGATGATAATAAACCAAATGAAATGTGGAATAAATTATTGCCAAATTTAAAAAATTATAAACGTATTGAAAAATATTTTGCCTATAGTATATCTACAAATGGAATATTTGTTTCAATACATTGTGCTAAACCAATTGATATTGTTAAAAAAAATACATATAAAACAAATATAAATATTAATGATTATTCAAGAATTTTTAGTTTTGATCCAGGAGTAATATATCCATTGGGTGGTATTTGTATTAATAATATAAATGATATTGATGATAAAGAAAAAGAAAAAATTATTTTAACAAAGGCAACATCATGGCGTTATAGAACTGGTCAATATCATCGTCGTTATAAATTGTATTGGTATGGCTATAACAAACTTGAAAATTATCTTGAAGAATTAAATAAACAACAAGAATTTGAAAATATTAATGTTGATGAACCATTAAATTATATTAATATTACAAAATTTCGTTTAAAATGGTTTGATAAAGCTCAATTGTTTTTTGAACGTAGAAAAATTTCACGTTTATCATGGAATTCTAAAATTAATGATAGACAAGAAACATCAAGATTTGTAAATTATATTAAATTTGGTCCACCTGAATATCATCCAAAAAAACAAGATCAAACAAAACATCAAAAATCAAAATATAAATATATAAAACATGGTCCAAATACTTTAGAAAAAACATTAAGAAATTTAAAAAAAATTGAGTTTAATAAAAAAATTAAACTAAAACTTGCTGAAAATCGTTCTGTTAAAACTAAAGCAAGATTAGAAAGAAGAAATAATATTTTAAAAAAACGTAATGAAAATAAATCAGTTGAACGTAAATTTGTTGAAAATAAAAATATCAATAATTCAATAAAAATTAAAAAAAATAAAAAAGAAAAAATAAAATTATCACGTAATACTGGTAAAGTTTTAATTTTTATTGGAAAAGTTGATATGCCACAAGGTATTAAAGGACATGTCAAAGCACCAATTTGTCGTTTAACTGAAAATTTATTAAAACAATCAAATATTGATGTTGCTTTTGTAAATGAATATAAAACAACAAAATTATGTTGTTATTGTGGTAACGAATGCACAATCAGTATATCACCAGATAGATATGTTCATTGTAAACAATGCAAAGTTGTTTTAAACAGAGATATTAATGCTGGTAAAAATATAATGAAATTAGGACTTGTTGATTATGGTATAAAACCACATACTTTTATGAATAATTATTCATCTTATAGACCAAATAATCAATTTAATTTATTAATATAATAAAAATATTGTAAAATAATTATCAACAATTCCTATTTTCATAATATTTTTAACCAGTAATATTTAATTTTAAAAAAAACATGTATAAGTAAGCGTAAAAAAAACTTTTTACGTAAGACCGAAAGGTTGCAACTGTAATAACATTGAGTAACAGCAAGTTATCAATTAAGAGTAAATCAATTTCAGAAAATTGACCCAACTTGTTTGCTTCTGTATACTAGTTGCTATATATATCCTATATATAAGTGCAACCCTAAACATTTTACTATATAACGAAGTAATCACTAAGTGAAAAATAGGCCGATTGAAACAACAATCAACTACAACTTCAAAGAAATTTTGATAAAAAAAAATTAATCAAATAATGAAAATTAAATTATTTGTTAATAATTTTTATAGAAAAAAAAAACAGTAAAAAATAAATCTTTGTGTTTATATAAATATTTATCATAATGTACATAAAAAATAATTTTAAATAATAAAAAAATTTAATTATGTTATTTTCTTTTTTTTTTTTAGTAGAATAAACAAAAAATAACATTGAAATTTTAAATAATAAAATAAACATAATATATGTATATTAAAATACATATAAAATGTCATTAAATTTGTATATATTCGATGACTATCTTACCTCCCTAGGCTATTTAATCGTAATATCAACACGATAACATGTTTCGATTTTCGCATTGCGTGACTAAAACTAACCCAACAAATTCAACAATAGTGACTCTTAAAATTATTATTACCATTTCATGAATTAACTTGGAGTATATTAACTTTACTATAATATTCAAAAAGAAATAAAATACTTCAATATGTATATAATTTTAAATATTAACAAATTATTACATCTAAATAATTAAATATCAAAAAAAATAAATTGTTGTAATTATTATAAAATTACATGTTAAATAATTGTATAAATAAAAAAAAAAAATAAAGTTTATATTTATTTTAAAATAATTTTTATAAAATTCAAGATGCAAGTAATTTTTTTTTGTATATAATAATTTAATTTTATAACATAGGTGTAAATTGAAAAATAAAATAATGTTAACCACACATTCAGGTTTTCGTGCATGGAACCACTTGGCACCCAATCAACATCATCAATTACTATTTTTATGTGTGTATTTTTTATTAAAAAATTTCACATATAAAAACTAAATTTTAAAATCAATTTATCTAATTAAATATGATATATAAATACTATATTAAATTCTATCAAATTAATTATCAATATAATATTTAAATAAAAAAAAATAATTATTAAATTTATATCTGTATATATTTTTGATTAAAATTTATTATCAATAGCAAACAAATCAATCACAAAACCTCGCAATTAATTTGAGTGATTTTAGTATAAAATTAATTATACAATTATTAATAATTGATAGTTGAAATAAAAAATTTAAAAAAATATAAATAGACATGTATAAAAATTTGAAACAAATTAACTAATTGACTTTCTCACCTGATACTATTTTTAATATTGAACAAATATTAATTGTGCACAAATTGTTTCCTATATGTAACATATAATTACCACAAATAGTTATCTCATTATCATATGATACAAAACAATATCAAATAACACAAAATTATAAAAGCACACACACACTCAATGTTTTATTAAAAAAAAATAAAAAAAAAAAAAAAACACTTGAAACAACTTTTAAGTTATGTTTTTTTTTCTTAATTATCTTTTAAAAAGTTTTTAATTATTTGTTTATATTAAATTTATTATAAAATATAAACTTTTTACTGATTTGTATATATATTTTTTTTGAACTGTATGATTCAAATGGTCAATCTACCTGATCTGAGAAAAATATTTCAAGTTTGTCCATATAAAAGCGTCGGCCTGGTTGGCCCTGTATACATATCGCAAACATAATCAACCAGTTCAACCTTAAATCTATATAAAGCTATAAATCAGTAGTTCATTTTACTCCCAACGCCCCCTTTTTTTTATTTATTTATTTTTTTTTAAATCGTATTTTATTTTTTACTTATCTTTTTTTTTTTTTTTTTTTTTAATTTTATTTAGCCCCAAGAAGTTTACCGTCTGTCTCACAACTCAATATATATACCTATTTATTATTATTTTATTTTAACAACAATATTAATTTAACTTTTAAATTATTCGTATGTTCTTGAATACTTAAAAACAAATTTAATTTAAAAAAAAAAAAAAATAAAAATATTTTAATTAAACTCAAGTCAATATATTGTTCTAAAATATTGTTTCAACTATCAATAGTTTATTATTTTATCCATCAAAATAGATAAATAAAATTATTTTAAATTAATTTTTTTTAATTTTAAATATTTTTTTAAAAATAATATATTGTTATTATTTAATTAACAAAACAATTAGAAATATTATTATTTAATTTATATTTATTATTTGATAATGAAAAATTTTATATTATTTTTATTATATAATAATATTGTTATTTAATTTATGTTGGATAAACAAACACCTTGATATTTATTATGAAATATTTTTAACTTTTATATAGATTTATGTGAATAAATGTGGCCAGACACGATGCCGGCACATAGCGTACTGTTCTGACAAGCAACGCGGGACTATTCATATAGAGTTGGCGCAAGCTCTACCTTCAATTTATATAAACCAAGTAAAAATTTACTCCATATTTTCTTTCATGTAATAGACAATAATTTTTTTTTTTTTTTAATTTTTAAATACTCATATATTTATATACAATGATATGTAATAAAATAATTACTATATTAAAAAATTAATTATTTTTTGTATATATATTTTTAAAACAATATAAACTTCAATATTTCTTTGTTAATTTATTAATATATATATATTTTTTTTAATGTTTCATAGAAGGAAAAAAAAAATACATTTATTTTTTAAAGAAAATAATTATTAGCTGAGATAAAAAAATATAACTAAAATATGTTATGTTTTGTATGAGAAAAAGTAAAGCTCGTTCTGTTAATGATATACTTGAATAAAAATAAAAAACAATAATTTTTTTAATGAAAAAAAAAATAACATTGTGATTCTTTGTACAATAAAATTTAACAAAAAAAAAAAAAAAAAAACAAGACAAGTTCATGTTAAATACATATAATATATGCATGTATCATTTTTATATTATTTTTTGTTTTTTGCGATCATAAAAAAATTAATAATATTGAGAAAAAAAATAAAAAGAGTAAGTAAAGTAATACAAAAGGGTGTATATACTTATATACTTTTTCCTTTTTTTTTTTACATTTCAAAGAAAATATTTTATGGTTTGTCAGAGGAAGGTATCATGTGTGCGTCCATTAATATGATGAAAAAGAGAAGCTTTTCTTTATGGTTAAGTGCAGTCTTGTAAGATAATGGATAATGCAAAAGTAAAAATAAGGGAATGAAAAAAAAAAAAATAAAATAAATAAAGGGTATTAAAGTGCATCATAAATATAATGAATATATTATTTTAACAACCCTTAAAAATAAAAAAAATTTATAAAACAAATAATTACTTATTTGAATATTAAATTTTTTTAATTATCCAGGCAAAAATTATTGTTGATTTTTAATTTGCTTAAATAAATACAAATTTAAATTACATGAAAATAATTTTAAATATATAATATATTTATATCTAAAAATCAAAATAAAAATTGATAATAAAACTCACTTTTATTACAGCTGTTGATGAAAAGTTTAAATGAATGTGTTGTCAGTTTATTTCTTCATATCATCTGCAACAATAATTAAAAAATAAAAATTATTAAATAATTAAATATTTTATTTGACACATAAGTTTATATAATAATAAATGTTCAATAGCATCAGTCAACTTTAATGAATTTTTTTTATTTGTAAAAGAAAAAAAAAAAATCTTTGAAGAAATCAAAACTAAAACTTTTACGTTCTACGTTCTCAGTTTTTTTTCTTTATATATATATTTCTTTTCTCTAAATCTTTATATATATCTTGCAATTTTATTTACTTTTTTTTTGCATAGTTTTTTTTTTATTTTTACTCGTTAGAATGCTGTCTTTTTCTTTCTAAAAGTTTCGAAAAACTAATACTCCAAAGATAAGATAAGCCGACACGTTTCTGCATCGAGGATTGACATGATAGAAAAAAATAAATAAACGCAAATCAAATTTAATAGTTTGGTTTTTATACAGTTTCTTTATTCTTGCATGTTTTTTTATTTTATTTTTTTTTGAATTTAGATATATATTGTGTTTAAAAAAACAAGTGTATAGTATATATTTTTAAAATAATTAAAATGATGCATAAATTGTATTGTTAAATAACATTTAATAATAAATATATTAAAATAGCATTATTAATTTAATCGTCATTATAATTTATACAACAGGAAATATTTTAACTAATATTTTTTATAGTCAATTATATAAGTTCATTGTCAATCATCTTTATCATTGATTATTTCATTTTAATTGTCCTTAATTTGTTTTTTTTTTCTACAAAAATAAAGCTAATAGATTTTAATAAATTCCAAATTTAAATCACTTAATGGTGATGATGTGATAATAAATAAAAATATACAATTTAAAAAAATGTTAGTAATGTATAAAATAATTGACTCAATTTTTATAAATCTTCATAGTAAATAGAAAAATTAAAATTGCATTAATTTATCATGACAAATTTTGTTAATTAAAAAAATATTTTATCTCTTTTTATAAAATTAAATAGTAATATATTTTTTAAATAAATAAATAAATTTTATAAAAAAATAATTTGTTTATCGTTAATAAATTAAAATTTATTATGTCAGTGTCATACGTTTTATGAGAATATTTACAAAGATAAAACGATAGCAAAATTGAGCCATAAAAATGCTCGCAAGATCGTTGAAAAATACAGTTCACATTGAAAAACGATAAAAGCTCATGTTTTACCCTTGGAAAAAATATAAAAAAAATACAACAAATAAATAAATAAATAAATAAATAAAAATCACGAAAGGTTAGGAAAACCAACGAAGCAAAAAGATACAGAAAAATATAAAAAAAAATTATTTTCTTTATTTTTTTATTTGAAAGCAACAAAACACGAAATAGAGCCTTATTTCATACATTTTCAAACACTAAGTATAGAAAAAAGAACCATATAAAAAATCTCAAGATCTCATTTTTTTTTTAACATCATCTTCATTTTATATTGAACCACAAAAAACATTTTTTTTATTATTTAGAAACACGTATACCTTATCTAAATTTTTTAACATAAAAATATTATTATGTTATTCATGAAATAAACAAGATAAGATAATCAAATCATTAAAATCACTAAATACAAATTTTAATGAGAATAAAAAAAAATAAACTTTAATTTTTATTATCAAAATTGAGCAATACTATTTTATTTTTTTTTAAAACATTATTTTAATCAATCATCTAATCATCAACTTTAATCTCTTCATGTTGATATACATAAAATTTCCAAGGTAAAGGTCAATTATTTAATATAAATATATAAAATAATATCATTTTTGTTTTTTTTTTTTTTTATGATAACAGAGTAATCGATAAAACGATAAAAACCACAAAGCCTTTTAGTTTACTCAAATGTAAACAAAAAAAATATCTATCAAATATATAAAATGAATTTAGTTTATACTCAACGTTTGTTTTAAAAAATTAAAAATATAAAAAAAATGAAAACGTTTTGATATCAAATTGAAATCAAATAATAAATTCATCATTAAATTCACTTTTTATTATAAAAAAAAAAAAAGCTTTAGGTCTTTTAAAAACGATTATGATATGGCAATTAAATTCAGGAAAATTAAATTTCGATTTTATAGCTTTTATAGAAAATAAATTTTTTTTTTTTTAAAATCGTTTTCAATATTTTTAACTCATTATTAAAAAAAAAATTTATATATAAATTTTATAAATTTTTCTTTTTGTTTTGTATTTTTAAAAACTTTTAATACTTTGAATTGGAAATTTAAAAAATAGAATTAACTGATAAACATCAATTTTCATCAGCAGTATATATAAAAAAAAAATAAGCTTGATATTATTTCATTATTTATAGATAATTTAGAGCAATTTATTTAAAAAAATTGATATAAAAATATTTAAATAAAATTTTAAAAAAACTAAATTTTTTTTATATTTTTACAAATGACATTTTCTAATGGATATTTAATCAATTTGTAGTTAAAAATTCTTGAGAATTAGTAAGCCTTGTTATCTTAACTAATCTTAAATTGATTGAAACTTTAAAACAAAGCTATAGATTCTAGATGAAAATGGTTCAGCCTCTATTCAACCTCAAAATGTAGTTTTGAAGCATTATACAAAGTACGATACGAAGCCAACCAATATCTTTAGTAAAGAGTATATATAAGTTGAGGTTTTGATTATCGATGGAGAACATAATT
Organism: Lysiphlebus fabarum; assembly: GCA_011426435.1. Lineage (NCBI taxonomy): Eukaryota > Metazoa > Arthropoda > Insecta > Hymenoptera > Braconidae > Lysiphlebus > Lysiphlebus fabarum. The sequence continues at coordinate 8,392 of WSYQ01000049.1, read as the reverse complement.
CAACTATTGGCTTAACGCAATACAAACGTTAATTATTTTGCTTCAATGTGTGCTAACTTTATTGTAATAAAACTTTTCACATAATATTTAACTTGAAACTTGTTGAAATTGTGTGAAAAGTTGTTTATAAACATATATCGTTTTTGTAATAACAATACAAAAATGTAAAGCAATATATTCATTATTACTTTAAATAAAAAAAAAAAACCAAGTCTAAACTAAAAATTGATACAAATAAATTTTAAACGTAAAATATATTCATAAAGTTTTAAAAAAAAAAAAAAAAAAAAACCACAATTTTATTTTTTAAAATAAAGATTAAAGTCTGACCTGTATCAACATTAATCTTATTTTTAACTTTGAATTGATTGTAAAATTTCAATTTTAAAATTTTCCTTTAGTCACAAATTTATTGTTGTTTTTTTTTCTGTTTTAATTTTGACAGCAATGTTTATAACAGAGTTTGTATAATTTAAAATTTTCTAGATACCAAAAACTTTATATATGATAGTAATATAATATATAAACAAAATACTTTATAAATATTTGTTAAAGTAGAAAATTAATTATTTATATATATAAAACAAGCTAATAATAATAATAACCAATAAACCATCAAACAACCTATCAAATTGCCAACTCTACTCAACTTTCAAACACCAGAAATTGTTATGAAAAGTTTTACAAGTTTAGTCATTGAAGTATATGATTATTGTTTTAAGCTTGAAATATAAAAGTTGTTTTTTTTTAAATTATAAATTTTAAATATAATTAAAAAAAAAAAAATTGAAATTGGTTGTTTACAAAATATAAAATTCAGATAAAATCACTGAGCAATTTTTCATTTAAAAAATAACATAAGTAATTTTCTGATGTTTGGTGATAATACTTTTAACTGGAGTTTAGAAAAAAAAAAAAAAAATAGGAGCTCATCGAACAAAACCATATATAAATTAAATAAAAAAATGAAATTAAACATATAATATTCAAGGGTATTTAAATAATAGATCATGTAACATACAGATGTGAAAATTTTTTGTATAGAAACTTTAAAATTTACATGGTCATTATTTTATCTTCATCTAAAACTCTATTTTAACAAGTATTTTATGATGTAAAAGTACTTTAAAATTCCCTTAAACAAAGATTTAATTCTTTTATTTTTTTATCAAATTAAAATATTTAAAAACTTTATCATGCACTTTTAAAACTTTATAATATAATTGATGTTTAAAAATGAATATGTTCATAAAAAAATACAAATGACCATTTTAAATATCACACAAAGTAAATTAATAATTAAAAATTATAAATTTAATAAATCAGTATTTTAAAAAACTCTATTCACTGTCTATAAAAATTATAATATTTTTAAATTATTATATGTATTTTTAATATAATTAATAATAATACTAACTTTAAAATTATATCATTTTTTATTTTTCAAAATGAATAATATGTATGTATATATTTTTTTGATATCACTTGTATATTATTTTATTTTTAAATATTTTTTTTTATATTAATTTTATATACTTGACAACAAACGTTTAAAATTTTGTCGTTGGTACAAATAACCTCTGGCACTAGAACATGTTAAATATTGAGCATACTTTAAGAACTATTTTTCATCTTATTTTTTTTTTTTTTTCTATTATTTATTACCCTTTCCATTTGCAACTGTTACAATGTACCATCACCAACAAGCTTTTTCTGTATATTTTATTTGTATTTTAATTAAAAACATAATAATTCCAAGATTATATTTGATTTGTTAATTATAATTTTTCATTTTTTTTTATATTTTTTATCATTATTTATTTCTGATTATATTATACGTCAGATTTTCTATTAGCAATTAATTTTTTAATATAAAATCTTAACAAGGGAACGAGTCATTAAGTCATGAAGGATAATCAATTGTTGTAATCACATGATTATTATACAAATTTGTACATTCGATTGTGTAATTTATATTCCAGTGATTAATTTTAATAATCTGTATTTTATATCTATAAATAAATGTGCCAATAAATAGTTATGATGAGAAGGATGATAACGAGACAGTTAATTATAACATAATTATATTTAATAATAAAAAAATTTTTTTTTTTTTATATATTATTCAACATTATTTAACCTTGTAAAAATTAATTATTACATAGGTTTTTATTTTTTAATAAATAGAAAAATTAAATTTAAAAAAAAAATATATATTAAAAATATAAATTTATTATTATATTAATATTTTGTAAACAATTAATTTGATTAATTAATTTTCTAATGATTTAAAATAAATAAAATGATTTTAATTTTAAAAAAAATTGATGATAAACTTTGTAAATTATTTAAGTAGAAACATTTTTGATGAGAGAACATCTTCAGCCTGCATAGCTCAGAGGCAGAGCACTGGTCTTGTAAACCAGGGGTCGAGAGTTCAATTCTCTCTGGAGGCATACTTTTTGGTATTTTTTTTAATTTAAAATTTTTAAATTTATTTAATTAATATGTTTAATTAATTAATTATATCAAGCCATTTAAATTTTTAAATATAATCAATAAATAAAAAATAAAAAAATTAAATTATTTCAACAATTTTATTTAAATTGTGATGAAAAAATTTGATAATATTCATTTATACATTTATATTTAATTTTTTTTTTTTATTTCAATAATTTAAAAATATATTTTCCATGAAAAATGACAGGACAATTAAATTTTTTAATAAACTTCATGTATAAAATAAATTAATTAAAATTTTAATTAAAATAAAAATAATATAAAGCATTAATATTTTACTTTGATTTTAAATGTTAATCATTTTTCTATCACAATAAAAAAAAATTATGAATTAAAAAATTTTTAAAATATAAAAAATTACAGTGAATCACGTTAAGATCAAAAAATGAAATTGAAATGTAAAAATAAAAAAAATAAAAAATAATTTTTTTTTATTTTTTAAAATCAGTCAAGGCTTTGACATCAAAGGAAGGATATTTTAATCTTCAGTAACACTCATACCATCTAACTATCACCCATCAGCTGGGTTTAAAAAAAAAAAATAGTAAAAAAGAAATGAAACTAGTAAATTTTTCAAGTACCTTAAAAAAATTTTTTTTTCCTTCTCTCACCACTGAATCAAATATTCTTTTCAGTATAAAATCATGAATTTTCATAAACTTTTTTTTATATAGTATTTTTTTCTTTTTCTTATTTTTCATTATAAATAAGTTTTTTTAAACTAAAAATATATCATTAGCATGTAAATGAAACATTGTAATATATTTTATTGTTAATATAGTTTTAAAAAATAATATAAAACGTTTAACTTATTATAATAAAAAATAAATAACAAAAATAAAAATAAATTTAAATATATATAAACTAAATCAAATAAAGTTTGTATTTTCATTATTGTATATTAAACTTTGTTGACACTAAAGTTACAATAGTTTCTGTCAATTTATGATTTATATATTTTAAATAATTTCCATCAACTATATATATATATATATTGGTTTCAAATTCAATACAAAATGTAAAATGTATATATATATATCATGAAAAACAATCATAACAAATTCTATTAAAATGATAAATATCAATACATCATTTAAAAATTGATTTAATTTTTTATTATTTTTTTTATTTATGCTAGTATTAAATTAAAATAATCAATAACCAATATTATAAATTAAATTAAAAAAATTTCAAATAAATAATTAATTTTAAAAATAATAATATACTTGATGGAAAATTAAATTTTAAAAATTGAAAATAAAAAATATATTTATTTTATTTTCTGTTATTAATACATAAAAATAATTCAAATACCAATATTATATGGAACTTAAAATTTTAATAAAAATAATAATTTAATATTGAAATATATTCAATGTAAAAAATAAAAAAATAAAAATAAATAAATTTGTATAAATATATACAAGATATATATATGCTGCTGTCTGTATGTCGTGCTCAATTATTTTTTCATTTTCAATTTGTCTCTACATCATTTTACTCTCAATAATTTTCAATATATTTTTTTAAAGTAAAAAAAAATAATATAAAAAAATTAAGTTAAGCATAACTTTTCAATTTTTCATGGATATGGCTAAAACGAAGATGAAAAAAAAATATATATATTAAAGTGAGTGAACAAGAGATTTTCTCAACGTACAATAATGCTTACTGAAATACCATCGTAGTAAAAAATAGAAAAATTTTTTTTTTTAACAATATATATATGGTGAAATTTTCCGTATGCTGCACACTCGGTGTTCGAGTGAACAAAATTGAAAAGTCTATAAACGTGACTCGTGTGAGTTACCTTTTTTTTTCTATAATTTTTCTTTTTAAAATTAATATTTTATATTTTTTTAATTTCATTTTTTTATATTTATTTTTCATTTGTTTCATTTGTTCAATATGAAAAATCATATTTAATATTATAATAAAATATAAAAAAATTTTAATGATAAATTATAAAAATAATAATTTTAAATTTATTAATAAATGAAAAAAAAAAATTGTAAAAAATTTATTCAATATTGAATAATATAAAATAATAATTAAGATTTTTTTAAATTATTACACAAGATGACAATTATATTTAATAATTTTTATTTTTTTTTTGAATTATAAATAAGAAAAAATTCACGTAAATCAAACGTAATTATTGTTCAATGATTCACGAAGATTAATATATTCAATTGTAAATATTAAAAAAACCTTGACCTTATTATATACATCTCAATGACTTTTGCTAATAATAAATACATCAAAGTAATAATTTTCATTGTCTTTTTAATAATCAACCTTGAAATTCCTTTTTTTATTTTTTCATTTATTTATATTTTATTTGTAATATTATTATTTTTTTTTTTTATTAACTAATTTATTTCTAGAGATGATTACTTTTTTTAAAACTTTATAAATAAAATATTTCAGTTTCAATTTAAAGTGGATTATAAATTTTAAACAACGGTATTACTTATAATTGCATTAAAGAAAAAAAATATATTTCTATATATAATGAATTAATGAGTAATGTTTTTGTTGTTTAAAAAATTTTTTTAATTTATTTTAACAAAGTTGAAAGGTGAAATTCACATGTATACAATCCAACAAACTAGCAAGTTACAATATAATGAGCAAAAGCTTGGAAGAAAGTTGGGTGATTTAAAAAGTTTTAGACTGTTTGATATCACTTGAAAGGGCACAACGAATAAAAGAAGAAAAAAAAAACTTAAATAAAGTAAAAAAAAATTAAAAAAAAAAAAAACGATGGACTTTGAAGGATTAATTAAGCTGGCCCGTCGTTAATTGCACAGTAAAAGTATGACTATTCAAATGAATATATTATATAAAAAAAAAAAAATAAAATAAGAAAACGAATGAAGTAGAAAATTATAAAAGGCCAGTTTTAAAACTTTGACAATTAAAAAGATAAGAAATAAATTGATTAAGAATTTTTTTATAAATTAATGTTCTTCACATATATACTATTGAATTTTTTTTTATTCTTAATTTTTAATCAAGATAAATTATGGATTAATAATTTTTTATCATTTTTTTTTTACTCTGTGATAGAATTAATTAAAATATATTTTTGAATTTAATAATACCAAAATTAAATCAATCAAATTACTGACAAATTATAATAAAAAAATAATTAATGTTATTTCAAAGCAAAAAGAGAAAAAAAATTATGTTAATCAAAAATAATAATATTTTTATATACTTATTAAAATAATATAGATTCAAATTTATTCTTATAAATTATAATATGAAAATACGAGTACATAAAAAAAAATAAAAAAATCATTCTAACAACCTTGGAGAATATTGGAAACTTTTTTATTGTCCCCAAGACAATTTATGATACCACTGATTTTGAGCACATTTATAAATGTATATAAAAAAAAAAAATGATAATAAGAATTCGTGATGAATAAAAAAAATTAAATAAAATTTCATTATTTATTTATTTTTTTTTTTTGTTTATATTTGAAAATCAATATTCGCACATGACACAGATGACCTGTATTTTTAACGAATACAAGAGCAATTAAATTTGTTTTATATTTTTTAATTACTCAGTAATAAATTTATAGAAATTTTTATTTTTATTTCTATTAAATACAGTCATTAATAAAAATTATATTTCATTCAATCCAGTGAAATTGGAACATTGGTAAATGTTTTAGAAACTAATTACAGTCCTGACTTTCAAAAAAAAAAAAAAAATTATTTTTCCTGAAAATTGACAATTGTTAATAGTTGTAAAACAATTTATTAACCCTTGTCACTTTTGTCTTGAGAAAAATAAAATTATCATTTATTTATTGATATAGTATTTGAGACACTGTTAAATATATTTTTAATGAGAACATTATTTTTTTTTTATTTAAAATATAAAACCCTTGTAATACGTGTGAAAAAAATAAAATTGCTATCATTAAGCTGTGGTTCGTTGAACAAAAGTAAATAGGAAAAAAAAAAAATTTTTAAAATATCACACAACTAAATTTGTGGGTGAATTTTAAAATTTGTAAAATTGTCAATAAAAGAAATTTATTTATTTATTTTTTTAAATCAATAAATAAAAATTTAAATCATATGTCTTGTTAAAAAATTTTATTCCAGAAAAAATTGACACTTGAATATAAAATTTTAATGATGTATCGTTTTTATTTGTGAAATAAAAAATTGTTTTATTTTATTTGATATGATTGAGATGAATATTATATATTGAATTGAAGATTTATCAGGGTAAAGTATCAAATGTATTCATTGATCCTTTATTTTTTTTTTTGTGACACCTCAACGTAAAACTCATGTACAATATCACGAACAAGTAAAACAAAAGATAGTATTCAATGAAAAAAATACAATAAAATATTATAATATTCAAACAAACAAACCACAAAACAATTGAAAATATAAAATACAAAAAAAATTAGTAAATATAAAAATACAATTGAAATAAATAAAATAAAAATATGGAAAAAAAAAAGAAACCTTTTGAATTCAGAATAAATAAATTTTAAAAATTTACTAAATCCAATTCTCTTGTCATACGTAAATTAATTTCAAGGGATGATAAATCTTTGTGCCATTTTGCTGATGATGCATTTGGATCAACTGGATGAGGTGTTGGTAAATGAAGACGATATCTAAAATTAAAATGTATATTTATTAATTAAAATATAAATATAATTTAATCATCAACTATAAAATTCATTGATGATAAAGTTCATCTTATATTTTTAATTTAATTGAAAAACTATATTTAAATTTTGTTTTTTTTAAATTAAAATTAACAATGACAAGTTGTCAGTTAAAAAAATCACGATGACATAATTACTTTGAGTGACGAGTTTAAAAATTTACCGACCTTTTTAAAATATTAACTAATTATAACAAAAAAAATCTGATATTTTTTTTTTTACTCAATTAAATAATATAGGTTAATGAAGTAAAATTAAACATTAAATATTTAAATTATTTTATCAATAATAAACACTAAAAGATAAAATTGATATTTATTATTTAATTAAAAATTATATTATTCATGTATTTTTATATATTACCTAGTACTTCGAATATCAATTGTATCTGTTTCAACTGAAAGTTCAATATTATCAATATTTTCTCCAGGTAATTTAACTTTTAAAGTAAGCCATTCACAAGATGCTGAACCAGGTGTTTTGAAACCCATCTAAAAAAAAAAAATTAAACTTATTATTATAAAATTATATATAAAAACTTTATTTGTTAATAATGTTTTATTTTATAAATTAAATATAAACTTGTGTATATTTAAACAAAAACTTTTAAAGTCAACTAAAAGTAATTAAATGTGACTTGGTAATAATATATACTCACACCAAGAAAAACATCTTCAGTTGTAACAGATTGTTTAAATTTCATTTCATATTCAGGTTGTATTCTTGGATCAGAAAGTTCAGTTGTTTGTTGTAAACTATTTATTTCATTATTATTCCAAATATCATCACCATCAGTATCAATTGGTGCATGAGGTCCAATTTTATCAGAATTGTTTGGTGGACCAATGTGTCCAGGACCTAATAAAAATATAAATTATTAATCAATAAATAAATTATATAAAAGCTACTATGACTAATTATCAAACAGAAATTAAAAGAAAAAAAATTTATTACACATTATATTATTATTATACTTACCAAATTTTTTAGCACCAGCTTGTGGAAGATCATCATCTGAATCAGTATCATCTTTTTCAGGTATTATTAATTTTTCTAATGCTTTTATTTCATTGAAACCAAAATAATCACTCATTTTATTAATAACTTTATTTATTTATTTATTGATAACACAATAAACAAATTTAATCACCATAGTAACG
>WSYQ01000048.1:0-16674 GCA_011426435.1 Lysiphlebus fabarum | reverse complement strand
GTAAACTTGACTTACTGAATATTATATTTTATGACTTATCGATTAAATGGAATTTTTTTTTTTTTTTTATTATCAAAATAGTATATAAATTTATTATGTCAAATATTAAATTTTATTATTTATTTAATTTTTTTATTTATAACAAGAAACAATATGTTATTTAAAAAAAAAAAAGAAGTCTTTATTATCGGTTTTAAAATTACAATTTATTTTATTATATATTACTTAAGTTTTTACCATGAGGTGTCACTAGTGATACTGAAGAATTAAAAAAATTTATAAATTAAAAGCTTTTTTTAATTTTTATAAATATGAGTTTTATAAATTTTAATTAAATTTTCAATATTTATATGAAGCTATTTAAATGACAAAAATTAAATATTTTTAAATGAATTTATATTTAGAGTGACTGCATTTATTTTAATTTATTTTTATGGTGTTTTTTTTTTTTTTTTGTTTAGTCAAGATGAAATATTATTTTATGTTATTGTAAACTAACTCAAGTATAATAATAATACACAGTCAGATATCTTATAATTAGTTACCTTCTGAATTTACTCACAACAGTGACATAAATATTTATTCACTGTGATATGTTGATTATTTAAAAAAAAAATAATAAAATTAACCCTTTAATCATTGCATTTAATGTTAAAAATTAAACTTTTGCTATTTCTATTATTTAACCCTCATATTATTTTACATTATCTCTTTTTTGTTTGAAATTTTATTTTTTAAATTGTCAGCGAAAAATTGGAACAATTCAAGTTTTAAAATACTCTGCAATTTTTTTATTTTTACAAGTCTTTTAAACTATTTTTTCTCTTGACTTGAAGTATTCAAAGATTTATTATTATTAATTTTTTTTTTTTCTTAAATTCAAATAAAGTTTTTATTTTTTTTTAATTATAGAATTAAATATTTAAATTTTATAAATAATAAACAAATGTATAATTAATTAATACAGAGTAGTTTTAAAAATCTCTTAATGAAAAAAAAATTTTTTTTTTTTAATTAAAAAAAAATGCTCTTTGATCTAATAATGATAATAAATTATTATTATTTTTTTGTTTTATAAGTCCTTTGTATCTTTTGATGCTATTTGAACAAATCTGCATATTCAAAGATTTTTGTTATATATATATATATATCTGAATTTCTTGCAGCATTCTGTCTGCTTTAGTGTGACCGAAATGCCAAGTCTCTAAGGTGAATAACGTATTTGGCTTTGACGTCTCAAAGCTTCTTCATACATATTATCTGCAAACCCCCTTCTATATTTTACTTTTTCTCTTTTTATCACCAAGACTTTCTTACTTATTCATTCCACCAACAGAAGCTTAACTATTTGGGTTAAAATTCAGCATATCCAGATTGACATGCAACAAAAGCTTTTTCGATCTACATAAATATTCAAAAAAGTATATTATAAATATCCTAATTTAAAAAATTTTAAATGAAAAAAAAAAATTCCAATCGATTTTATTTTATTTAAAATTTTAATGATAAATTTATTAAACATTGTTTGATAAAATTGATGCTATATGTACTGTCAAACAATGCATTTACTAACTCAAATTTTATATTTCATTTAATAATTAATTAAAGTGTCATTAAATATTTGTATATATATCAACAAATATACTCTCAAAATATATATACATGATGGTTAAAGTTTTGTTAATTGTTTCAAATTATAGACATTTTATATAGATGAGTAAAATTTTGCAGATAATCATTGGATCATAAATCATGTTTCTAATAACACTAATGTGTTGATGATATATAACTGGTACAGGGAAGCATCTGTTACCTCGTAATATATAAATTATTATTATATAAATACACAATTATTATTTTAGTCATTTTTTTTTTTTTTTGTGTTTAAGATATGAATATATTAATTAAGTATTTATATATAATATACAATGTATAAATTTTTTTTTCATTTTGAAAAAATATGTATAAATAAATCAAACACTTTCGATAAAAAATATAGTAAAAAAATTTTAGATATATATATTATTAAAATAAGGTTTAAAAAAAAACAAATAGAAAGATATTTTTCATCATTTTTATATATGAAACTTTTGAATATTAAACTTTACTCGTGTGGCTTCGATGAACATTTTTTCCATCTTTTAAGTTTTTTCGTGTTTGAAGAGAAATGCAAATACGCTCTTTACCGACTCTAGTAAATCAATTTTTTTTTTAAAGATAAAAAGCTTGACGAAAATTTTTCGAGTATATGTTTAAGATTTTATTTTTTCTTGATATTAAAATATTCAATGTAAAAAAATTTGAAAATATGTATATAAATTTTATATAGATATTTATTTAATTTTATAAAAATTTTTGAAATTTATATTTAAAAATAAATTAAAGTGATTGTGTTGAGTATAAGTAAGAAAGATATAATTTAAGTAAAAAATATAAATTAGCTTTGAGTTTTCAATGTGTATACATTGAGATAAAAATGCAATCAATTAGATGAAAAAAAAAAAAAATAGAAAAAAATATTATTGTGACATAAAACTCGAGGTTGTGTATATATCGTAACAGCTGGTATTTTACCGATTTAACTATTTTTTAAAATATGTATATATTTTAAACCCTAAATCGTTGGACTGTTAGATGTGTTTGTGTTTACAAGTTTGCATGTATCCATCAGGGAATTCATTGCCATTCGCGCCCAATTTTCATTTGTTCACCTCATTCCTCATAGGTCTTGTATAAACCCCTCAATACCCCTTTAAAAATACCCCATTGGTATATCAACTCATTGCTATAATCCTAAAAAAACCTATTCTAAAAAAACATGAAAAAGACAAAAAAAAAAAAAATAAAATACAAAACAGAAAAGTTTTTTTCGTAAATTTAAAAAAAAAATATAACAATAGTAAAAAAAAAAAAAGTGGTTTTTGTGATTAGAGGGAAAAAATAAAATTTGAGCTTTTGATTCAAATGTACAAATTTTATTTATTTTTTATACTCTCAATTTTATATTTAACAACATTCTAATTTTATATAATTTTATTTTTTATTTTAAATATTTTTTTTAATAAAGATAATAGATTACCATGAGATTTGAATGTATTTTTATTTATTTTTTTCTTTGATATTTTGTTAGAAATAAAGTTAAAGTTATAGAATGTATAAAAGAGTTGAATAAACATTTTTTTTTTTTATAATAATCATAAAATTGAGATGAAAAAAAATAAAATAAAAATTAGATGCTCTAGGGTAGCACGTTTACAGTACCAGAGGGAATTTTATATACATTTATCGGTTGTTCACAACTAAAGTAATATCTTTTTTATTCGATATAAGTGTATATATATTTTTTTGTAAGTTTAAGTTTATATAAAATTATAAAAAATGACCTCGTTGAGATATACTTTATTTTGATTCTTATATGTGTATATATGAACTACATAAAATTTAATAAAAAATGCTTTGTTAAATTAAACTAAAATTCATAAAAACAAAAAAAAAAAAATATTTTTTATTTTTAATTAATTAAACTTGTCTTTATAATGTTAACAGTGTTATTTTTCAAGAGTTCTTCATCATTTTATTTTTTTTTTTAATTTTACAAAAGCACGTGAAAAAAATTCACGAATTCTACTCAACTCATATAGAGATGACAAATAACACCATCGTATCTTTTATGTTAGGGGAAAAAAATAAATGAATAAATAAAAAAATTATAAAATAAATATAAAAAAATATAGGTGTGACAAAGGTAAACCTAAAAAATAACTACAGGGTATTTTTTTTTTTTTTTTAATTTTATTTTTTACTTTCATCATCAGATGCAGAAAAAATATTATATAAAAAAAAAAAAAAAAAATATAAAGCTCTAGGTATATGACAGAATATTTATGAAACTGTGGTTCTTTGTTGAGTAGTGTAGTTTGCATTCAAAACACCTGCGAATCCATATAAACCCTCTTTCATTGTCCAAATTCTCAAAGTGTTAAAGCGAGAATTTTATCTTATATTATATATACAGCTATCATATGAAACAATCTCCACTTTCAAATAAAAAAAAATTGCATAATAGTCTTTACCCTTCAAGATGAAGGTCTTGAGAGAAAAAAAATTCTTCAGTAAAAGCTTGTCTAACGGTATTGTAGTTGTATAAAATATATACCCTTATACTTTATCATCTTTACGCAGTTTTAAAAACTTTAAATAACATATAACTTTAATAAAAAATTTATATAAAAATATCTTGAGCAACAGTTGGATTAATTCAACAACATGACATTTTGAATACTATTTTTAAAGCTTAAATTATTATTTTTATTATATAATTTTTATTTTTTGATTGTTGCAGATGATAAACATTTAAATGGGACAAACTAATAAGATTAATCAAGAATTTTCATCTTCAACTGCAACAACAACAAGGGTGAGTTTTTATTTTTATTTTGATTATCAAATAACAATATTATTTTTTTAAATTTATAAGTCATTTAAGTTTGCGTTTACTTATTAAAATTCAAGTAAAATTTATCAGTCAATTTGACAATTTATCAAAATAATAACTATATTAATTTATGAATAATTAATATATACGAAAAAATAATTATAAAAAAAAATACACTAACCTGTTTGAGCCAATTACGCCAAAGATCACGATCCCAAGGATGATGAAAACCAAGATAAATATGACGACTATTATCATGTTTTGATGATGATGATGATGGTGATGATGTAGATATTAACTCTTTGTTATTTTGTAATTCATCTAAATTTTCATGTTGTTCTTTGTGAATTATTCTTGGATAACCCGTTACACGTAAAACAAGTTTACCAAGACGAGATGGTGCATAACAAATTGTACCACCATTTAATTCAATCCATTCTGGTTTAGTTTCTTGACAACCTTAAAAATATTAAAATAAATTATCTTTATAATTATTCTTGTTTAATTTTTCAAGCTTATTATATAATAGCTGAAAAAATTTTTTATTCAATTTTATATTCATATAAAACACACTGTATAAAATGCACATGATATATATATAAAAAAATATATTTATTGATATATTATTTTTATATTATAAAAATGTGATTTTTATGGATGTCATGTAAACTCATGTTCATATATAAGTATCCTGTATATTGTAGATAGTAGAATACTTGAGTTTTTCAACGATAAAAATAAAATCGTTTTTTCATGTAGTAACATTGTGTCAATGACTCAATCTGTCTTATTTTATTCATAACGAATATGTTAAAATATTATTTCGTTTTATCATTTTTGACATTTTTATTTCAGTATACATATATATACTATGGTTTTTTTTTTTTTTTTTTTTTTTTGACTTTATAAAAGTCAAATATTGATAGTTTTTTTTTTTGTTCTTAAATTATTTGTCAAATTTACTTATGATAATATTGCATGACTATAAAATTGTGTGAAATTTTATTGCAAATTGTTTTATTTTTGATTTGACTAAGTGATAACCTGGTAATTAGAAAAAAAAATTGACATATTCTTAAAAAAAATAAAAAAGTAATTAAATAATTTATTCAAAGTAAAAATTCAATGTCAAAATTAAATTATTATTATTAAAGTTTTTTCAAGTCCTTAAAAAATTTTAGTTGAAATAAAATTATTATTTATTAATTTTTTCATTTAAAAATAGAAATTAATTAAATCTTATAAAAGTTTTTTAAAAAGAAATATTATTTTTTATTTTTTTTTTCTATTCAGCAATAATCTATATATTTTTTTTTTTTTATTTCAATTTTCATCCCTTATATTTATTTGTAGTTATTTTATTTCCTTCTCAATTTAAATTCATTATTTTATTTGAACAATTTTCTTTTTATTATTATTATTATATATTTTGTTTTTTCAATTTTTTTAACTTTACAAAAATTTATTTACTTTGTCTGTATTTTCTGTTGTCAGAAGAAAAATAAAAAAAATAAAAAGTTTTTCCCATATAACGAGTAACATTGGGCAGTATGCGGTAGTGTTAAAAATATATTTTTTATTTTTTATTTTTTACTGATAGTAACGATGTGGCAGCTGGCTTTGAAAGCCTTTCCTGTAGATCCCTTTCGGGCACGCATCCAGAATATCCAACGATCTCATTTCGACTAAACTGGTAAATCTAATTGACGTGAGATTTCGACTTGCGAATTTACTTTATTTTATATTTTTATTTATTTATTTATTTATTTTTTTTCATATTAAACTTTATTCTTAAAGTTTGAAATATTTTATATATTTTTATAAATCTTTATTCATTATTTATTATCATTTTTTTTTATTATCACTATTTCTTTGTAAAAAAGAATTAAAAATCAATAAAAGATTTATCAAAATATATTTTATTAATATATTAAAAAAAAAAATAAAATTCGACAGAGATAAATCAATTTTTGTGGGTAGTAAAAAAAAATTTAAAAAAAGCAATTGAAGACTTTTGAAATTTTTTTTTTTTTCAAATTCGCTGACCCGAGTTTAATGTAGGAAAAGGACCTGTGAATTGATCCAGAAACATTTGTCGCAAAAATTCTAAATGCTCTTTTATTATTTATTATTATTATAAATAAAATCCAAAATTCTTTATCTTTTTTTTTTTCTCGATTATATTTGTTTCAATAATTTTTATTTTTATTTATTTTTTAAATATTAAAAAATTTTTGTAATTTAAACTTTAAATAATTTTAAAGTAAAATTACATGAATATAAAAATAGAAATTATATTTACAGATCGCCAATTACTTGTTTCACCAATTTTATGTTTTTTTTTTTTTATTAATTGGTTTAAAAAGTAAATAATTAAAAAGTTAGATAAAAAAACATGAAATATTTTAACAAGAAGTTATTATACATTCATATATTAGTGTTATGTACATGTATTGGTATAGATGAGTTTATTTTATGGTTAATACGTGTGAGTCACAGTGTGACTGTCCTACACTTGAGCAATTAAAACTTTTTCGTTTCGTTCATTATCGAGATGTGCATAGCAAGCTCTCGTTATATTATGATCGAAGGGTTTTCCCATCTTTCATGTAGGATATATATATATATAGGTACATAACGATCCTTAAAACTTTACTTTGTATATCGATAATATAATTATTATATAATTTATCCAATGAAACAATTATTATAATTATCATTGTTTTTAAATTTTGTTGCCAATACATTGACCTATATATCAAATATAACAATAATCAATAATAAAATTTTGATTTATAAATAAATATAAATAATGATATCAAATAAAAGGTAAATAAATATAAATTCATCTTTACTATGTAGACTCATCTTTCAACCCTTAATCAAGTTAATGGATTAAAGTTTTACTCACTGATATACTTTTTTATTGTATTCATCTTTTATTCTTTGTCTTAATTTTTATTTTTATATTTTATTTTATTTTATTTTTCCTTTTTTTTGTTTAATCGTGTTATATCATTGTTTAAAATTTTTTTTTGTGTAGCAAAATAAGATGTATTACTTGTTCAATTATCTTTATTTTTAATAACTTTTGTTTTTTTTTTTAATATATCATGCATATGGCTATGTATACTGATTATAATTATTTATTTACTTAAATTTCTGATGTATAAACAATGAAGTATATTGAAGGAACAAACAATTAAAATTTTTTAATTTATGTTTATATCATCAGCTTGAGGCATTTTACTGATTTGTTTAGGAAAATTTACAATAACCAAAAATAACCTTGATACAAATAAAAAAAAAAAAAACATTAATTATAAACATTTAAGTGTAATAATATTTAAAAATAAAAAAGGAAAAATAAATTTATAAATATTTAGTCAGAGTACATAGAAATGAAAAAAGAAAATAAATCTCAATAAAAAAAAATGTACAAATGAAACATAAAAAAGTCGTATTAAATTGATAGTTAAAAAAAAGATCAGGTTAAAAAAATAAAATACAATTGTATATATTTTTTTGTTGTAGAGTGGTTTTTATATACGATATATGTTAAGTACTTTCATCGTTTTCATGATTATCAGATATATTATTCAAAAAATATATATAAACACATTTATTATACTTTTTATATATAGTAATAATAATAATATTGTTAGTGCTATTTAGCCTATTTTGTAGAGCATCAAAAAAGAAACATTCTATGAATTTTTTTGGAATTTTTCCACGATTAGTTAGATTACTTTGAAATAGTAAAAATCCTCTAAATTCACATAAATTGACTTGTAATAGAAAAAGAAAAAATCTAGAAAATTATTCTTCAATATTTTTTCTGTCTATCTTGTAGAGCATCGAAAAATAAACATTCTGTGATTTTTTAGAATTTTTTCGAACTCTAGATCGAGAGTTCAAGATAGAGCAAACACCTCAAATTCATATAAATTGACTTGTCATTGTGATAAAAATTTTTAAAGTGAGATTTATCTTCATTTCTTTTTTCTATATTGTTGAACATGATAAAAACCACATGTACATACTTTTTTTAACCTGCAGTGGGTATTTGAACACTAATAGAATTAATCTGAATTGAGATAATTGACAATATATACGTCTAGTCACCTAGAGTTAGGCCTTTTTTTTAAAAATAGCGTTTTTTTGAAAAATGATCTTTAACGTGATTTTTTTTTCTATCGTGTAGAGCATCAAAAGAGAACTAATTTAGAATTTTTTCAAAATTTTCCTGAGTTTTGTTTCCGAGTTTGAAAAATTGAGACAATTATATTTCATGTAAATTGACTTGTCAGTGTTATAGAAATTCTAGAGGCTTTGACTTTGGATTTTTTTTTTTTTTTATATTTTAAATCGGGATAGAAACATCATTTAAATACTTTTACAATATGCTCTGACTATTTCTACACCAATAGAAGCTACCTGAAGTCGTAAAATTAAAAACGGCCACGTCCAATTGGCCAAAGTTAGGCTATTTTTTCAGAAATAGCATTTTTCGATAAAAAATTATTCTTCGATATTTTTTTTCACTATCTTGTAGAGCATCAAAAAACAAACATTCTATGATTTTTTAGAAATTTTCTCACGTTTAGTTCTTGACTTTTAGATAGTGTAAATCCTCTAAATTCGTATAAATTGACTTGTAATTGAAATAAAAAATTCTAAAAAATTATTCTCCCATACTTTTTTAGCCTATCTTGTAGAGCATTGAAAAAGGACTAATTTAGAATTTTTTCAAAATTTTTCTCAGTTTTTTTCATAGGTTTGAAATTCTCCAAATTCTTATAAATTTACTTATTCAAAATATAATTTATTTAAAAACTTGTAGTGGACCATAATATATAGTCAATTGTTAGTGTAATGTGTTTATTATATGACTTACCAGGATATAGAAATAGTCTTGAACCAATGACAGCAATTGCACGTCTTTTCCATTGAGGAAATACAAGACCTTTTAGTATCAAAACATTACCACAACGACTGTAACCAGTTAAATCTGGTGTTGGTTCAGTTGGTCCTGTGATAAATGAACACATTTAATTTAATAAAAATAATTTCAAATTAATAAATTTATATATAAGAGCGTAAATTTAAAAGTTGAAAATTTTTTTCTTGCAAGTAGTATAAGTCAATATTGGTCAGACATCAAGTAGTTTAATTTTTTTTATTTTTTTTTATTATCATTATAATGCTCATTGATGATTGAATGTATAAATGAATATAAAGCTTGTTAAATATACATACTAAACAGTATATTTATTATATGAAAATCTCAGTAATGGAACTGTCTTGTTTAACAACTAAAACAACAATGCAAAAACGAGCTGACAGTTTACAGTTGGTTGGTATAGATTTAAACTACAATTCATCCCCCTGCATTACTATCAACTTTTTTTATATTTTTTTTTATATTTATCTTTGTCTTTCTTTTTCATTTATTTAACTCACATATTTATCTCACTTTTTCAAAAAACATAGTTTACACTAAAAGGGGTTGAACTGATGTGCGATACTTTGAACAACTATAAACACACAAACACGTAACAACCAGCAATAAACAATGACTGTTCGTTCATCCATGAGGAATGTATTTCATTGTATTATTTTTTCCAACTTTTTGACATTTTAAAAACAAATTTTATATTATTATTTTTTTTTTTTCTTCTATTTATTGGCAGAGTCGATGAAAACGATAAATAAATTTTCAAATGTGTTCATCATTTTTTTTAATTTTTTTTTTTTTTTTGCTTGTTAGTTATGTATACAATAATATTTTTAATTTTTAAACCATTTATTTTGTCAATATTGAAAGAATATAAAATATATAAATAATAATAATGTTAATAAAATAAAAATTTTTAATAAATAAAACTATATTTATTATTAATTTGAATTAAAATTTTTTTTGAATTTTATTTTAAATTATTCAACGTCAAGCTTTTATTAAGATTATTATTTTCATTTATTTATTTTTTATATACATACCAAAAAAATAGAAATGACATACAAACGTATTTCATTTCGTCTTTATTTTATTATATACTTGAGGTTGGTAGCAAATAATCTCAATGACATGAAGAATTTGTTACAGTTGTAAAAAAAATAAATAAAAGAATTGACACCTATGAACATTGAAACCCGTGAGAAACATTTAAGAATTTATCTATTTTATTTTTTTTTTATTTTTATTGTTATTTAAATTTATATTTATTCTTTAAACAATATATATTTTTAAATTTATTTCACGTACTCGATATAGTTACTGGTCTTTTTTGACGTTATTAATTTTATTTTGATAATAATAATTTACATATACAATAAATTTTTTCGTTAATTAGAAATTTAAAAAAAAATATAAAAAAAAAAACTCGAAGGGTGAAAATGAACAAATCAGTAAAATTATTATGAGGGTTGAATTGACAAGCATGACAATGAGTAACCAATCAACTGATGAACACTAATGAAGAAATACAACGGTTCAATATTTACTGTTAAAAATTATTAACAATTTTATTTTTCATTTCAATAATTTCAATATCAATTTTATAAATTAATTTATTAATTAACACGATGAAATTTAATCAATAAATAATAATTAAATTATTGATATTTTCATTTATTTTATAATTGAAAAAAAATTAACTGTCAATAAAATTTTTGATTTAAAATATTGAAATAATAATAATATTTAAATTTGAATATAAAATCTAGACATAATTTAATTATATTATCACAATTAGTATATTAATATAATTCGTGTTGAAAGTCAAGTTTTCATAGTATCATTAGTCATTGTTATAATCCGTTAAGCTATTAACCGTGGTCAAGTTAAAGCCTCATTAATCATATTAGTCAAGACGAATAATGTCAACTGAAAATCCCTTGAGAAAATGTTTCCTTGCAATAATAATATTATTTTATTAAATTTATAAATTCATTTATCAATTTCAAAATAAAAAATATAGGTATATATACTATTTATTTTATGATTAACACTTGATTATATATAATTTATTTCATTTATATTTTTATTTTAATTATCTTGTTTGAAACAAAAAAAATTAAAAGATTAACAAGGTATAAATTAAAATTAAAAATTGGTCAATTTAATATTGAGGATTGTAAAGTTTAACCAAGTTTAGTTACTATATATTTGAGAAATGTATATTAGATGAAATAGTTGAAATAGTAGACAACAAGATAAACTAAAATTATTGAAGCTTAAAATTAATATTTTAGATTTACATTAAATTGATGAAAATTTTAGTAAAATTTTAACAAAAATTTCAATTTATTAGCATCAAAATAATATTAATTAATTTTTATATATTTTCAAATGAAAAAAAAAAAATGAAATAAATTATTTAGTAAGCAAA
This sequence comes from Lysiphlebus fabarum, assembly GCA_011426435.1. Classification (NCBI taxonomy): domain Eukaryota; kingdom Metazoa; phylum Arthropoda; class Insecta; order Hymenoptera; family Braconidae; genus Lysiphlebus; species Lysiphlebus fabarum. Next base: position 4,848 of record WSYQ01000048.1, on the reverse strand, counting down.
AAAAAAATGTTTTTTGAACTTTTTTTTTTTTTTTAAAAAGTTTACAATGGTTTATCTAAGTGAGAAATAAGATTATCCAGAAGAACATTTTGGAATTGCCATATTCAAACCATAATAATCGCTAACGACTTTATGTAGCTAGAAATTTTCCACCACCTCACAGCCTTTACCCTTATCGCAAAACTTTGAAAAACTTATTTTGTGGAAGTTTATGAAAAGCAAGTTGAAACATGTTATATATGCGTGTAATGGTGAACATGAAAATTTTCCTATATAATTCTTGAAAGCTTAAACGATTAAATGCCGATTACAGGTTTATACATAACTTTTTGACCCTCATCGTAATTTCTTAGTTAAAAGTTTTACTCATTACTGACAGCAACAACTACACAACGATTGGACAATTTATATATTGATACATAAACTATTATAAAAAAAAAAAAACTTTTACTCGTAAATTTTATGTTAAATAAATAAATAAATTTATGAAAATATTGTAAATTTATATATTCAGTGAAAAAAAAAAAAATGTCATTATTATAACAGTATATTTAAAATGAAATTTTTTTTTTCCAACTGATTTTATTTATTTCACAAAAACTCATTTGTAATTTTAAATTTTAATTTATTTTTATATAATTATTCATTTAAAAATAACCTTTGATAAATTATTTTTAATTAAAAAAAAAAAAAAAAAAAAAAAAACAAAATATAAATTATTTTTTGAAAAATATTTTATTTTAAATAAATGATTTATTATTTTTTTTGTATAAAATGTAATGGTTCATTTAATAAATGAATATGTATTATATTTTTTTTATATACATATATGAAAATGGTATAATATTTTTTATAATATAATCGTGATAAAAAAGTGACATACACGAAATGCTGAGCAAAGCATAGTAACATCATCATAGTTACAAAGCAGGAAATAGGATGTGTATTGTTCATATGCAATGATTTTGCATTTGATATTGTAGTCAGTGGATATAGTGATATGCTATATACATCCGTTTTAATTATCATCATCACCATCATCATATATAGATAGATATAGATAGAATTTGTATACATAGACAAATAAATATATCAAATTAAAATTCATCATACAAAACGCATAAATAAAATAAAAATAAATTCATCAACAGTATCAATATTTGATATTGACAAATATAATCAATAATATTTTACATTATTATAAATAAATATTTGTTATTTTAAATTTTAAATTAATATTATTTATTATTTTTATTTAATTAAAAATAATCACTCAGCGGACTGTATCATTACACCATCTAGTTTTTTGTATTTTTTTTTTTCTATTTTTGATGTTATGAGTTAATTAAATTAACAACAAATGTTTTAATTATTATTGTTATTTTAAAATTATTTTTTTTTTTTACTTTTTAATACGTTAGTTGTTATTTTTTTATTTTTTTTTAGTTCATTATAGACAAGTTAAATGATATAAATATTTTTGATATAATTTTAATTTTTATCGTTGTTTATGTTAATTTATCAAAACGAGAATGAGTTATTATGACGGGAATGAGTGAAGAGTTTTTTAATTTTTCAAAAATTCATTTGTAAATGGATATTATTGATCCAGCTTTCTGGAAATTTCAATGCATATTGATTTTCATGATTGTTTCTCATTGCTTCAAGTAATATGACTGTCCATTCACTAATTTGAAAAAAAAAAAAACATATAAAACCTTTAATTGTAATTTTTTTTTTCCCATTTTAATCTCTGCATATGCATTATGAATTTTTGATATATATATATATATATATATTTATTTCATTTTAAATCTGCTCGCTTTTGAAGCTTAAATCATCAGTTATGTAAAACTGAATACTCAAAAAAAAATTTAATATTTCACAGATAATATAATAAAGCTTACAAATGTAATAAAGTTTTTAAAATAATTTTACCAAAAATTAAATATTCTTGATTATATATTATTCATAAATTTTATAGAAATTAAAAAATTAAAAATTAATTAGAGTTATTTACATTTATAAAAATATAAATTATTCATTTACATATTTTCAAATAAATCAATTTTATTTATTTATTAAAATTATTATTTCAAATGAATTATAATTTGAAATATCAAAACTAATTTTTTAGTATTTTTTTTCTGACACATTTCATAAAAAATTTACCAGTTAATGTCTGACTAAACTCAGAGTATACTACTTACACCAGTTAAAATGACAGGTATATTATAACTTAAATAATATAAATTCAATAAAATCTAAAATTTCATAAATCAATCAAATCTACATAATTAATTTGATTAATCTACTAGCTTTTAATTTTATTACAAAATAAAATAATAATTCATTGAATAAATTATTTTGACATTGCAAAGACATTTTGAATTGATCCCAATGTTTTAATAATTTGATCAATAAGATTGACAGTTTATCCAGTTTTACAAATAAAAATTAAAATAAATAAATACTTACCAACATGAAATGCAATGAGATAACGAAGTTCTGGATCAACACCAAGACGTGCACGTCTAGTAATATTATCAAATCCAATTTGTTTTAAAAAATTATCTTGAAGTTCTAAAGGTTTTTCATCAGGACCCATTCGTCGACCAGGTTTTCCACCATACTAAAAAAAATTTTAATTAACATATAATATTTATTTATTCATTTAAAATTAATAAATATATGTACATAACAAACTGACTAATCACAACATCCTCAAAATATATATTCAAGTATTTATCCTTCTAAAATTTAATACAATGAATATCACATGAAACATTTATGCTCAAGTGATTATAAACAGCCTCAAGATAAATATATATATATATATACTTTACTAATTTTATCATTAATAAATTTTAACATAAATATAAATTCATATATGTCATTAATAATTATACATTATAAATTAAAATTTTTATAAAATTAAAATCAAATTTTTTATATATAAATTTAACAAAGTTATATAAATTTATGGATATAGAACAAATGTTACTTTAACATTTTCTACATTTCTCATTATTACCACCTGGTATTCGTCATTTACAACATCCAGATGGAGTTTAACTGAAAATCCATTAAACTATCACATACAAAAATATCAAAAGTTTTTTTTATCGATTTTATTTATCCAAAATTATTTCAAATAGTAATTTTTAAATTCTTAGTTCTTACAGTAAAAAATATAATAGTTGATTTGATTTTATAATGAAAAAAAAATTCAAAATTAATATTTACTAATTAAAATTATAATCATTAAAAAATATATAATAGAATACTTAAAACACTAAAAAAAAAAAAATAAAAACAAGAAAAAAAAAAAGTTTATTATAGTTTTAAAAAAGTTTGATGGTCCAATTATGACTTGACCATTAAGTTTTTACCTCTATCCAAGTGTAAATTGAGGTAAAAAAACAAAAAAAAAAAAGTAATTAAGAAAAATAAAATAAAAAACTAAAATTAAAAAACGATATATATATATATTTCCATTTAATCGAAACTTTTACTCCAAGGACATTGGAAAATTAGCTTTGTGTGCAAGTGACTTGAATGTTGGTTCGTTTTTTTATTTTATTATTTTTTTTTTTTTTAAATAATGAAAATAAAAAAAAAAATAATACTGAGTAATTAACAAAACTCATTATAAGCTTCCATCGAGAATAACATGAGACATATACCTTTGGGAATTTGAATGTATATATGGCTTGCTCAATGTCCTCTGGTGGTTATTTATAACATACCTACATGAATATAGCATTTTAAAGGGGGTAAAAGAGACAAGAGAAGGATTATTACAATTATCAATATATCTATATGCACATATAGATGCACTTGCTTATCGTATATGTACTTATAAATGTGTACATTGATCGTCCACTATGTTTAATTGGAATAATATTTGAATATAATTATGTCACGTATAATTATCGATTTATATATATAAATAAATTTATAATGATGAATCATGTTTTAATTAATTAAAACATATTCAAAATTATTATTATTATTATTATTATTAATTTAAAAAAATATTTCAATTCCCTATAGATTTTTAGAAATAAAAAAAATAACAAATTTTAATTTTCTTTTTGACGTAGTAACTGTCTCTATGACTTTTTTTTTTTATTTTAAATGTTATTGATTTTTTTTTTTTTTTTTTTTTTTACGTGGAGAATATAAAAATAAAATTTGTCATTATACGTGATGGTTAATTAAGTTTGGATATATATATATTTTTCTTTTTTCTATTAAATAATTTTTTTTTTTTTTAATGATAATCGTGGTATAAAGTTTCAAGTATAAGTAGATCAAGTTACATTAGGTCGTACTATTTCTTTGTGTTCTCTCATTTTACAATAGAGATAGTAAATTTTATTTTTTACTTTATCATAAAATTTAGTTAAAGTTTTATCCTTTCTGATGATGTACTTTTGCTATCTAAATATATATTGCACATGACGTTAAGTATTTTTATTGTTCATAATTTTAAGTGAATTTTTTTATTATAATATTTCAATTTTTATTTTTAAATTTTACTACATATAAATAATAAAATATCAATATTTGTTTATAAATAGATATATATATAAATAAAACCAAAGAAAAAAATATATATATATAAATTTTTACATTTAAAATATTAAAATTAATTTGTTAAATAAATTTTATTTTTACAATTTTTTTTTTTTTAGTTGATATTCTACGTACATCTCTTAAAGTTATTTTTATTCAAACAAAAATCAAAAAGTAAAATTTTATTTTTTTATCTTATATTTTTAAATAAATTTGAATTGAGAATAGAGAAATTTAGAATTTCATGGAAGAATGGGAATGATAAAA
>WSYQ01000047.1:0-16704 GCA_011426435.1 Lysiphlebus fabarum | reverse complement strand
GATTTATTTAAGTGTTATTCCTATTATTTTATCCTACAACATATCATCCCACATCCTTTGATAGCCCTGTATCAAACATAAGGCCTTACAACCCTTGTGAAATTATCGTGGTATATTTGGATACGTGGTGTGATACAGATATGATGAAATTTTCAAACCCACTCTTCAGTAATATATTGATGTGGTCCTGAGCATTAGGCTTGAACTTTCATCTGGACGACCCGAGTTCGAATCCAGCTGAAAACATTTTTTTTCAAAATAGAAAAAAAAAAAAAACCAAAATGGCGGCTCGGGAAAAAATGACGTATCGAACATCCGCGAAAAACCGCGAATTCAATCATTTCATTGAACAGCTGGGGAGTTTTATATCAAACTGTCCCAGAACCCGCTTTGGTACACTACTGTTATGAGCGTGTAAATAGAAAAAATTTCTCTGTTGTTGAATTGCAAGTTAAAGAATACAATACAAATTATTATTGTTGAGGGGTTATTCACAAAGAATTTTAGAGACACGATGATTTAATCTCAAATCAAATTGTCAATAATTTCATTGATGTTAATCTGTACATGTTGAAAATCAATTAAGGATTTAATAAATATCTTTTAATCAAATGTGATTAAAAATCAATAATTAAAATGAAATAAAATACGCTGAATTATATCAATTCATAAATGTGTTTTTATATGTAATAAGTATTGTTTCAGTTTTTTAAACAAAAATATAAAAATCAATTTAAAGTTACTTTAAAATTTTTTTAATCTATCAAACTAAAGTATAGATTGGTGACTATGAATTCTCAATGACAGACAATTCGATCAAAGACAAGAACGATGATGATGTCGACAGGGTCCAGCGAATTTTGTTCGTTGATTCACCCGATTGGATATGCAAGCATCATGAAAAGTTTTCCAATCGAGAAGGAACTTCGTTCCGGTAATTAAATCTACATGAATACTCAATGGGCACAAAGCTAGTCTTGGTTAGGAACTTTTAAAATATACTTTTTTTTTCCATTTTAACTATAAATATTATTAAAAAGTTTTATTTTTCTATTTTAATTATGATTTAATATCTTTGTTGTTCATTAATATCATTGACAAGATCACTTTCAGTTACAGAAAATTATCATAATCCTCTGTGGTAAAAAGAAAATTAGTTAGTGTCTACCAACAAACATACACTTTCATTTTTGCATATAAATAAAAAATTGTTTATTTGAAAACAAGATAAAGTAATTCAATATTTACCTTATAAAAGCAGAATTTAATAACAGTCTGGTTTTTTATAAACACTGGCAATTTTTTGTTTTTTTTTTGTGTAAAATAATATGCATAAAATCAAAAAAAACTGGTACATTTAATAGTAAATGAATTGAGCTATTTAATAACAAATGATTTCCACAATTTGAATGATTATAAATTATTAATAGGCTATAACCGTTTCTAATTCACTGGAATCATTTAGACTGGGCTAAGTATTTTATTCAAAGCTTATGAAAATGCCTTCAACCCAATAAAAGTATACGTACAGATAATGATATTCATTATTGACAATATACAAATAATAGTAACAATGTATGTCATTGAAATTACCCACAAATTAAGGTTTATTGTCAATCAAAAATGCTGTTGAAGTTTAATAAACAGATGACAAAGAAATCATCATTTTTAATAATTTAATTCGTTGTACATCCTGTTATATAAAACTTGGAAAAACTGATAAAATCAGTATTATCATTATTTCTATTTTATATATCAGTTCTGAAAGTATTATTCTTGATAATAAAATTAAAAAAAAAAAAATTGGTCATATCGTTAAATAAATTTATACTGTATACATAAAAATAAAAAAAAAAAGAGATTTTTGTTTTTTTTTTTAACTTCCTGGGAGTGTTTTCTAAGAGTTAGGAATTCAATAGATATTCCTGATGCGTCTTGAGTATTAAACGTGATGAGAAATTTTATTTTAAAAAAAATAAAAAATTATAAAACTGGTAGAACAAGTAGCGTTTGTCACAATAAGAAAAAATAAAAAGTTATCTTCTTTCTCAATGCTGTGATCAATGAGTATGTATTATAATTATTATATCATCTTGTTTCATCAATATCAATAAGTAAAATCGTATACATAAATATGTATTAGTATAAACTTGTGTGGATGTTTTATTTTGTATTTGTTCTCTGCTAAAATAAAATCAAATTTTGTTCAATTCAAGTAATCAATCACTCAATTACCAACAATTAATTACAATTAAAATAAAATCTAATTTAAATTAATCTAATTTTTTTTCCAGCTAATTTTATCTAAATTTGAGTACATTTTGCTTCAAATTATTTCATTATTTATTCAACTTGATTTACATAATGTATAAAAATAAAAACACAAAAAAAAAAACATAGAATTTTAGTCGAAAAAAACAACTAAAGATTTTTATCGAAATTAAAAAAAATATTAGATTTATTTATTGATCTGAAAAGAAAAATATATTCAAAGTAATTTACGTTTCACTTAAATTATATCTCTGCATTTATTTAAACTCTAAAATTTATTTATATCACTGAAAAAAAATACAAATCTCTATGATTATAAATCGCTTTCATTAATTTTCAGTAAAAAAAATCATCTTGATATGTAATCATGTTTTCATTTAATTTTTTTTTTAGCCATTTAATTCGAAGCGTTTAAAATAAAACTTATAAATATTATTAAAGTAAAAACAAAAAAACTATTACGAATAATATTATTTACCCAGTTATCCTTCAAATGTGAAGTTAATTGAAGAAATTTATGATGCGGATGTTTATTTTTTTAAAATAATCTTTCTGATCTTTTAAATTCAATAAAAACTTGATTAATTCAATCGATATAATTCTGATTCAAGGTTTAAATTTTTTTCTTGAAGAAGAATAATTGATTTTTTTTTTCAACTTGAAAATTCATGTCATAATCTTTTGGTTTTCAGAATTATTATAAAACATGTCCATTTGATCTTTTGTTTCATTCTTAAGATTATAATTGAAAACTAAAGGAAAATTAATAAGTCAATTTTAATTGGAAACAATTTTCGATGCACCTGGTAACTTTTACAAGTCATCAAATACTCTGGATCTATCAATATTGTTCGTAATAAGATAACTTTTTCTTAAGTAGTAAAAATTAAAAAAACTATTATGAATAATAATTAAAAATTTTTCTGATTAAATTTTAATAATACAAGAACGTTATCTTGATTCTTTTACTTGTTCCTTAATAATTTTGATAATTATTCTATATAAATATTTTGAAAAAAACATATAATAGTGTTTTGATGTTGGTAAGAGAATCTCATCTTTTATATGTACACATTGGTATGCACATGAAAATCACAGATGAATACTAATTGATTGATACAATTGTAAAATTTATACACGTATTCAAATATTCAATTCGTATATATCAAGTATTGTATCTGTCATGTTCATAAATGCATGACGTAAAAGCGCACAATCCACGTACGCTGATCAAGCAATGCACAACATTTACACAGTTCGTTGAACACACAAATTATATATTTATATGAATCACACAAATTTTAAATTTATATAAAATAATATCTGATAATAATTCAAGTTTAATTATATCTACAATGATAATAGTAGAAATTAATTTTATATAGTTACAAAAATCTGAGTCTTCTGATGTTTTTCTTATATCAAGGAAAAAAAAAAATTGAATAATTCATCAAAGCAATGAGTTCAGTAGAGGTTTATATTTCAACTACTTTTTTATTGTATATTTTTTCTTTTATTTTTATCAAGTAATATTTGTGTATATAGTCACAAAACCGGAAATTGTAGTAATGTATATAAATAAAATCAACAAGACATTCCATTCAGTTTTATCAAATAAAAATAATTGTGATGAATTAAACTTGATTTTCAGGATGTAAGACGTGTTTTTTTCTTTAATAATCTGTCTTGTTTTTGATAATTTATGTTATTATTATTTTTATTATAAATATTTTTTTTTTAGCGCTGATATTTGATGCTCAATAAACAGAGTGGATAATATTTATCAGTGTATGTAAATAAAATTGAAGTTCAACACTTCATTACACATTTTTTTAAAAACTTTTTCAAGTACTTTTTTCAACATGGAATTTTCAAAAAAAATTTTTGTTGTTTTATTTGTTTCAATTTATTTATGCTAGCTTTAACAAAACCTACAAATCCCTCCCAGAAGTTTTAAATCCAAAACAAATCTAAAAACTGAGTCAAACATCCTGGCCTTTGATGATAATTGTTTTGATTTAAAAAATTTTAAAGAATTCAATTTTTGAAAATTAAAACAAAATATTCATTCTTGCCTGCTGATTTTCAAATATATCTAAATGTATATTTTCATTTCAATAAATATATTGTTCAAAATACGTTCAATGAAAATTTGATATAAAAAAAAAATTTAGCAAATTAAAAATTACGCTTTAAGAAATAAAAATCTATGAGACCCTGGTCAAACGTAGAAGCATTTTCTCTTGACGTTGGGTACCCTTGGATTGTGTTGATATAATGATTTTTTCAGAAGAATTATATATATTTTTTATTATTCTTAAACTAATTACTCATATTGTTTAAATATTAGACTGTGTGAATATTTGTGCTAGATTTTGGTTAACAGTTGATGGTAAGAAAGTTGAAGTAGCACTAAAGAAATTTTAATGCCTGTTGAGATATCTAATAGATAAGAAGGAAGTCTGTTTGTTGAGCATAAGAGTAAGGTCTATTGTTCTGACATTTTCAAGATGTCTTTCATTATGATCTACCAAAACACTCACTTCTGTCTTTACCACAAGTTCAAGAGTAATGTTAATTTTTTTTAATTAATTTAAAATTAAATTGTAGTATAGAAAATTAAAAAATAACTCAAACAATTATGAATATCAAAATAAAGTTAAAAATATATATCCAAAATATGACAATTCAAATACAAATGTTTGGGTCAATTTCTAAGATAATTCATGACACAATATTACAAATAATATTGATAAATTTATTTATCATTATTTATGTTTTTTATTGGTTAACTGGTTTTTAAATATAATTAAATTTTTTTTTAATATAATTTGTTCCAGTCTTGAAGATAAAAGAAGAAAATAAAAAAGAAAATTTTGTTTCTTTAACAATATGAAATAAATAACTTTTTACTCATTACTTTTTCTTTCTTTTTACTATTTCAATGTGTTTTAATATCCACAATATTTCCAATTTAATTTATAATTAGAATAAAAGAATTTATGGTTGAGAACATAAGTTATTTGTTATAATGATGAAAAAAAGTTACAATAAGATAATATACTCAAACTCCATTTTCAATTCTATTGGAGTATTTAAACTTTGTTGAATACTTATTCAAGTAACAAGTTGAAAAGTTTTAAAATAGTATACCCTTGTACATCGAAATAGTCTGAGGTAATAAACTTCATTGAATAATTAATCTTGAAATAGGAAATAAATTAATTTTTCGGAGGTGTTCATAACAAAATGTCATCCTGGGATAAAATTTATGAGTCTTTATGACCCTTTATTTGTATTTATTTGTGATTTTAGAGTATTTAAGAGTGTTTCAGAGTGTTTCGGACTCTTTATGAGTCTTTATTTTAAATACTCGTCATTTTGAATCGTCAGCGTGAGTATTTTAGACTCTTTATTTTAAAGACTTTCTCTTTCAACGAGGACTTGGAATTTTTTTTTGCGTTTGAGGACTTGGAATTATTTTGAGTTTGGGAACTTGGAATTATTTTCAATTTGTTTGTAGATTTTCAATCATACTACGAGTATTAATTAATTATTAATTAATTATTAATTAATATAAATTATTATTATTATTATTGTGAAATTTTTTTTTTATTCAAAGTAAAAATTAATGATTGATCGATATAATAATATTTATTTTTAATTCATATACATATGAATAATATAATTATTAATAAATAAAATATTTATTAATAATAAATATATAACAAAAGGAATAATTTTTTTATTATGAATTTTTTATTACAGTATTTTAGAGTCTTTATTTTAAATACTCTGAAAGAGTCACTTCTGACTCTTTATGAGTATTTAAAATAAAGACTTTTTTTTTCTCGCATGAAAAGTATTTAAGAGTCTTTATTTTAAAGACTGAACCATCGTCGATCAGAGTATTTATGAGTCCCGCTGGTGGCACAGAGAAAGACTCAAATAAAGACTCATACTTATTTTAAACACTCATAAATACTCATAAATTTTATCCCGGGATGTGCTTTATCAATATTGTGTTGTGACGTTTTATTATTGACTTCAGTTAACAGACATAAAATTTATTTATTTATTTAGTTATGATGACGAGTAGATGACTTTTCTTTTGATGATAAAACTGTATGAGAATTTTTATTACTTTTATCTAGTCTAATATCGATGATACTTCCACTAGAAGTTCAAACTTGAAGAATCTTATCTGACTAACAATTTGTAGTTTCGGTTTTCCACTTCGACATTTTAAAAATTTTCAATTGTTAGCAATCAACATTTTTGTTGTTAATTAATTTTTGTTTTTTTTTTTCAATTTTTATGGACTTTCACTAAACGATATGTTGACGAAGACAATGTGAGTGCATTTATGAACAATGAATTTCATATGGGATCGTGTTTTACAAGATTTGTACATAAAAACAGTCGTTGAATAGGCGAACCATGACAAACACATCCGGTCACACGCTCTATACACGCACCACAAAAATCAGAACACAGAAGACAAAAGATTTAAAAAAAAAAAATGTAAAGTGTTGATCATGGATAAATTAAAAATATATACATATAAATATATGACAAGAAAATTATGCCAAGTTATATTATAAATGTTTTTTAAAAAACTTTGCTTCAATGATATTTTTTGATTGTTTATTTTGATCTCCAGATTATAATAATAATTTTGTTGCATCAAGTCATTTTATTGAATATTTATTTAATCGTAAAAATGATTGGATGGTAATTTGTATATCTGAAAATGGACCATTAAAAAGTATAACAAATGCTTTTAATATAATGAGAAATGATTGTAACATTAAATTTGACGGAAATTTAATAAAATTTCATAAAGAATAAACAAATTTAAAACCAAATTCAAAACCAAAATACTGAAAAAATACCAAGTAAACATGATACAAGTGGTTCATCTAGGATTGTGGCTAATATATGTGAATCATATTGTACATTATTTCAAACAAATGTTAATACACATTGGTATCAACAATTAGTTAAATATAATAAAATAATAATAGATGAAGATTATGATGAAACTAAAATTATTTTAAATGATTTAATTAATAAAGAAATTATTCCAGACGATGATAATTTTTTTATTTTATGATTTCAGAATAATTTATTATCAACATCAACAACAACAACAACACACAACAACAACAACAACAACAACAACAACAACAACAACAACAACAACAACAACAACAACAACAACAACAACAACAACAACAACAACAACAACAACAACAACAACAACAACAACAACAACAACAACAACAACAACAACAACAACAACAACAACTAATAATAATAATAATATATACAAAAATTTGATAATATCAATTTACGTACAAAAATTATGATATAAATGAATAATTGTAATTAATATTATATTAGATATGTTAAAAAGCGTCATCAGTATGTAGCAAAGTTCTTTTTTCCCTCGAGCTGAAAAATTCAATGATGTTACACGTATAAAGACGTTAGCCCGTTGGGCGCAGTATAAATACTTTCAGACACATGTGAATTATGCTTTGAATATTTAATATTACTCAATATTTTGTACAACAAAAACAACTCCAGACAATTTGAAATATTGATTCATCATAGAAAATTTACTCTCACATTAATTTCATGATTTTTTTTCTTACACCAATGAACAGTTTTTGAAATCTTCGCAAATAGTTGATACACAAAAAAATGTTATGTTTTTTGTTTTCATTTTATTTCATATATTTTATAACAAGTTATAACTTATAGCAACATGCTTTTGCGAAACAAAAAATTCATTGTCTGCGCAAAATACATAGCTAAACTACCAGTAAAAAAAAAACCTAGTATGCATCCTTCGTTTTACTGTAAAAAAAATAAAATATATAAATATTTCTATTTATGACTTTGTATTCCCATATTTTCTTGAATAACAAATGATACAAAATAAATGCTCCAGCAACAACTTTTTTAAATTTAATATCGATTGCCAATTCAACCTGAATAACAATCCATAAATTTGTCTAGAAAATCCTCATGTTTATTTTAATCATTTATAACATTTTTAAATAGATAATTTATTTGATAAAATTTATAATTTGTACATGCTTTCATTTTTAATTATTTGTATAAATTTTTGTACTGATCATCATTTTTGAAACAAATTTCATCAAATAATATTAATTTAGGCTAAAACTTGATTTACCAAGTCAAAATACTCATATTTTAAATTCATTTTTTAATTCAATCTTGATCAATTCATGAATTAATTCAACAATAATAAAGTGTTAATATCAATGAAATAACTTGTTATTTAATTAAAAAAAAAGTCAAATATTACTTTTTTCGGTGACAATTTATTTCATCAATTGAAGTATACACAATTCTAGAGAATCGCATAAATCTAAAACGTCTAAGATTTTCGAGGTATCATACAACCATACGTATGATAGAGTATGATACGTATGATAGTTGAAAGTGCCATCTTTTTTTCTATAGAATTAAGTAAATCATTTCTAATATAACAGTATCTTTATGCTTTTATTTTAACCTATCAACAAATACACATCGACGATTGAAATCCTCATGTGAGACACACGTGAAGATGTTTCACATCAAAAAAATATTAAATATATTAAAATTCTATTAGAATTGAAAGCTGAGAATGGAATTGATATTAAAAACGATTCATCATCAAGAAAATTTAAATAATGAATTTATAAATGTATATATATTTATAAGATTTGTCAGTAAAAACACACTTTATGCTCAAAAATAGTCTTCTTGGTTCTAATATTGTGTTTTCTTTTTTTTTTTTTTCTTGGGGTTTACGCTTAAGAGATAATTATGCCGATTTTACAGTAAAATACTTCATCAGGAATCTCACTACCTCGATTTGAAAATGAAATTTCTACTAAGGTTATATAAATAACTTATTTGTAAATAAAAAATTAAACATAAAATTGAAATGAAAAAAAAAATAATAAAATTTATCTTGTTATTTATATATTTTTTATTACTCAATAAAAAAAAAAAAAAAAAAGAAATCAAATAAATACAGCTATAACCTTTGACATAAAAAAATTAAAAGTTGTAAATTGAATAATAAAAAAAAATTATTCAACTATTGACAAATTATGATGTATATGAAAAATTATATTTCCATATTCTGTAATCAAAATTTCTCAAGGTAATTAAACAATGACATTAGATCGAGAGAGATTAAAACGTTGTAAATAGAAACAAAAAAATACAGTAATCTGATAAATGCTACAATTTAAAAAAATCAAATAATAAAATGCAAAACGTCACATGGTCTCACTGTACAGACTGTTGGTATCCAACCTTTCCCTTTATCATCTGGACAGCTGCCGCACGTGAGAGGAGCTCAAGTGTAAATATGAGGGTAGCGAGAAAATATCAGATATCTCAATTCGCCTCGTTGGAATTTTTACGAATGAATTGCAGATGATACATCAATCAATTCTTCCGTGAAAATAACTCGACATTTTTATTTATTTTTTTTTTTTTTTCAAATGATATATTAAAATTTATAAAAATATAAAAAAATCATAAAAGTGTTAAATTATTTAGCAATAATATAATTAAACTTGTCAGTAAATTTACAGACTTATTTTTTATTTTCATGAGTCGATAAATTAAATATAATTTTGTATATTCATCTGCGGAATGAAAATCATGATTGTAAATTTTTTAAATAATCAACCGTAAAAATGACATAAAATTGTGTGTATTTTTTTCTTGTTGAATTTTCTTTAATAGGGTGTTGACTCAAATATAGGGTGTTAATACTCCCACAAATGCAATCAAAATATTCAAAAAAAAAAAAATGTATTATAAAAGTAGCTGATTTTCTCACATGAAAACGTGCAATAATGTAAATACGATGTGATTAAGATTGATGATTCATTGAATATTGGCTAGCTAACATTTGTTGCTGATGGTCACGTGTCGAATAATATTGAATCCGATGAGCCTGAATGAAGCAAGTTTACAACAGGCTATATATACATATATACATACGAAGGGTAAAAACAAGAATCGACTGTGGCTGATGGCACGATATGATCCCTTGAGAGTGGTCGGTCATCTCATAGCTACTCGAGGGGTAACTGCTTATTCCCATTATCCCGAGGGAAAATTCTCGCCTGCATTGGTCTCCCACACAATCCATGAGACTATAAACGCACATACTAATATAAATGCTGATCTGAATACATATCAGTAACTAACAAATAATAATAAGTAATTGAAATTAAAAATTTTATATTTTCAAAGAAAAAATATCATTAATAAAGTTAAAAATAATTAATTAAATTCTATATGAAATATTGTTATATATTTAAAAAAAATAATAATAACAATGTACCATTTAGCTGTAATTTAAGTTTTCAGAGAATTTATCAACCATTTAATTGAAATAAAAATGATATAATACATTTCAAGACTCTACTAAATTTTATATTTCTTTTTTTTTCTGTTTTTGATCTAGATATTTTTATTTTATTTCATATCTGATTTTAAAGTTGAGACAATCTTATCTAGTTTAAGAAAAAATCTTTGATTCTTTGGCCAAGAATTATGCAAGATTTTGCCAAGTGGAAAAGTTAGCTTTACCCTTCATCTATAACCTCTAAGAAATTGAAGGTGCACACCGCAAAACTTTTAGATATACAAGTTTTTGTTATTTTCTTTTTGCATATTTTTTTTTTTTCTCTTCCTTTCAACTCATCTTCCTGGTTCTTAATATACATTTTATAAACGATATACATATATATACGACTCATCATCATATACCAACTATATACATAAAAGAGAAAAGAACCCCGACATTTTACTGGTTAAATCACAAAGTCAATTTAAATTATAATCATAACTGGGTGTGCAGACCCTTGAGGATAGTTTAGTCTCTAACTAAATTTAATTGTACATTTCAGTTGTATAAAAGAAATAAAATTCAATGAGATTTGTATCGCATTAGGTGATGCTTGCTATTATCTTGCTCAGAGAGTCAGAGATGAGTTCAAAAGTATGATACCATTCTTTTTATAAATTAAGCTTTGACCAAAACTTGTATATGATTATTATCATTTAAGAAGATAATTGAAATTTTTGTGTCAATGATTTCTTCTTTTTTTTTTTTTTACTGTTATCTGCTTTGATTTTATCTTGTCTACCTAAAGTAGTACTTTTTTTTTGCAAAGTTATATATGTTTATCGGAAATAAAATAAAATAAACTTGATCAACTTTTTTATGAATAGTTTTTTTTCATTTTTTCATGTTATTATTTGAACAAGTTTACTAACTTTAGTAACTTTGAAGTTTACTGCCAATCCGAGAAAGGTCAAAATGACAATGACTCTTTTGTGTATTCGAAAACTATATGAACTGATTTTTTATTTTGAAATAGAATATGGTTATAAAAATACAAAATATTTCTTTAATTTAAGTGAAAAATTATGTATAAATAATATTAGATTTAAAACCAATTTTAAATTAACCAATTAATAATAAACATGAACTGAATTTTAAAAATATAATTAGGATATGATTTACACGAAAAGCTATACACTTGGATTTCAAATGGACCAAAAATTTTTCAGTAGAATCTTTCAGTTTCTTGTTTTTTGAATCGGAATAATTGAATATATGAATATATAATTTCGTGTCAAAATGGGTCGAAAAATCAAAGATGATTTCAAAGATTTTTTGAGATTTCCATAAGTGAATTTTTTTTGAAAATTTCTTTTTTTTTCAATAAAAAAAGAGGCCTGTATTTCGTGAATTTCAGAAAAGTTCTGTCAGAACGGATAAAAGATTTCTTGAGCCTCTTGAACTTACATTTAATTTTTTAAATTATTCAAGTATTTTCTTTGTTTATAAAAACTAAATATTTATGCATGATTTTTTATTTAATATCAATAAAAAACAGCTTTAATTTTTATCACCAATTTTGCACTTTTTATTGTTCATTAAATATTATATAAGCTAAATATAAACTCTTGTTATGTAGTAAAATTTCTGATTGCAATTTAATTTTATGTTTATATCAAGTTGAATCAATATATTTGAATTTCCTCAATTGAATAACAAAAGCAAACGTGCTATTTTATAAACCCATAAAATAATTTGATAATAAAATATCAACAATCCAATTGTTAATTTTATAATTGGATTGTATGAATATTATCAAAATGTTTTACATTTATATTTATTATATTTTAAGTACATTAGAAAATAATTAAAACAATTGATAAATTTTTATTAACAGTATTAAATAATATATTTCATTAATTTTATTGCAATAAATTTTCAAAATCTATTTACAATATTTATGTTATTAAATATTAATTATCATAGTTTATAAATTTATTTTTATTCTTTGTTAATGAGAGAACAATTGTATTACAGTTAGTTGCTATTACAAAATTATTTACACAAAATATGTTTTGGTCATACAAGCTTGTCGGATTTCAATGGTTTATTTTCTGTACAAATATGTGTATACAAGTGTATGACCAACAAGAAAAAATGATAATGATAGTAATAATAAAACGATATTGGTTGAATATATTTTTTTTTCGTTTTTTTTTCAAATTTATTTTGATACATGCCACACATGTCGTTTACAGATCCGTTGACACAAAAGAGAATATTCACTATGAAAATATCGTTGCCACATACAGAATTTATTTTTTTTTATTTTTTCATTAATCGAAGAGAGTGAATTATATAGTCTTTGACAAATAGATATTCATGCTTTAATATGTGTTTTTATTTTTGTTTTTTAGTTATATTTTTTTAAATATTTTATACTGACGATGAATAATTTTTATTTATTTTTATATTTGACTTGTATTTTTTTTTACATTTTATCTGCTTCAGGGTGTCGTTATTATAGTGAATAAAATAATGATAAAAAATATAAGGGTTCTTGATATTTGTGCCTCAACTATTTTGTTACTTGTGGGTGATGACGTGAGCGCAAGTTTTCCCTCATCCAGTTCAACTTTAGCTTGAAGCAATGGAATTTTTTTTTTTCATCCCCTATTTTACTTGATATATATGTACAAGGGATTCACGCGTGATAGAATATGTATATTGAACAAAGAATAAATAAAAAAAAAAGAGAAAAGTTATTGTAAGGAAATTTATATAGGCAAATAATATTACAAAAGACTAAAATAACAATTGACATGTCGTTCGATTTGATAAACATTATAAATATATCAAACGAGCATAAAATCAATGGTTTGAAAGTTTTTAAGTATCTTGAACAAATAAATAATACAGAAAAAAAAATGATATACAAAATAAAATTGATTGTGTTAATCAATCACAAAAACATTAATGTTATTACTTTTTATTTAAATACAAATTATTTTACAATATAATCAAAAAAATATAACCTGATTTTACTTTAAAGTAAATTTTTTGTCATTGATAACTTTCATTAATTCAGAATTAATTACAAGAAAAATAAAATTAAAAAAAAAAAAAATAAGAGAAAAAAATTATAAATAAATATAATTCAATGGCCAAACTTAATGTATTCGAAAAAAAAAAAAAAAAAAAAAAAGGAAAGGAAGCTTTTAGAGCTTTCTAAAAACCCTGGACTCTTTACCTACCCCTAAACACTTTTTTTTTTTTATAAATCTTTATTTATCTTTTTGGTCTTGATATCTAAATACACGTTGAAAATGAATCCAGCTCTAATGGACATTGAATGCTTTATGCAGTAGGGTGAAGAAAAGTAGTGGAGGTGGGGGGTTGATGAGGTGGATTGCGTTATACCTACTTTGAAATGTCTGTTAGGGTTGGTTTTAAGCTATACTAAAGCCTCAACTGAAGTGTCAGCAACGGATAAGAGAGAATTTGGGGGCTTGAAATAGACGTTATATAAGGGTTGGTCGCGTGCAATTCATATGATACACTTGATTTACATACACCTACCCCTCTATCTGTACAATAACACAGATGTATAAATTCATTTTCCATAGTCTCATAAACTAAATTAAGTTTTTTTTTTTTTCAATCCTGGAATTAATTCATGTGACTGTGAAAAGCCATTCCCATAATAAAAACCAAATATAATTATTATTATTTTTAATATTTAATTGTCGTTATTATTTACCCTTGAAATTTTTTTTTTTTTTTAACAGATAAATTGTAAATAACATTAATAGAAGATTAAAATTTTAATTCAGACATTGAATATGATTAAATATATATATATGAATATATTGTGTATTTTTCTTGTCTTGAATTTCTGTATTTATTTTATAGTGTACACATGAATATTGGATCCTTGAATGTATATAATATACACCAATGGATGTTTGTATGTATTATCAAAGTGACAGAATCAGGCAAACAGAATCATAGAAGGTGTGTATTTGACGGACATATACATATAATCATCATGTATATTTTGTTCAACTCAATTCAACATGTTGTATATTTATATTCAATTTGAAGATGAAACAGAAATGTTTGTTCTTGTATCTCACTTTTTTTAGTTGTATAAATAAATTTAGTAAAAAATCAAGTTCCTACACTGAAAAATACTTGGTACATTTAACGAAGTTTTTTATTTTTTTGCCACTATTTAGTTGTTTTTTCAATGTGTAAAAGAAAAATATATGAAAAGCTATTTACATTTTAACTAGAGTAAACATATGTAAACAAATAAATTTTAACTAAATGAGTTTTTACTTGCGATATATGAAATGTAAGTCTTGAAGATCAATTAAGATGACTCGAAATATACTTGAAATGTATCTAAAGTTAGTGCAATTCAAGGAATTTGTAAATAAAAAATAGGTTAATGATTCGTCTTCTTAATATATATGTATGTATTTGGAAATTCATATTTATAGATATTTGAAAGATGTCAATGAGGATAAAATAAATTATACTTTAATTATAAGTTTAAATTTATTTTTCATTTAAATTATATCAAAAATAAGTATATAAATTTATAATTTTAATAATTTTAATGAATTCATTAAAATTATTAAAATTATTAATACTTTTTGCTTTTTAATTAATTTTTTTTAAAGTTGAATTATATTTACATTTGTGTAATAATTTACAAGTATTCATCAACCCAAAACCTTGATAAGTAAATATATACATATTTATTTATTTATTTATATAATAATTTATTAAAAAAATGATTTTATATATTAAATTCAGCGAATGTGTGGATCGATACAAGCTGCACATAATGAAAAGTAGTTTGTGATTTATACATAATTTTTCTCAATTTTGTTTTTCAATTCTTTAGTCTTGAATTTCCTCAATTCTCGTGGCACATGACCATAATATGTATCATCAAAACAAAAAAATTGTATATACGTAGCTAAGAAAAAGTTAAAAAAAAAAAACCAATCCAAAAAATAAGTAGACAAGTGATAGGTGAAGAGCTCTACTAGTATATGTTGCAATAATGTCGGTAACGAAACCGTCAAAGAAATAGAATGACTTTTTTCGTATGAAAGAGTACACTTGGGATAAAATAACGAGAATCAGTCAAAAGTTTTACTAGTTTTCTCAAGAGAATACCTGGACAAAGGAAATCTAGAGACATGTCCAGTAGATTTGAACTTTACTGAACTTTTGTCATGTACTATCAAGTATTCTACGGTTGAAAGAACCAGAAGCTCCACTGTAATATTATTTTTGTCTAAAAAAATGAAAATAACACGTATTTTCAAAATAATTGATGTACGATTTGATACATAAGATTTAAAAGAAAAATAATTTTTTTTATCATTAATTTTTTGGAATTTTACCGAGTGAATAATTCTGATAATTCTCTGGAGATTTTCACTTATAAAGTTTTGGTTTTGAGATTATTTTTCTTAAATTGGTGTACATAAAACATAAATATAATAGAAGATTGAGTCTTATTGATGTGATTTCTGAAAAATCTTGGAACTGCAGTAACTTATTTTTGAAATAAAAAAAGCAGGAGTTTTATGTTTTTTTAACTTCTCTATATACCTACAGTACAACAAATTTATTTCTCTAAATAGCAAATAAAAAAATAAAAATCATATAAATTATATTCTTAGATATTACAAAAAAATGTAAAATTTTATTGAGTTGAGTCATGTCGTTATACTGGGAAATGACTTCATGGTACATTATATTGACGATGCTTAAATATAAATTTTTTTTTTTTTGTATGTGAAAGAAAGTTTAAATTTAGGGTTCTTTATGACAAACGACACTATGGACCATGTGACGTGGTTTCGAGGTTGATGAAACTTGGCAAAATTTGGGGTGTTTCTTAATAACCATGATATTCGCTTTGACATTATTTTGAATGGATACATACATTTTCCAAATTGTAGTCATCAAAAATTTATGTAAATGATCATGATTCATGAAATTTAGAGCTAAAG
>WSYQ01000046.1:0-23443 GCA_011426435.1 Lysiphlebus fabarum | reverse complement strand
AAATTTAACAAATCTTGAAAAATTAGAAATTAATTCGTCCATTATTTTACTGAATAGTAATAGTGATTTCAAAGAAATAAATAAATCAACATCGCTCAAGTTACAAATAATAAATTCAACAACATCAAATCTCACCGCCATAATAAAAAATCATCCTAATCTGGTAAATTTAGAACTTTTGAATCATTATAGTCCAGATATTTGTAATTATCAGATGAATAATAATTCATTACAATTATTAAAACTTCAATATACTGGTGGCCACTTGAAAATATTATCAAAAGGATGCTTTAAATGTTTAAAACATCTCAATGAATTGATAATCTTAAAAAGTAATCTTACTACACTCGAACCAGGAATATTTGATGGTCTTGATGAAATAACCTCAGTATCATTGGTGTCAAATAAACAATTGACTCGTATTCCTTCATATGTTTTCAACACAAAACAATTAGACACTATCGATCTCAGTGATAATTCAATAAAAACTATTCATAGTCAAGCATTTAACGTTATCAACGATAATAAATTGTCATTACTTAATATCAGTAACAACCAATTAGAATATATTGGATGGAAAATGTTTGAAAATATAAAATGTGATTTGATTGATTTATCAAAAAATAATATTCAATTTATTGAAGATAATGCATTTCATAATTCTCAAATTGATATAATTTATTTATTTGACAATGTTATTATGAATATTGAAGATTTTTCAATATGGGCTTTTGATAAAGAAACAATTGTATTTCTTGATTTAGAACAAAGAGATTTGGTATATAATTCAAGAGATAATGCTGATTTATTATTTTCTGATTGTTATTTGAGTCAATATAATTTTTTTAAAATTTGTAAGACATCAAATTCAACAGCATTGTCATTAGTTATGTCAATCGTTCCTGATGAATATCAACCAAAAATACTTGAAATTGAAGATAATCAATTATCATCAATCGAAGAAAATACATTTGTTCATTTAACAATAAATACTTTAATAATTACTTCTACAAAAGAAAAATTCTTCATTAAAAAAAAATCATTCGAAGGATTATTAAATCTTGAATTATTAGTACTTAAAACTGGACCAATAAAGTTTGATACATTTTTTTTAGATGATTTAAGATCAGTAATTAAACTTGAAATTCCAGCCATTGACAGTCAAAATAATGATGTTTATATGTGTGAATTAATATGGCATTCAAGTTTAGAAAAAGTATTAATTTCTGAAACTGAAAGAATAGCTATTTGTGATAAAAATAAATGCCCAAATCATAATGGAAAAATTACAAGTCTTCACTATATGTATGGATTATTCACGGGTTTAGAAAAAAAAGTTTTTTTTTGTTTGAATGAACTTATTCATCTCAGTATAACAAACAGCAGTTTAAAAAATATAGAATCTGGATCATTCAATGGACTAAATAAACTTACTAGCATGATATTATCATCAAACGAATTGACTCATATTGATCGAAATATTTTTGAGAGCATTACAAACTTAAATTTACTGATACTTAGTAAAAACAAAATAACCAGTATTGCTGATGGAGCATTTCTAGGAAAAAGATTATCAGAATTAGATTTGAGTAATAATGAACTGACATACATAAGTAAATATTTATTTATCAACGCTAAGATTAAACAATTAGATTTATCAAATAATAAAATAATGAAAATTGAACCGAGTGCATTTAAAAATGTAAATTTAAATGGATTATATTTAGATAATGTTGATGGACTTGAAGGAAATATTAAAGTTTGGAGTTCTGATGAATCGCAAATTAAATCAGATTGTTTTACTCAAGGATTATTCAAAATTTGTAAAAAATTAAATTCTTTATCATCTGTTAATTTGATTGTAGATGAATTTACAGTTATAATGTTTTTACCAGATTTTTTATTACCAAGTGATAAACTTGAATTATATGATGTATCATCGATTGATAGAAATGCATTCAAATATTCAAACATTGGAGATCATTTTAAAACATTAACGATTCATTATACTGGAGGTTTAAAATTTATGATTTATCCTGAATCATTTGAAGGTCTGGTAAATTTAGAAAATTTGGTACTAAATGTAGGAGCAATCAAACTTAAAGACAACTTATTTGATTATTTACCATCTCTAAAGTATCTTCAAGTTGAAATTATAGAAACTAAATATTATCTCAGTCAAGTATTGAAAAATCTCAAAAATTTAGAAACCCTTGAAATTATTGGTAATCATTCTGTTGGTATTTGTGAAAATTTATATTCAAAAAATATTACAAATTCTTTAATTGACATTCGTTATAAAACTGGTACAATTGATAGATTAAATGAAAATTCATTAATTTGTGTTCAACAAATTGAAGTATTGACAATAACTAAAACACAGTTGATGACAATTGAAGCTGGTGCGTTCAATTTACTAAATAATCTGCGATACATAAATTTATCATTCAATAAAATAATTTTTATTGCACTAAATGTATTTAATAATCTTGGAAATCTTGCTGTACTTTTATTAAATAACAATAAAATTGAGGATATCGACAATGAAGCATTTATGTTATTTGATAATAAAAATTCTGTTTTATATAATTTGAGTTACAATGAACTTACAACTATTGAACAGAATACTTTTAATGGTATACATTCTGGTCAGTTAGATTTAAGACACAACAAAATAAACTTAATTGAAGCTGGTGCATTCACTGATACTAAAATTCAAGATTTATATTTATCTAATAATACCAATATATATAAAATTGAAAAAACTTGGAATTTATCTCCAACAACAAATGTCTATGTTAAAGAACCTAACTCACTTTACATGATGTATTGTCGGTCAAAATCAAAACCTAAAAAAGTAATATTATGTGATTCATGTGTATCTACGTGTGTTCCTTTAAAATTTTATCATCCACCACGATTGCACTAATTCAAAAAAACATCTACAAGTATGGATTATGGATTAATAAAAAAAACCGCATTGTATATTTTAAAATTTATTGTTTTTTAAAGTCAAAAACGAAAATATCATAAAACAATGTGATACATGTTCCGTAATGCATTATATTTTGTACTTTATTAATGTGTATACACGTGTGTTCTAGTAAAATAAAGTTTTATCCAGTTGCACAACTGTGTTTAATTTCTTTTATCAAATTTAAATAAAAACAAAGTAAATAAATTTTAATTATTTAATTATAATATAATTGAAATACTCATTAATATTTAATTACTATGTTTTTTAATTTTTGACTCATTGTTTGTAAATGACGCTGTTACCCATTAATTATAGCCCGTGTAGGAGAATACAACATGGCCAAGCCTTTGCCGATGCTTGTAAAACATTCGCCAATCATTGGCAAACTTTAATGGGCTGTTAATGAGCCAGGCCTGGAGCGTTATGTCAATTTAATATCGGCTGCTATGAATGGCACAATCGTGTTTCGCAAGATTGGGCCAATGATTTTCCCTATAACGGCCTGTTAATATTTCAAGAAAAGCCCGTTTGTCACCCAACAATCAGCCATTAATGCACCAGGCTTGGAAAGTTACGTCAATTTAATATTGGCTGCCATGAATTGCATACAGAGATTTGAAGTCTAAATAATATATGCTAATTTTTTATATTTAAAACAATTTGTTTTGCCTCTCGACGGGCGCAAACATGGAACCTAAAACCTGAACCGAAACTAAACCTATGCGTTAACTAACTGAGCCATGGGCGCGATATACATTTTACAAATGTTTTTGTTCTTTTATAGTTACTCACGGCCTTATATATTTCATGGGTCACCGAATCATCAGCCATTAATTCAATAAGACAAAATAAAAGAAAATAGAAAAATATTTATTTGGCAGAACGTAAATGGCCATCGCTTGGCCAATTTATGGTCACCAATCACTGGCCATTAAAGAATCACCCATATCTTGGCCAATGAATGGTCGCCAATAATTGGCCATTCAAGAATCAGCCATAGCTTGGCCAATTCATGGTTGCCAACCATCGGCTAGCCGAGAATTTGCGAATGCTTGGCCATGGATTAAAACCATGCCTTCCCAGGTAGAAAATTTCGTGTGGCGCCCGACTTAATACAGTCGGAGATAAGTCGGGATTTCCGCAGGCCCGATGTCGCGTGTTACAGTAAATTAGACTTAACCAAAAAATTCAAAACATCAAATAAATAATTTCAGAGAATCTTTATCACTTCCAAATATACACTCTTTACTCATACTTTTTTTAAAAATATTCTCATGTATGAATATCGTAAAAATAATCAATATACATTTTTATTTTAATGTTATTATTTTGTAGATGACAGTTTAGGGTTATAGTTATATTTGGTTCAGGCAGTTTAATTTTATTTAACAATGGTTCTCATTTCATTTTTGTTAATCATAAAGTTACTAGACTGGCTACCTTACCGACAGGTGATAGGTAGAAAAAAACATGGTAGACCAATTTTGAATTGCACAGTATTTGCATATACTTATTTTGTTTATAAATTTTTTTCTTGATTTGATAAAAATGTAGAGAAAAATTTGATAAATTTTTCATAGTTTGGTAATGAATGAGCAAAACCAGTATATATATATTTGCATCAATGTACATATATTTTGTACACGTGATATATTTTTAGAGCAAAATTAATAATAAAAATTATTACTAACAGATAATTTGTATAATAATCTTTATTCAAGTTTTCATCTATATCTATTACTTTCATATATATTATTTATTACTCCATAATAATAAAAAAATACAACAGTACAATCAATATAAATATACTTCACACTTACTAATTATCACTATCATTATTTCCATTATCATTTTCTGATTCTTCAAGAAATTGAGTGAGTGATTTATTAGTTTTTTGATTGTTGGTTTTTTTTCAGCGAGAACTATTCCAATCAGTTGATCGTATTAAACATTGGCTTAAAATGAAAAAATTTTCCAAGTAAAAAAATATATTCAATAGCAAAACAAAATTAATTTATTTTGTATTTCTATTGTATTTCTATTATTTTTGTATTACCGTTAAATATATTTTTTTCATCATCATCATCATCATCATCATCATCATCATCATCATCATCATCATCATCATCATCATCATCATCATCATCATTTTAATAATTATTATCATTTGAATTGATTCATCATCAGAAATTTCGAGTCTTGCTTTTTTAACAGCTGGTGCTTGTAATTTTTTTTTTTCGATTTTCCATGATTTAATTATTTAATGTTTTTACTCCAATATCAATAACAATGAATTAATATTTTTTCTCTAATGTCAATATTAGTTAACCTGAAATCTGAAGTTATACCCCTGGTGGAACTCTGCACGGTACAACGGTGGCAATTACGGCGCGGTAAATTTTGACATTACGTTGGACGTACAATGGGCGAAAATTCATTGTACATCCATTGTACGGTGTTGTTAAAAAATAAAAAACTGCTCACTGTACAATCATTGTACAATAAGATTAAGAAAGGGCATGTTGCCCGTACGGTGAGCGTACGTTGAGGCCCGAAAAAATTTAAGAAGTGGAAGGCAACGTAAATCCCACCGTACGGTGGACGTTCGTGGTTGACATGTAACACAGCATTGTACAATGGCTTTACGGTGAGCATTACATTAACTGTACGGTCATTGTACGTTGGCTATTACTGATACGCTCGTGTTGCGTAAATTTGTTCGGGCCTCAACGTACGCTCACCGTACGGGCAACATGCCCTTTCTTAATCTTATTGTACAATGATTGTACAGTGAGCAGTTTTTTATTTTTTAACAACACCGTACAATGGATGTACAATGAATTTTCGCCCATTGTACGTCCAACGTAATGTCAAAATTTACCGCGCCGTACCATTCCGACAGGGACCTTATATTACTTAAAAACACAGGCTTGACAACCTCAAAACAAAAAAAAAATTTCTATCACTTTTTATTTATTGAATTAAATCCACATTTATTTATATAATTATGAATTATTGTTTTAAAATAATAAAAAAATTTTATAATTGTATTAAAAAAACAAAAAAATATTGTACTTAATATTTCATTTTATTATGTGTTCTAATTTTCGAAGTGGTGATAATTCTCAATAAAATAGTAATAAAAAATTATATTATTAATTATTATATTGTTGATCATATTGTTAGGCAGAATAAAATTAATTTAAAATAATTATTCATTATTTAATAGATATAGAAAAATTTTTTTAGAATTTAATAATTATTATTGAATATATTTATTATTAATAGGAATTAATTTAATTAATTATTTATTTAAAAAGGAATTAAGGTTTGTAAATAAAAAGTAAAGATACAAAGATTTAATATTTTAACTTAGACTTTAATGAAAGCGAGTATAAGGATGATCTGGTCAGAGCTATATGTTAACAAGTCAACGGTCAAACTTAGACTAAATATTATAAACTAATTCTCTTTATTCCTTAACATTTATTTAAACTTTTCTCACGCATTCAAAAACTATAACATAAACATTTTCACTTTGTTCCTAGAAAAATCTAAACATCCCTCATGCACTTGGACCTCACACAACCCTCATAAAAAAAAACTCATAAAATCTTAGGCCTAGTCTCACAGCATGCAGTATCTCTTTTTTTATTACTTCGTTTCACTATTACCCTCTTGCATAACTATTAAATAAAATAATTTATTCTAACATGATTCAAACATATTTCTAACAAATTTTATATTTTTTTTATAACAGTAGTTTTGGAAATATCCCTATGTACTTATCATATACCGATCTTTGGTTGGTAAAACAGATGTGGTCATTATTTTGAACGCCATTTTAAATTTTGAAACTGACGATGAGAACCACTGTTGAGTATTTTTTTTATTAGCTTTTTTTAATTATTATTTGTATCGAGTAAAACAATCAAAATGAGAAAAAGTATTATAAAAAATAGAAGTATCATAATGAAAATACAAAAATAATTATTTCACAGTCACCCAGCAATCTAACTATAACCAAATACTGTTAAAATTCATAAAATGCATAGTTTTTCATTTTTTCATACGTCGATTTTGTGTGGAGCCCGACTGTTAGCCGACGGATATTCCGACTTTTCTCCGACTTATATTTAATTCTCTGGTTGGTGATTCAATTGGCTTGGCCAATCATTGGTAACCAAGCACTGGCCATTGATGATCTGCCAAAGCTTGGCTAATCATTGGCGACCAAGCATTGGCCATTTAATAATCAGCCAAGGCTTGGCTAATTATTGGTTGCCAATCATTGGGCAGCCAAGAAGTAGCCAAGGCTTGGCCATGGATCAGAGCCAGGCATTAGCAGTACAAGAATGGGCCAGTCGTTTACCAAGAATATATCACGACTGGCCGATACCTGGCTGCCAATCCTCGGGTGCCATTAATGGGCCAATGAATGGTCATGTTGTGAGTCTTGGCGATTCCTACACGGGTAACTAGTACGTGAAGAAGGTGATTCTTTACGACTGTGAAAGTGTCATATCGTGCAAGAATAATCTACTTCACATATACTATCATGTTTATTTTATTATTATTGGGGTACACTTGTTTGGGAAATACATGGTATAACCTCAAATTTCTTCTTGGCACAAACGAGACGATCGGAAAAGATGGTTGAAACAAAGAAATTATCGAGATTTTTGTTCACTGACACTAGATATTAACACAGTTTTCCTGTTCATATAGCTTCCGTTGAAAAAATAATTAATTATTTAAGTACAGCTATCCTTATTTTACCTTCAATATAAATTTTAAGGTTATTTTCATACAATTACAAATGTTTTATATGAATATAAAATTATCTTTAAA
Organism: Lysiphlebus fabarum; assembly: GCA_011426435.1. Classification (NCBI taxonomy): domain Eukaryota; kingdom Metazoa; phylum Arthropoda; class Insecta; order Hymenoptera; family Braconidae; genus Lysiphlebus; species Lysiphlebus fabarum. The sequence continues at coordinate 15,615 of WSYQ01000046.1, read as the reverse complement.
ATCTTGCTGTTATACAATATACTATACATATTATTTTGAATTATTATAAAAATAATTATAACCCATTTTTTTCAGACATTTAAATCATAAAATATTTTTAAAAAAAGTAAAAAATATAGTTTTTTTTTATGAGTATTTTATTGAAATTAAAATTTAAATATAACAAAATATTGTACAATTTATATAGTAATTCATTATAACTTATAAGGCTTATTCGATTTTTTTTTTTTTTTTTTTTTTTGATGCACTGACCGTCAGATATTTATGAGATAATATTACTTTTAAAACACGTGGACTAAAATGCTCAGCTATATAATTGCAGACAATTTTATCATGAAAAAAAAAAGCTCAGCAAATTTAGTACAAAATTTACCTATAAAACTTTATTGCTTTTTTTTTATCTTGTTTATCTGTTGATATTTTTTTTTTTCTTTCAATTTTTATAATTCATACACTAAAATTTACTGTCGAAACCGCAAAAAATTATGCTGAATTTTCTTTATTTACTATTATTTATGGCAATATTAAAAACATCGAATTTTTATTTTTTTTTTTCTATTGAATGAAATAAAATGACTCTTAAAGATGAATCGATGGTTAAAACTGAGACAATAATAACAGTCTAATTCAATAAAATTCTGGTAAAGTGTTAAAATTAAGAAAAATTTTTTAGAATTTCAAGTCAATAAAATTCTGATAAAGCACTTAAAAGATGACAAGTACAAAATCCATTTTTATTAAAAAGTAATATATACTTGTGCCAAAATAACAGCAGTGATCATGAGACCAGTATTGTATTTGTTTTTTAAGTAGTATTGAGACTATGAAAAATGGATTTAAAATATTATCTTCTGTATTGAAAAAAAGTTTATGTATGAATGAATGTGATATCTTTGTAGATTATCTAGAGTATTTACATGAAGTCATCTGTTTATCATTTGATGACAAAATCAAGAGAGTACAGGCTTTATCCCAAAATAGTAGTGGTGTTTGTGTAAACAGTGCAGCATGGTTAGAAAGTGGATCTTATCAAACTTCGACATGAGATAACAATAATATTATCAAAGTATTTGTCTGTTTAGTTTAGGTATTCAGCCTTGAGAGTTGTTAAAATTAATATTAAAGTCACGTCACACATGTGATGTGATACCATTCATATTTATCAAATTTGTTTATCAATAAAATATAATTACTTTGTTTCAATACATTAATTTCTTTCTTTAAATCTATAACTCAAATATACGTCAATTGAAATCAAATATATGTATTTGAGTTAAAAAAAAAGTCATACAGAGACACAGAGAATACTGTAGTTATTTTTTTATCATTAAAAATTGATATGAATTAAAAAAAATCAGTAAACAGATAGTTCAATTATAAATTATAAGTTAATGAAATAATCAGTAGTTGAAACATGGCCTATATACACATTTATACACTTTTATACTAAATTAGTTGTAGTGGTTTTTCGTCACGCGAGAACTTGACGTGAATTTAGTGGTAACATAGCGACCGACAGGACTGAAAAAAAAAGTATATCCTCAAACTTAGGGGATGAGGACACTCCTATGTGGAATTTTTTTGCTGCAGTATACAAAACAAGATAAATTATATCTTTGAATATTCGTACATGTATCTACGTAAACAGAGAAAAGGCTGATAAAAATAAATAAATAAATAACAAAAAATACCTGAGGGAAAAACATCCTGGGTGTAATGCCTCACACGTGTCATGTCAGTGCATCGTCTGTATGCCAACGTCAATCTGCTTTTTCAATTCGATTTATGGACAACGATGCATTACGTAAATTGTAAACAATGTGAACGATAGAAAAATTCTTGTTATGCCATGCCTTTTTTAATAAAAAAAAAAATGAAAGAAATAAACAAATATGTACTATTGTTTGTTGTTTGTATATGTCAAATAGATATTACAAAAAACCTTGTAAATCATAAAATGTTCATCCATATTTTTTTGATAAACAATTTTATATTTCCAAATGAAAAAATAAAGTTATAAATATTTCAAATTTATCGAAAAATTTTATATATAATTTAATTATGATTCATATTTATGAAATTATTATATTAAATCATGTGAAAAAATACGAGGATGTAGCTAAGGAAAAGTAAAAAATATTTATTTTTACATACACCAATATTATTTATTATTATTCGTTGATTATATCAAAATTTAAAATGATAAAATTAAACAAAAATATAAATAATAACTATTGTTAATAAATAATAATAATAATTATTAATAAAATCATTAAAATGACTTGATAATTTTACCATTTGTTTTAAATAAAGTTATCATAAAAAAAAGTTTACCCCTTTTTTCCATTATCAAAATAAATTTTGATAAAAGTTGGAGGGCTCATTTTTAATTTTATTTCAAATTTATTCACGGATATAGTGTTTTTTAATTATTAATTGTTTATTATTTTGTATTTAAAAGAAAAATTTTTTTTTTTTTATGATAAGTGATTTTTAAATTTATAATAATTTTATTCCTATCTTTAACTCCATTTCTTTATATTCAATGTTCAATAGTCTGTTTTTTATTTGAATGTAGAATAATTTAAATACACTATACCTTTGAAAAAATTAAAAATAAAATTCGAAATACGCCCTTCTTCCATTACTAAAAATTATTTTGATAATGGAAAAAAAGCGTAAATCCCTGGACATACGCTTTTTATCCTTTATCAAAGGTTGTTACGCTCTTTTCCTTTTTTTTTTTTAAAGTCTTAAAATTAGATAAAAAATCCAAAAATTAATAAATTTGGACTTACGCCCTTCTTGTCAGTAAGTTTAATTATTCATTTAGTTTGATTAATAGTTTTTGTAAAAATCATTGATATCAATGATGAATTGTAAAATTAAAAAATCAACAAGCTTAGGAAAGATCCAGTTTATAATATTCGAATCAATTTGAATTCAATAATGATAATAAAAAAAAAAAATAGTTTATGCACAAAAATAACTCAACTATAAAAATATAATAAATAATTTTTAAATATTTTTTTGTATAAAAAATGTAAAAAAAAAATAAAAAATTATAAACTTTAAATTCTTCTCTGAAATAATAATCAATTTAACTTAATTTTCTACTACCACTTTTTAATTTTTTAATATACATTTTTAATTTTTAAAATAATATATTTAAAATTTAATAACACGTGTAAATTTTAATTATAAAATATAACAAATAAAAATAGAAACAAAAATATAAGTCCAATTACAAACATTAATATTAAAGATAAAAATACAAATGACTTTTTAAAATTAACTGAAAATAACAATGATGAATATTCATTAATAATAATAGTAATAATAATTGATGATAGTATTGAAGAATGATGAGTTAGTTTCGGAAAATAGCCTTATATACATTGTACAATTCAATTCGCATCTCTTTGCCAGGAAATAGCTAAAGTTAGTTTTCGAATCATTGACTGTAAAAGTACTGGCGCCGATCAGACATTCTGGCTTCTACACATTTTGAATGCGGCATTTTCTACACTCTATATATTTTGATTGATACAATGCAGTATATAAAAATAAAAATAAAAAAAAATAAAATTATTTAAATTAATATAAAAATTAATAAAATAAATAAAATAAATAAAATAAATAAAATAAATAAAATAAATAAAATAAATAAAATAAAATAAAATAAATCAATCAATTATTTAACTTTTTATAATTGTCAAATTTTTTTATGTCAAATTTAATTATTCAATTTTATTTTTATTTTTAAAAAATAAAAATCAAAAGTAATCTCAAACTTGATAAAATTAAAACACAAAAAAGTAAAACTCATCTAAATCCAAATTGATTTAGAGCTTTTAAGCTTTGATTAATTTATTTTGTTTATTTTTATTTTTTATGACAATCCTTTTTTTTGCATGTAAAGCAAAATAATGTGTATATTTTTTTGTTGAATACAAAAATCGTTTGAAATAAGCTGGGCAACAGCTTTGTTGCAATATCCTTATGTATACAATCAGATGAGTATTGTTACTCTGAAGATCTACACTTTGGTCACCATCAAGTCCAATGTTTAAAAATCCCCAGTGATACACATCCTTTTTTCTCTGACAACAACATAAAAATTTCTTTTACTGGATTTAATTTTTTTTTTTTTTTATTCTTTTTTAGTTCAATTTTATCTCACATATATATTTTTTTTTTTTTATTTTATTTGTTCGTTACATGTGTCAAGCAAAGCTTTTACTAAATCTAATTCATCGTACTTTTGAATTGATGTATTTTTTTTTTAACTTTGATTTTTCATTTACACAAATTACTTTTACTATCTTTTTTTTTCAATTAAATAAAAGTTTGAAATATAAAAAAATGATTTTTATTATTATTTATTTATTTTTGAGTTTCTTATCAAAGTTGGTTTATACTTTTAACGTTTTATTTCCATATTTATAGCCTGGTTACGTTGAACTTATTTATTTAAATATATATTGACACATAAATATTATTATAATATATTATATTGTCACAAAAAAGAAAAATTTTATACGATTTCATGTGTGGATTTATTTTAATTGCTCTAGTAAATTTTTTTTACAACCGTAGTTTATAATCAAGCATTTATACACAAAAAAAAAAAAAGTGTAAGAACTTATGATTAGTGATAAGAAATATTTTGTCAAAGTTATTCTAACAATCCTAATTTTTTTTAACTGCTATTCATCAATTTATTATTCTCATAGAATCCAATTTGTTGGATAATTGAATCGAGTAATCTTTTGACAAATTGAATTAATCTTCTTGTAAAATTATGACTGACATTGTTATGAACAAAAGCAATATTTTTTATCAATTTCTTTACTGATTATAACTAAAGCACATGATGTGCAAATTTTAATGTTCAAATTTAAATTTAAAATTTATAAAAATAATGATAAACTTTTATGAAATCTCTATTTGATTTTTAAATAATTCATCAAGACTATTGAATTTGTATTTAATAATAACCAGCAGTTAATCTTTATTAAAATATTTACTGTAATATCAAGTATTTACAACCTTTTAGAATTTTCAATGAAATAGATAAATAATAGTTATCAGAAAAAACTAGTAACTTTTAAAGTAAATATATAATAATTCTTGAATTTTTAACTGACATCTTTACAGTATTAATAATTTAAATTTTTGTCCAGTTAAAGTCTTGACTTACTTATTATTTATTCATAAATGTTTGCATCTATATAATATGAATGATCAGTTTTTTCAACAAAGCCATGGATTTACATAACTCGTATGAAGAAAAAAAAAATATATATGTTATACAAATTTCACGAAAATTCTAATTTATAACTCATAATTTACATGCATAATTTGTAGAGAGAGTTAGTAGATGCTCTTAAGGGATTTTGTCCCATGACACAATAAATATTCTTCCAACATATATTCACATGTATTTACCACAACATGAATTTTCAAAATTATGTTATTTAAACAATATCAAAAAGCCCAGTGGTGACACAGACAAGTATGAAATACAAGCAGGGTAACAATCATTAACAACTCTAACAAAAGGTTCTTCATGTCTTTCTGAATTTTGATAAAATTAAAAAAAAATTTAAAACTTATTTTGATAAATTAAAACTGAGAATTGATTTTTGTAACATTTAATAATAATTTGATGAGTTTTCTATCTTTTAAACATCTTGAATTTTACATTACGATAAAATTTATGAAATATTTCATTGAAAAAACAGATTTCTTTGAATATATTTTAACACTTACATAATTTTGGAATAAATACTTGAAAAATGCTTTAAAATACGAACATTAAAAGGAAATATTAAGCCAACATTTGAGAAAAATGTTGACTGAGCATTTTTTTTTAAAACTGAATAACAAATTTTAAAAGTCAATTCCAGTTCAAACATTTTTTTTTTAACTTTGATTTACTGTTAAATTAAATAAAAATAAATAAATTTTTATATTTTAGATAAATGTTAATTTAACACTTAAAGATGTTTGAACAGTTTTAACAAATTTAAATTTACTTAAAAAAATTTAATAATTTAATAATTAATTTATTTGAGATTTTTCATTTTAAATTTTCATTCAATTGAAACGATTATTGTCATGATGAGTTTGTTATTACAATTTTTTTTGTACAAAAAATGGAAAATAAAGATTAAAAAAATGTGAAAAAAGTGATGTAACCTTTGAGGTCAACATAAAAATAAAAAAAAAAATAGATAACCTCATTAAAAAGAGCTTTGACCTGAGTCATTCAATAATTTGTTTGACATATTTTATTTATTTTCATTCAAAATGTATTATTTTTACTAGATGTATTAATTTTTCAATAACCAAAAAGCTTTAACTAAAAAATATATAAATAAATTAGCTAAATAAAAAATATTTTTTATTAATTAACAGAATATTGTCGAGCGGAAAATTAATCATTTATTTTTAAATGGTGCAAATTTAATTTGCTTTTTTCATCATCTTAAATTAGATTTACTCTATCTCATTTCCGGCTTTATAAAAATGAATAATGTACAATTAAAAAAAAAAAAAAAATGATAATGTTATTATAAATTAGATATCAGTATAATTGAATAAAATTTTTAATGAATATTAACGAATTTTTTCATTGTATTATGTGTACTTGTTAACACAATAAAATTAAATAAAAAATTCATAGAAATAATTGAATTGATTTATTCAAAGCTAAATAAAATTTATGACATTACTTAAAATCAAATGGATACATTAATTTTTATTTTTTATAACTCTTTAATTAAAAATAAATGTAAAAAAAATGTAAATCTAAATTTTTTGTTATCAAAAAAATACTTTGATCATACGTTTATACATTTTTTTAAACAAAAATCAAATCAATAATAAACTATCTAATAAAATTTAATTTTTTCTTTACCAACAAACTGCTTTTTTTGTATTATCTTTTTTTCATAACTGTTTTACAATAATATTTTTTTAAATTAAAACAGATTTATTTTAATAAAACTTTTTTTATAAAACTTTAATTATGAAAAACTTTTCCTCAAACTTCGATGACCAATGTTGAATATTTTAAATTATTTCCTGAATATTTTCATCTACTTCAGATGATAAAAAAAATAATTTTATTTACTAAATTTTTTAATATTTAAACTGTTTTTTTTAGTTTATTATAAGCTGACATGTTAACATAACTAAAAACTAACTGAAAAATTACTTAATTTTATTATAAAGTTTATTAATTGATCATTTTAGATGAAAAAAAAAACTAGATTTTTTAATTGGACGTGTAGATTATTGTATTATTTATTTTTAAACATAAAATTATTATAGTTTTACGTTAAATTTATACAGTCAATTTTAAAATCATGTTGAAATTCTGGACCCTGGAGCTTTTTGTTGCTATACAACTGGCATATGTTCACCCTGAAATTGAATAAAAAAGTTAGAACTTTTCTTTATTTTTTTTTTTTTTATTTTATCTACTCTACTTTACGATACACAAAAAAAAAATAGAACATTTTGAAATAAATTTTAACACACTTGGTTTTTTATACATTTATAAAAATGTAGAATAAAAATAAAAAAAAAAGGAAATAGTTTTTGGAATAAAAATTTATTGACTAGTGAATTGAGTGAAAAATCTAAAAAATAATAAAATAAGGGATGAATAAGCATTGAATCAACTCAGTCAACTTATTGGTCGTTTGTTAAATTTTTTTTTTTTTATTTTACAAAAAACATATGTGCATATAATTTTTGATATATATAATTCACTTTTTAAATTATTTATTTATTATTAATTATTTTTTACAGTTGATCTAATTAATATACTTATTTGATAAAATTTTTTGTTTATTAACAATTACTTTTGATTTATCAATCTTTAACATGAATATTTTTTTTATTTATTCAATGATTTAAAGATTATTACAAAGTAGAAAAAAATAACATAAAACTAACTATACAAAATAAATTAAAAACAAAGAAAAATATTTCATTACATGTAGACGAAAAAAAAAAAAATACCTGAAAGAAATAAATGAAAAAAAAAGTAGAATTGAGGACAATCGATTGTCTCTTATCTGGACTGCAAAATCGTCAAGCCGATCATAAATATGTAAGTACTCATTCGTATTTCGTAATACAAAAAATGTTTGCACGCAAAAATTGCACACACCTTATTACAGTTTGTGTATATACTTGTATATATTATATACAATATACTGGTCAAAAAAAAAAAAACAAAACTGAAATAAATGCTAGAAAAAAAAATAAAAAAAAGCGTTGTTGATTTCGCATGGCTTGGAAACATAAATTAAAATTATAGACATACATATACGCCCTAATCATATTAAATTTTCTATATATTAAAGCTCAAAATCATTTTTAAATCAGCATAATTGAAAAGCTTTCAATTGAGTGTTACTTTAATATCTAACACTATAATTAAAAATTAAAAAAAAAGCTCAACTAAATATTAAGAAAAAAAAAGATTAAAATTTAATTTAAAATTAAGATTTTTTATCAAAAATTACAGATAAAAAAACAAAATAAAAGAAATATATTTTTAGTTTATCTTTTATATATTTAATTTTTTATTTTTATTTTTTTTTAGTCAGTGAGCCGAGTTGATTTGGTGGTAAAATTTAATCGAAAACCACAAAACCGTCCGGTGTATTTGAAATCGATAGATGAACTCGTTGAATTTTTTTTTTTTTATTTGACGTTTTTTCTTGGTTTTTGAATGAGATAGCAATATGTTACGACTAGAATACAAATATATATGTATAGATATATAAAAAATATAAGTGAATATTCCAGGATATAAAGTCACGATCAGGTGAATGTGCCATAGATAGGACAGATGGAATTGAAAGGTGAGGGGAAAATGGTTGCATAAAAGAGATTGAACGGGAGAAAATGAAAAATTGGTGAGTAGAGAAGGAAGTTTTTCTGGATAAAAAATTTTTTTTTTTCATTTTTTTTTTTTTATTAATATATAAAGCATTTCAGTGGCTGTGCGTATATGTGGATTTTTTTCTACAAAAACGATTCACTGGCATTGAACTGAGAGCTGTATACATTTACAGATTAAAAGCTCCAGTTTACTGTATCGTGTAGTTATAGGAACAAATATTTTTTGTACACACTGCAAGTGATATTGCACATCACTATCACAAACATTATGAATATGTACACTCGGTTTTTTCATAAAAAAATATTTAAAAGAAAAATTCATGTCCATATTTTATGATTGTAAAAGCTAGAATGAAATTTTTTTTCTTTCTTTATTCAATTTTTTTTGAATAAAAAAAAAATTAATTAATTATTGATAATAAAATAGTAATTAATATTTATATTCTACAAATAGTCTAATTAATGATTTTTTATTAAAATATTTTAATAAAATTTTGAAACATGTCAATTTATTAAAATTTATGTGACTATAAATTTGATTTTTTAAAATTAATATTAATGAAATTTAAAATGAATAAGAAGGTTTTAAAATAAAATCATATTAATTATTGATTATATTTTTAATGAAATAAAAAAGCACAAGTCTTTCATGTAGTCACGTTAAATTAAGATTAACAGAGTTTAATAATATTTTCATTTATAATGAAGAAAAAAAAATATGAATATTAATTTTTTAAATATTTTTATAATCAATAGAAACATGTAAAATAATAATATTATGTTTTTGCCAAATGATTAAGTGATTATTCGTGATATATTATTTACAAAACAAAAAAATAAAAATAAAAAAAGTATGATAATAAATGATAATAAATAATTATATGGGAGAAAAAAAATAGTATATATATATGTTGATAATTCTCACACAATCAGTTCATAAATCACAAAAAAGTACAATCAGACATTTAATATGAACATACCGATTGTAGACTGGGAATGATCGATTGTACAATTGATCTCATAACACTTCCGTTCCACTCATCAGCGCTTTGTTTGGCACGCAAGAATATTTAAGCGATCATAAATGATAAATACATGTGTATGTGTGTGTTTTTATGCGTGTACTTGAAAAATGACAAAATGGTTTTACTAAAACTAGAATCGATTGTTTACTTTAATTTGAAAAAAATTGTGGTGCTTTTCTTTTCGAAAAAAAAATATATAAATTTAAATTATGTTTTTAAAAATTCATTGTTGCAGTCATGGGTGACAGTCAAGCTGACAATCATGGCAGTCAAGATGATTTTTGTTTTTATTAATTTTTACATACACCAATATTATTTATTATTACTCAATGATTATATCAAAATTTAAAATGATAAAATTAAACAAAAATATAAATAATAACTATTGTTAATAAATAATAATAATAATTATTAATAAAATCATTAAAATGACTTGATAATTTTACTATTTGTTTTGTCAATTATTTATTATTATTCAATTATTTAGTGTTAAATTATAAATTAATATTTTTTATAAATAAATAATTACTATTATTAATAAACAATTGATAATATTAAATGTCAAAGTGAAAATCATTTTGGCAGTCATTTGAAAGTCATTGATGAAAAAGTAAAAGTTGACTGTCATTTGGCAGTCATCGTGTCATCCAAAACCTTGATAAATCACTGACTGTTCTTTGGCACCTGAAACCTGGATGAAAATGAACATTTCTATAGGAATTTTCATCATTAATTATGTTACTTAAAAAACTCAAATAACAAGTTATTATTACTATTTAAATAAATAATTTATTTCTTTAAATTTTTTTTATTTCTGATTTTAGATGATCTTCAGAAAAGTCAAAACAAAAAGTTGGATTTGAAACAATAAATTTTTGATATTAAATAATGATTTGTATTTTTCAATGAATCAAGAATTCGTCTCGATTTGAATCACGTTATTTTCTATAATTTACACATATATTTTTTCTTCTTGAGTCATCAATACTACCAATGACTTGTTTTATTAAAAAATCTCTACTTGCAAAAGTATAGTTGACAAAAATTTTTTTTGTCTCACCGTGATCCATAAATATGATACGATGAATTTCCTCCCTCTTCTATAGAATATATTCCTTTTAATTTTTTTTTTCCATTCCCATTCAGAATACTGTTTGCTTATCGTGATATATACAAAGCTGAATGCCGAATGAGATAAAAACTGATAGCAACTTAGTCCCAATTGTTTTTTATTTCCAATTTTATAATTTTTTTTTTTTATTGTAATCTATTTCTTTTTTGTTTTTATCATCAATTAAAGCTAACAGGCAATTTTAAAAATTGGAATTTTGAATTTGAAAATTAAAATAAAATTAAAAACAAAATATTTTAATAAAAATTTAAAAAATAATGATAAACAGTTTAAAATAAAATTGATAAAAATACAGTCTTGTTTAGAATAAAAATCTATGAAAAAAAAAATAAAAAAATATAAACAATAACAAAAAACATTGAGGCATTATTTTCCTTTGGGTGTTATTTCTTTTGACCTATCAGATTTTACTTTTATGATCGAGTACACCAGGGGAATAAGAGAAAGGAACAAAGTTTTTTTGTAAAAAATGAGACCCACGAGATGTGAGGCAACGTGTAGTCTTACTCAACATTTTGTACTATATATATTTATAAATGTTTATGTATATAAGTAACTTTGTCAAGTAAGAAAACCTTTTCAAGTTTTCACGGCCGAAAAACTATTCCTTCATAAACCCATCAGCATATTTTCTCACCACTTTAGTCTCTTCTTATTTCACCTGGTAAAAAGACAGTATCTTATATATTTTTCTCTTTATACTAGTTTTTTTATTTTTTCGTTCAATTTAACAATGGTATTTTTCAACATATCGATATAATACGAGGAATATTTTTTTTTGCAGATTGGAAATATAAATATCATTTATAAAATCCATAAATAAATAATACCATCATCTTGAAAGTGTAAACTATTCCAGTTTTTTTGTAAACCATATTTTTTTTAGCTACATCTTTTTCCTCAGCTATCTTTTTTTTTCTGTTTTATTTTCACTTGGAAAAAATATAATATCAATTTATTTTATTTCTTTGCAAAATTATATAATATATTTTAATATTTGTTGATATAAATTTTTCTTGATTCATGACAGCCAACAAATCAAATTTAAAGTGTGAAATAGAGTAATTTACAAGTAAAATAAAGTAGTATTTATTTTTTTTTCTTTATTGCAATTACATGATTAACAAATATTTATACAAATGTATAAATAAAATAAACTTACAACTGGTTTGTTTTTATTTTTAAAATTTTTTAAATATACATGGATTTCAAAACGTCAACGCTGGTAAACTTGTAAATTCGTAAATTAGCATCATCAAAGCTTTCATAATCATATAATTTGTCTTAAAGTCTTCAACTGTTTATTTTTTTTATAAATCATAAATAATTTTAGAACTATGATAAACTTTCAAAGCTTAATTTTAACCTTCATTTGAATTTCATTTTTGAAACAACTGCTTTTTTTCGTTTTTAGATTTTTAAAATTTTCAGTTATCAACATTTAAACAAGATTTTTCTTTTGAGCTCTGAATGGCAACATGTAAAATCATTTTGTGCAGATTAAACTTACATCATTAATAGAGAAATGATTACCACCAGAATTTGACAACACACTTTTAACACAAAGTAACGATGCCACCAAAATTTTGTTATTTTTCTAAAAATAAAATTTAAATCAAGCTCTTATTTCTTGATTCACTTGTACTGATGGATTCTATAAACAGAAATTTTCTGATTAATAATTTATCATAACTTTTTAATTCAATAACTGATAAAACACTATTTATTGTAAAATGAATTATTTTTTTCTTGAATCAAAAATAAACTTGTCAAAAATTCATTAACAATGAATTTAAAATGAGCGTATTCATTTATGAATGATGTTTTTAAATTTTTTGTTCAAAATAAATGATTATTTTTAAAAACCAAATAAACGAAAAAATAATTAAAAAATAAATAAACAGTTTTAATTATCGGAAAAAACAGAAAGCTTAAATAATAATTACATTACTGAGCTTGTTGGAAAATATATTACAAATTGATCTTTATACTTTGAGCAAGAAAGTCAAATAATGAATGAAAGAATTAAAAAAAGAATTGTTGCATGCTTTGTCTCTCAAGTATTAGAATCTATATTTTTTATGACTTTTCTGTGAAATTCAATTTATCCAAAATTATATTATCCATGATAATTATAACAAATAAAAATTATTATACAGCACATATATTTCTAAAAAAGCTCTTTCATTTCTCTCTCATCGTTTAATTGTTTTTAAATCATAAAAAAAGAATAATTTGTATGAAAAAATTCAATAAAAAAAAATAGAAAAAAAGAACTTATAAAATATTTATATTTGTTTTTCTTTTTGTTAAAAATATACAATCAACAAGTCAGCATTACAAAAAATGATTTGTTCAAAAATAATTTGATATTTTTTTTAAAAAAACAAAAAATATAAACAATAAAACTTGAATGATTGAATATTGATCAAAAACGTATATATATATAAAATAAAAACAATATAAATAATAAGTTTTATATTTTTCTTTTATCAGATGAAAAGTGAATTCGTGCCAAGTATATAATATATCTGTTTTATTCCTTTGGGAAAAGTTAAAAGAGGCTGGCTCTTACGATATATGCCAATAGAAAAAAAAAAAAAAAAAAAAAAAAAAAATAGCCTGATGTTTGAATTCGATCAAGTAGAAAAGACCGGATTATATTTTTTATATTTTTTCGTTTGGATTAAATTGTCTTACCTTCGTTACTATGACTACTCTCACCAATTTACTGAAAGTTTTTTTCTTTTTTTATTACTCATGAATCTTTAAGGGTCGTCGATTATACAGCAGACACCTTAAAAACACCTAAGATATCTGTAGAAAAATATTTATATGTGTATATATATACCCACAAGAATAAAAAAATGTTTTATTAATTTAGGTATTTGTATCGATACACTGGTTACTGGTATCAGCCTTACTTCAATCATGCTTTTTTTTTTTTCCTTTTTTATATTTTTTATTTATTTATTCATGAAACCCAATATCAATAAAAACAATAAACCTTGAATTAATATTTCGAGACATACTTTTATAAACTATTTATCTCTAAATATTGAATATTTTTTTTCGTAAAGAATTAATGATGCCTGAGGACTTTATTATTTATTATCATTTTACGTTGATTGATTCTTTAGGTCATTATTGTGATGAGTTTGTCTGGAAAAAAAAAAGTTCTAAACAAAAAAAATTAATCATTTTGGTATTAAAATCAAATTACTTGGTATTAAAATTAACAGAAAGCATCTTTGTAATCTCAACAGTTTGATATGAGAATTTTTTTTTTAACAAATAAATAATATAGCTGTATAGTTTTTGTGAATTTAAAATAGCTTTTTTGTTTTTTAAGTTTTTATAGTTTATGAAGTAACGACTGAATTAAGTTGCAATGGATGAGTAAAAGTTTCTTTAAAATTTTATATTTTAAATATGGGTTTTTTAATTTGATAAATCATGAAAATTTGTGGAGAGATTTTGCATAACAATTGTAATATACATATATTCAACAAAATATTGAAAGTTTCGTTAAATTGTTTTTAAAGTCTTTTTTTTTTTCTCTTGTTTAGTCATTTTTATTGTAAATAACTGTTTTTGTTTTTTCAAGTGGATGCATGTTTTATTGATGTACTATTTAAGTTTCATAATTTACAATAAAATTCTTTTTTACTATTGTTTTTGTTGATATTATTTCCTTCATGGATCGAAAGTATTGTTCAATTTTAAGCAACTGATTTTGTGTTTTATTAATTTCAAATGAATGCAAATGGATTAAAAGAATAAACAATTATATCAATTTAAATATAAATCTACTTTTTTATTTTTTAAGTGTTAATAAATTATTTTGTATAAACTATATCTGCTTAGAAATTTATCTGCTAGTAACATAAATGTCACCAAATAAACAAATAAAATTAAATTGATTTATCATGAAAAATAAATTATAACTTGTCTCAATGTTTTCCACAACTAAAAATGTAATAAATAAAAAGTTTTTTTTAATGAAAATCGTGAAAATTACTTTAATTTTGTTTATAAAAGATTGAAATTATGAATGAATGAAAAAGTCAGGTAAAAGTATTTTTGTATTAAATAAATCTAAAAACAAATGACGATCAATCGAAGCTACAGCTGATATATTCACCAAGCAAACTTTGATAAAAAATAATCCTGTCATTAAATTTTAAAAATCATGTTAATTTAAACAATGATAATTTTATCATATACATGATATTTGATATTAATAAACAATTTATAAATTTTTTCGATAATAAAAACGTTCAAATTCATAGCAAAAAGTGACCGATAAAGATAGTACAAGTGTTTTGTGTCTCAAGAAAAATAATGCAGACAGTAGAACAACGAAAAGGTATGTTTTTAAAGTAAAAACAATGTAAAAAAAAAAGAAGAGGACAAAGGAAGGGTAGTTGTAAAAGGGGTGGATCAGTAATCACGCGATTTAGCAATCATACAACGTAAAATAACATGCACTGCGTGTTTTTATAAGCGCATAGTAAAATTATTATTAAA
>WSYQ01000045.1:600000-872847 GCA_011426435.1 Lysiphlebus fabarum | reverse complement strand
AAAAAGTCGACAATAGACGAAGAAATATTTCTCCCGGGGTTGAATAAAAAAAAAAAACAGAAAAGTATATTCAAATAATGAATTATATAAATAAATAATTTCAAATTTTAAATAAGCTAAAATGATAATATAAAATGTATTATTTTTTTTGCTATAAAAATATTTATCACGTGCTATTAAAAAATTTGTAATATTATTATACGTATTCTTATTATAAGTAGTCATCTTGGTTCAATCTATAGTTTATTCAAAATAATATAAAGAAAACTCAACTATTTTTAATTTACATAATTAATAATTCAATTTAAAAAATATATATTACTCTAGTTCCATCATATTGACAGGGTCAATGGTGTAATTCATATTTGTTGCTTTTATATCTATATAAAAACAAACCTTAATCAATTCACGAAGAGTAATAAGGTGGACTGCATTAGTCTAATAAGTGAAATAATTATTATAATAAAAATAATATTTATGATAAACATATAAATACTTATTAATAAATAAAATATTTAATATTAACAAATAAAATATTTATTAATAACAAAAAGAATAATTTTTTTATTATAAATGTGTTATTACAGTATTTCAGAGTCTTTATTTAAAATACTCTAATAGAGTCACTTTTGAAATAAAGACTAATTTCTTTTCTCGCATGGAGAGTATTTAAGAGCCTTTTTTTTTAATACTGAACGCCCGTCGATCAGAGTATTTATGAGTCTTACTGGTGGCACGGAGAAAGACTCTAATAAAGACTCATCTTTGAATACTCTGAAAATTTATCCCGAGATTACCCATACTTCTTCTTTGTCAACTAAAAAATTCCTAAACAGTTTATGTAAATGTGAATAATCTGAGCAAAAATATAAACGTTCTTCACTCTTATGAGATATGTCATCATCACTAATATCATCCATGTTTCGACATGAATGAACACAACTGTTTTCATTATATTTTAAACGAAAGTTTTTCCACATTTTTCTGTTCCAACTAGCTCCATCAGTAGTAACTACATGAACGTAATACCCCGATTGCTCAAGTAAAATTATACACTCTAAAACTAAGTGATGCAAGACTGTACCACTTGCGCATTTTTTGCTTAGAAACGCACCGATGATTTGTACCCAGTTTCCAGCAAAAGGTTGAAACATAATACAAGGGCGTGATCACCTTGACTTGTAGCTTGGAGTTTGAGAGTGTACTCTCCCAAGTCTATTAAGCCTACGAACTTAAGGGAAGTTTCATCGAAAGAAAACCCCTTACTGATCTTCATTTCATCGACAACAAGGTACCTAAAGATACACTGTAAAAATTTTTAACTGCAGCAACGAGATACTGGATAGCGAAAGAGACAAAACAATCGGTTCCTAATTCAACTAGCTGGATAGCCAGGAGAGCTAAACAAGCTCATAAGATTTATATAACCTATAAACAGAATCTATTTTCTCTTATAAAAATTTAGAAACTATGTTTTTACAATCAAAAACGATTGGTAATATGGACTTGGATTTATTTCGATTTTTAGATTCTATACCACCAAAATTCAAAATTTAATAGGTTATGGATGCGTTGAAGATGATGAGCAAATTAGTGAAATTGGTGAAATCATAAATAAATTTCCAGCGCAGCCATGTTTGGGTAAAATTTTAATTAATTTATTATTAGATTGAATTTTAATCTTTGTAAACATCGGCACTTTGTTTTAAAATTGAATAGAGGCGTCACAAATTTTTTTTATGAATAACTTCTTTCAGAAGTTGAAGATTTATAGTTTTTTTTTTACGTTTCGATATTGAACATATTATCTTCATGATTATCAGCACTCAAGAAATGTAGAAAATTCTTAACAGATATTTGTTAAGGTTTTTACTGTAGAGATTTCAAGTTGAATCAATTGTATGCTAAGGGTCTTAAGAGTTATTTAAGCAGCTTACAAACAAATCCATTTCCCTATATATATTTGTGGTGTTATTGTTTTAGACGCAAGTGTAATTCCCTATTGAAACATTTAGGAAGATATTTACTATCTTATTTCATGAGAAACCTCTTATGGCAATTTGCTTTTACATAGCATTTCCATTATTATTCAATCATTATGGTATCTTACATTTATTTTAAAAATATTATATTTTTATGGATTCATCAAATTATGTGTTCTAATTTCAAGACAACAGTTCCAAACCAAAAGTTTCAATAATAAAAATACTAAAATAAAATATGCCGATTCTTTTTCATAAATAATTATTAATCATAATTATTATAAATAAAAATACATTCAATTTAGCTAGAAGAATTAACAACTACTTGAACTAAATTGTTTACCAGTTCCCTTGTCAAATTATAAACACTTGATTTTCTTTGCCATTCATCTCAAAATAATGTTTTTCTTTGTTTTTTAATAATAATAGGCCATGTTACTGCATACAAATATGTTGTTTGAAAATTTCGCTGTTGTGCTTTAAGTCTCGCGCAAGTCAAAAAAAAAAAATCATAGGGACTATGAAAAGTAGGAATACCCACCATGAAAGAACGCATCTACTGTAGTGGTGGAGTGTTGGAGTAGGAGAAATTGTTTATTGCCGCCAAAGTATCCATCTAGATTTAACTAGTGTCGATCTCTCATGTTAACTCGACTTTGAAATACTAGATGGCACTACCAAGACCATCCGCAACCCAGCTGTTATTTATCTAATAAAATAAAAAAAAATTTTAATTAATATTTCAACAAAAAATATAATTATAGGTGATTAAGCACTTCTTTATATATTCTTTCACAAATTTACTTCTTGTAAGATAATTTTATGATGAATTAAACTAGAGAATGTAAACCACATATTAATATCAAATTTAAAACTAAACATTAAAAATAGACAATTCAGTTAATAAATATCAATTGAAGAGTTTATTATTAAGTCAGATTATCACATTTCTTGGGTTATCTTGTGAAAAAATCCAATTCAGTGTGGTTTTAAAATAGACAGTTGGGAAATAAAAGTTATAAAATACTGAAGGTTTATCTAAAAAATTTGGACATGACAATAATATTATGCATAGATGAAAATTCGACTTTCTCAAGACACGTCTGAGATGATATTGGTTTTGGCTAGAAGGTAAGGTCTTTAAAGTTTAGTTGTATTAAATGCAATTTAAACGTTTTGTGAAGCATGATACTTGTACTCATTGGTATGGAAACTGGAAGACAAGAAATTACAATGAGAGAACATAGATATTGTCTGAAATACCACCTGTCTTCGATAATCGATTCGACCACCTCTTACTGCATACACAATCATCTCTTCTTGTAACCCTATTATCTATTTATATCTATATATGTCATTTTACGAATAAATCGATAGATCACATTGACTAGTGGTTCAATGAATATTCTATCAAATACACCTCCGGCTTTCAATACGAAGTTATATATATATATATTCAAGTTCAGTTTATACCTCGGTACTCGATTATCATCAACAATGAACAAGAATTTTAAATTTGTATATTCTGTAAAAATATTTTTTGTTGAATTAATAATTTGATAAAATACAGAAATCTAATAAATATTTAAAATTATTTAAATATATAAATAATAATGAACGATTTTAAATATTCCAAAAGTTTGATTGTTATTGGAATAATTATAAAAGTTTCAAATACTGTAGAAATATAGATTTGTTGTCACAAGCTTGACACTGTCATATGTGTCCTTAGTGATTAGTCCTTAGCCTGATTGGTATGATCGAATGACTTTAACAGTCGATTGGACAATAGATACATGAACACGTATTTAAATTGATCATTGTGTACCTGATACGAGAACTACGTCAACTAATAATGAGGTGGAAAAAAAAATCCTCGGAAGTAAAAAGAGATAAATGATATATAGAATATAAGCAAGAGAAAAAAAAATATCCTGTCGTTTTATAAATATCTGGAGACGTGGATCGAAGTTCAGTTTTTTGAGTTTGTTTTTTCGAAGTGTTATAGACAATTTTTTATTTTATCAATGATGGAATTACTATGCTACTTATATTTTACATTTAAAAAAATATCTCATGAAAATTGACCAACAAATAATTTAAAATTTAGTAAGCTTATATTTTTATAATAAATTGTTTATTCTAGTGTAGAATTGGATCCTTTAAAAGTTTAAAGGCAAAATTCTTAATGAGGTTGAAAATAATGTGCTGTACAGATTTTTCAAGAGTATATATAATAAAGCAAACGAGATGCATAGCTGAATCATTGCAAAGTGTCAACCGAAACAAGAAAATGGATCATGCTTATCTACAAATTTTCATTTTCTATTACGCTCCAAATATTTTTGCCTATATATCCCTCTCAGTCAGAATTCCGTCGCATGTTCACTTCATATAATTACCTAGATGGCTTGTTGATAATACCCAGCTCTTGTACTATTATTTTTTATTTTCTCCCCTTCTTCAGCCAACATAAATTATATTACGCAACGATAATATGTTATTAATATATATGGAGCTGACGGTCCGACAGGCTTTTCTACGATTATTGCGTATTTTCGTGATACATGGAAAATTTGTTTTATGAAAGTATAACTGCAAGTAAATAAATTGTTTCGCATCTGCAACTTTTTGTTTTTCAGATGAATTACTGACTTTCAATATAAATTATTGTGATGTTTATTTTAATATAGCTTTAACTAAATATTAAGTATTTTTGCAGATTAATAATTATAAAAATTTCTTTCGAAAAAGCTGACGACAGGAATCTGGAATTTTCGTCATCAGTTGCAATAAAATATTAAGTATTTACTTCGAAGTATTTTCACTCAAATTTTGAAGTGATTTTAATTTTGTATTTGGTTAAAGCATAACAGCGTTTTTAAGTGTACATACGTTACTACACAAAGCGTGAATAACAAAAATATTTTGATATTATTATTTCTTATAATAAATAAGAAATAAAAAAAAAAACTAAGTCAATTTTTTTAATTAAAAAAGACAATCTCAATAGAAATTTTATGACTTGAGATTTTTTTTCCTTTCATAAGGATATTTTTGAAAATAACATTAGTTATAGACCAGGGATATAAGAAACCTCAGTATTACCTTGGAAAGTGTAACAGAAAAATTTAAATATTTATATGTATATGGTATGTGTAGCAGAATTTATATATGCATGTATAAACGATGCGTATACCACAGTTGAAGTAAGATATTTGAATTTTCAGATCTCAAAATCAAGAAAACAGTAGAAAAAAAATTTGCATAAACCTGTTATTTAAGCCACATATTCTTACCATATTGTATTTATCTTGTAACTGAGCCATGAAAAAAAATCAAAACTTATGTCTATTGTTATTATTTTTATATCACACAACTTTATTTTTATTTTTACATCATAAAAGTAATTTCCCCTATCATAACAAACGATAGGTATTTTTTTTTTTATTGTCAATAAATATGTATATTTTTTATTCCATAATCATACATGCGTTTACTTTAGTCTTTGATTTGTGTTTTTATAATACTCCAGAAAAAATACAGACAAGAAAGTTTTTAAAAATAATAAAAGCTCGTAATGAAAATATTTTGAACCAAGTCCAATGACCTCAGGTATATACATTTTATCGTGTGCATCTTTTAAGTATGAGTTTGTAGGTATAGTGAATTCGTCTTGCAAATGACTAATTTAAAACTACATATTTAACTCTTAGTAAACGCTTGGACATGTTGCCTAGGTAACACACTGAAAAGGAAGTAATGTATAGACGACATACAAAAGAGAGTTTTAGCTGGCCACGAGGGACTTAAGTGAACTCATTGAGGTTTCAGTGAGGTAGGTTTAAGTTTATACATAACAAGCATCAGTTGGTTCATGATCAATGTTTAGTTACATACATTAAGTGGAAGAAAGAAACAATATGAGAGTGTGTATATAAACAAGAGAAAGAAAAATATACAGGTTGGTATATAAAGTATAAAAGACCAGGCAAAAGAGACCACTAGTAAAGGGTGCAAATATGCAGGAATGCAATGAAAGTACACAAAATTCTTTTCAGTTATTTCCATTTATTCATGGTATTTTAAGTATCATTTAATTTTTGATTAATTTAAATGATTTTTGATCTATCAAATTTTTAGTAGCGAATAATTTACGCAAATTTGTTCATGGAGTTAATAAAAAAAATATATTCTTCATTAATTATAAGTTATAACATTTTTTTAACATTCAAAAATAAAAATGTATCGTCATCTCAATGTAAATATATAAGAACAATGTTAGTTTTATATTTTAAATATTTACAAAATTTGTATGATGATACTTTTTCAATGCATTTGATGATGATTGAAAAAGTTTAGCTTAAAATTTAAAAACAGTTGATACTTTTATAACAAAAAAATAAAAAACTAAATACTGTTTTGTTTGATGTTTTACGACTCATCAGCATCACCACTAAAAGGTTACTCAAGTCATTTAATGAATATTGATTGTTTTATAAATTGTATATAAAAGTATTGACTTTTTGAGTTAATTAATTTGAGTTACGTTGGTGAGGTTACAATCAATGGTATATCAATCAATATTAAAACAGGTGTTGTATGAAAGCAACAAAATTTATCGAATACACCACACACAATTATTTACGAGTGTGTATATACTAGATAAATAACCATTCAATCAAATGTAAATAATATTAAAATAATAATACTAAATGTACTTAAAATATATTTGATGTACTATATATTCGATATATTGTAAAATGATAATGAAAATCTGTTAGTATTTGTAATATTGACGTTCAAGTTTGATAATTTTAATGAAATATTTGTGAATATAGATTTAATATACATGTAAAGTATTTGCCACGTGTAACAATGTTTTATTTAATTTAACGAAAGTTTATTCGATAAAATAAATGAACCTCTTTTGCAAAAGTTGTCGTGCTCAGTGAAGGTAGGTGATTCAGGGTCTTTAAATAATCTTTCAAATCAACAAAAGAAAAGTAAAATCATACTTTAATATTTAATATTATTTTTTTTTTTTTATTAAGCACTCTCAAACACGTCAACTTATCTTGATTTTTTAAAATTCACTCGTTAATTCTTTTGCAAGTTAAATATTATATTTCTCTTTTCCCTATAATTAGCATTTTCTTAATTCCAAGAATTAATAAAATTATTAACAAAAAAAGTTCTTGAAATAATGAAATTAACTGGTGATTATATAGATTATAGATTTTTCAGAAAAACTCAAAGAATCAATGTTTCGATAAGGCCAACTTGACATTGATAGCATGAATTGGAATTACCGATGAGTTGTTTGGTTACCCAGTTAAATTTGTCACAGTTGTATCCATATATCTGTATATTTTAGATGACGATATACATATATGTCAAATACCATCATTTAAATACGATAGTAAGAAGGACATGTCACGAAATTTTGTATTGTCCATTCATCAGTGCATAGAAGCATAAAACGAAACATTAGCGGCATTTATAGTGCATTTGGAGTGCAGATTCAAACTGACACTATGATCTCGTTGAATATGTTAATATATACAACCACTTAAACTATCAGTAGCTTTGAAGTAGAATAGAAAGAGCAAACTGTTACATCTAGAAGAGAGATATTTTGGTATATGTATGTATAAATTTGTGTATCGGCGAAATGACACATTCGAAATGGTGGTGAAGCTTATTCATTGACAAACAGTAGGTTAGATGGGAGAAATGTTACAAGAGATTATCTAGGAATTAGAAATAGATGGCCAGGTCACAATGATCCTACTGTATCTTTGTTAGGATTATAAAAGGATTATTCCTTGGATTTGAAGCTTGATTCACCGTATTCAGTTTACCGATCAAGATTTAATGTATGTTATATTATACGAGTCGTTTGTTTGAGTATTTTACTAAACTATATTCTGTATTTCAATATTGTTAAATAAACAATTTTAGCTTTTTTAAAATATTTTATGAGAATTTCAATCATATGCTTACACAACTCTCAGTTACAGTGAATATTGGGTTTTTTTTTTAATTTTTTTTTTCTATATGCACATTGATTCTGGGTGGTTTTTATAGCTTATCCATTTCTGGTAGTGATTGTAATTCCTTCTCATCTATTCTACTAGTCGTTTCGCTTTTGTTAATAACCTCCCTTCCTCTGATTCGATAACCCCATATATGCTTTTCAATTCTACTTGTTTTTTTATTTTTCGTTTTTTCTTATATTGCTAATTTTTTTTATATCTGTATGGATCATTGATTTCCATTGAAATGCTACAAATATATTTTAACTTTGATTATATTGTATAAATTCTATCGTTAGTTCCAATTGCATGAAATTTATGGAACTGGGTGGATGTAATTTATACAAAGTACTATCAATAACTATTTTGTTTTTTTTTTTTTTGTATAGGTTTTGAAGATAAAGTAATTTTTGATACATAAATTTTATAAGGCTCTAAATGCATATCAGATAGATTTTTTTTTTTTTTGCAGTGCCAGAAAATTACAGCACAAAATTTTATTTTGATAATAAATGAATCAGTACACTATTATAGAAAACTTTTGATACAAATTACAGTTTATGTTTGTGAAAAATCACGACCATAAAATAAATTCAAAATTAAATTGAAAAAAAAGTGATTTGATCATCAGTGTATTGTATATGAAAAATATTCTGGCCATCATCGTTACTTTTATGTGATTATATTAGCTGTTGAATGGTATCAGCTGTTTATTTCATGTGGTTTAAACATTATCCTTTGTTTTGTATATGATAAGGCATTGATCATTGAACATCATATAATCCGATAAATTCTACAGTTTAGATAAAGCTTGAGTCTAAACTATTGAGGGTGTCTAAATTCAGTGTCTTCTGTCTCCAGTCGATTTTTCCTTGTTTTTTTTTTTATATTCGAAGAGTTTGATGAGCACTTTGTTCGAGGGATCTACTCTGATTGGTATATTCATCATATATATTTGATATTTTATTTTCTTATATTTATAATAACCTTGTACTTTTAAAATAAATATTTACAATTGAATCTCTCGAGATGCTTGTATATATAGTCTTATACATACGTGAAATATATTTATATACATATTGGTCAAATATTTTTTATTTAGGTTTGAGTCATCCATTGAGAATATTCCACATGCAAATGTTTAAATATATATGTCACATGTACATCATATTTCTCGACTCTAACATCGTAATAAAATTTTGAAGCTCATTTTTATTACATGTATATGTTTTAAAACATTAGAAAAAAAAAGTTTTATTTCTTTATTTTATTTTAAACTGGTATTTGTTTGTCGTTTTTTTTTTATATAGAACTAACAATTTTCATGCAATGATGCATTCAGATTTATGTTTTTTATATCACAGTACATGTATCACGTTCACAAGCAATTTTGCTGTGGGTTTTTTTGTTTTTTTGTTTTTTATTCTATTCACTGATATTACATGGAAACAAAGTTCACAAAAGTTTATTTCCACATCGTTGATCATTGTCCCAAACATACAAACCCTAGTATTCTTAAAGAACTACATATATATAAACGTAAAAGACTTGCAACATCGTGTTTTCAAGTTTTTTGAATATAAAATCAATTTTATAGAATTTGTTCAAAAAGTGAGAAAAAATGAATTTTTTTAACTTCCAGTCAACTCGCTTTAGCAAGTTTGAATTTTTAATGATTTTATTGCAATGTAATATTTATCAATTTAAATAAGAAATTAAGTGTTGACTTTGTGACTATTGACCATGTAAAAAAAAATTTTCTTAGAATTTCAAACAAAAATCGATTATTTTTGAATGTTCTATGAATTTAGAACTAATTTTTAAAAATTTAGAATTAACTTTTAAAAATTTGTCAAGACAAAGGAAAAATCAACTTGTTACTATCATAGTTAAGTTTTAGAAACTACCAATGGCTAATAGCTAAGTAGTTTATATTCAAAATACTCATGAAATATTTCTTCAGTAACACAGCTTTACTGTATTTGTTTTTCTTTTGACATAAGAAAAGCTTTATTAAAAAGTTAATGAGAAATTAAGGATTGAAAATATCAAGATTAACATGATGGATTTATAGTAGAATTTTTATTTCCCTTATTTTACACTTATTTAAGTGTAAAATGTCACTGGAGTCTCATTTGTAAGCTCCTTGTTGTGGTGCTTTTTCTTATCGGTGCCGTTTGATAAATTTACCAACGTTGCCTTTTTACGAGGGTATTAATACTTTAGTTTGCGTGTTTTGCAATAAAATTTGCGTGTATTTTAAAAGTCAACATACCTAAGAAAATTTTCAAGAAACGACAATACAAGTGACCAACTGAAAATAAGAAATAAGTCTATCTTTATAACAACAATTTGCTTAAACAATCGTATATAATTCATGTGCTGGCTTGTAAACATGTAAAATAGGGCTTTTTTCATTTTAAATTCTAAAACATTGATACTACTGACTGCATAGATCTGACCAGATATAATTTATAAACTGTGTTTTGTTTTTATTGATTTTTTTCAATATTAAAATATGCAGTTTAATATCAATCGTTATTTTATTGTGAATGTTTAACTTATAAACAATGAGCGTAATTATAAGTACATGTATATTTCAACGCCATTATAATAATTTGTGATGCTAAGTTCTGATCGTTTTATTTTGAACTTAAATACCTTGGAACCAGAGCGTCCTAGAACTTAGCTTAACAAAAAATCTATATTTTATATCGCTATATGCACAATGTGTGCGATTAAAGAGAAATCCTGTATGATTATATTATTTTCGTTTGGAAAATTATAATTCCACGAATATGTAGGCTTTCTTTTTTGCTCCAACACTATTTTCACAATATTTACTTTATAAAAACAAATAAAAAACGAATCAGTTATTTAGATGGAATATATATTTTATTATATCTATAAAACAACAGATGTATTTTTTTTATTTAAGTTTAAATATAAAATTTTTTTTTCTCTTTGTTGATGATACTTGCTAACAAACATGTATGTGAATCCATTAGAAAGATTTTGGTAAGGGGTGTCATATAAAATTGGAATGAGAAAAATATTTCGAGGGTGTAATACGCCGCATTGAGTTCGGGTTTTTGATGTTAAAAGCCCTTGGGAATAACAAGCGAGTAAACTTAGGGCACTATGATTTTCAAATAATACTTTGTATTACGAATCACATAAACGGATATAGACAAATAAATAATGAGTTATATAAGACTTTGATAAACTTCAAGGAAAATAAAATATCAACTTCCAAATTATCAAATAGATAATTACATTCTTATTGTTAACGTATATATATATTTGTCAATTTATTAACGAGTTTTGTTTTATTATATTTTAAATAAACAAAAGGTTTAAAATTCATCTGAAATTTATAAAGCAGTTTTGATACATTGTCTCTCTGAATTTATTTTGGAATTATAACAGTTATTTAATTTAAAATTTCAACTCACCGAAAAAGATTTCTAAAAACGAATAAAGCATCAGGATAATGTTAGAAAATAATAAATGCATTCATCATTTTGAAAAATTGAACAAAAATAAACTTGGTTTATATATATAATAATAGAGTAGGTCAAAAGCTCACAAGGTTTGCATTAGTTTTGAGTTAATTAAATTTTACAATATAACTTTTGTGTGATGTTTCCTTCTGTATATGTATATATAGTCACTATGTATAATCAACATGTATATAAATGTAAAGAATAATTATCTTTTAAAATGATGTCATCGTTTTGTGTAGCATTTTGGTTATGATCACTTATTTATTTTAAAAGTAATTATTAAAATAAGATTGAAACAGATGAAAAATATTTAAGTCTTAAGATGTTGGTCGCACGTAATACTCGTGAGTCAGTTGAGTGTTAAATATATTATTTAATACAGCTTAGATTTTATACATTTTTAAATAAATATGCTTTAAGTTAAATAAACTTGATATTCATTTTTAATACATAGGTTTCATCAAACTTAAATTCAAAATCATTAAGATCTAGTGCAAAAATTATTAGGTCATAAAAATAATTCTTCGATAATTTTTCATTAATCAAATAAAACTTCGACAAAGTTTTATTTGATAGAATTATATTTGATTTAACATTCTCATTAAATAATTTCAATAAATCACATAAATAAAAACATAATGTCAATACTCAAATTATAATAAAAACAACTAGTAGCACATTTTACCGTCGTTAGTGATAATCATAAAATTTTTCTACTACATGAGTTAACCACTCTGATGTAATCTTGACTGAATAAAATATTATTAAAAAAAAACAAAAGAATTAAATTAAAAAAATTTCAGAATTTTTGTAGTCTTTCAGTAGCAGAAAATACTCAGTTTGATAAATTGGAACGCTGTCAGAAAGGAGACAATGAAATGACAAATCAAAAACTAATCATGGTGGCTGTACTATAGTATAATGAATTATTTTTTTCCACTAATATATTTGAATAAAAATGTAGAAAAAAAAATTTTTTTTTTCAAAACTAGTGCAACTACTTCATGCGATCGTTAATTTTTCATTAATCAAATGAATGTTAGTTTTTAATATAATACAAAAAAAAGTAGATGTTATCTTCAAAACTCAGTTTTACGTAAGTTATTCGTCTGGTTTACTTGAAATTTAACATAGATATGCAGTTTGCACTTAAGAGTCCAAAGGAAAATCATTCTGGATACGTTTTGCCATCATCAAGCGATCAATAGCATTTTTTTCCATCATCTTCACAATTTTTTGAGTCAACAATATATTTTTTTAAAAAGATCAGAATCAAAATACTCTATCTGCTCTTTAGGTTACTCTTTAGTAACTCTTTAGTAACTCTTTAGGTTAGTCTTTAGTTACTCTTTAGTAACTCTTTAGTAACTTTTTAGTAACTCTTTAGTAACTCTTTAGGTTACTCTTCAGTAACTCTTTAGTAACTCTTTAATAACTCTTTAATAACTTTTTAGGTTACTCTTTAGTAACTTTTTAGGTTACTTCCTGGTTCACCAGGAGGTGGAAAAGAATTTTTATCTTTGAGGATTTTTCAATTAGAAAACATATTCTATCAGAAATAAAAGATTGAAAATATCCTTTAAATTCAGGTTATATTTTTTTAGTTTTTTATTTCTTTGATATATTTTTTTTATTGATATTTTTTTGTTATTTCAAAATGTCAGACTATATATAATATAAGGATATATAAAATTTTATTTATAACAACGCCAAACTTATCTGTTTATATACGATTTTCCATATTGAATAATAATATTAACATTTTATTCGTATTTGCCCTACATTCATATACTGAATTTCCTTTTATTTTTTGCATATACATTTATAGTTTGTTGCCACATGTGTATTTTATATATTTTTTCAACACACAGATATATTTTTTTGTAACTATATAAGAAGCACAGTTTTGTCATTGGGATTGAATTAAGTCACTTTAAGAAGATTATTTTGATAGATATTTTCAATAAATTTTTTTTATTTTGACCTCTTTAAATACATTAAAGTTATTTATTATTCTAATTTAAATAATTTATGATTATCTCAAAAAATAAAATTTTTAATTCTAATTTTAAAAGCCTTTTTTATTTTTTTAAAAAACATAAATAAAAAATAGATAAATGAAAAAAATAAATATGAATTATAAATACATATAAAGTATAAGAGTTTTAAATATTCAAAAATTGAAAATAGTAAAATAAGAAAAAAGAAAAATTGAAAAAATTTAACTCCAAGTCTACAAAGTAATCCCTTGAGTTGCATTAAAAAAATATGAAAATAAAAAAAATATTTTGAAAAAATAAATGTAATACTAGTTCAGTAATTCAAATGGATATATATCTTTATGTTGAAAGCTTTTATCCAAGTGAAATATAGAACGTTGTATAATGCAACCACAGTATATATATTCATTATAAATTCAAAATTTCTGTGGTTAATGCACTCTCCATAATGATCCTACATGATCCTATTTAGTGTCATTAATGGGTTTCAACACTCAAATTATTAGAATATACAAATATGAATGTTAAAGAGGTCGTTTATAATTATCATATTATATTAGATAATGACATATTTGTTGACTTTATTTAATTACCTTGTAATATTAATTACAAATAATTAACAGAAAAAGTTAAAATTGCATAACAAAAAATATTGAAGTACCAATTTTTTTTATATGGTATTTATGACACCCAATTAATGAAACACCAAAGCTTGATCATATTCTAATTCAGAAAGTACATGATGAAAAATATTTTTAAAATGTTTTATCACTGCAGAGTTAAAAAAATAACATTAAAATTATTCGTGCATTTGTATGAAATACTATAATTGATTATGATTTCAATTACAAAAGCTTGACAGTACTAACAAATTATGCAGATTGTTTAATATCCAAGCAATAATCATTTGAATAATTTTATATATATGAAATTAACGTAAAATGACTTTTAGCATAGCCAGCAGTTATTTTGTATAATAAAAATTATTAATTTATACAATTAAAAAATTATAATTACTTGAATAAAATTATACAAACAAGCAAATTTACAATAAAAATAATAAATAAAATTACTTGTGTCTAAATTTATCAAAATTTTTTTTTTTTTATTATTACAATCATCATATAAAAGCATTTTTTTTACCAACAAATGGACCGTTAAATGTTTTATGATACAATAAAATAAAAAAATCATTTTTCCTTTTTTTTTTTTTCCCTCGACTCTCGTACTTCATTTGCCACCCTTTTCAACAAGATTATGCTTCATTGCTTTTCTCAGACCTTTGAAGAGATGTTTATACAATAAAATATATATAAAAAATATACTTATATTTATATTTATATCCAGATAGTTGTTAAATACAAACATACATAACAATGAAAATAAAAATCTTTAAATTTTATAAATAAAAAGCATCGAGCTTGAGTATTGATTGTTGAATTTTTTTTTTTTTTTCATACTATATTTTTTTGTATTCAAAAAATATTTTTATTCTTTTCTAGTCTTCAGGTAGTATTAAATAACTTTAGTCGATACTAGAAATAAATTTTGTAATCCTTGAAATGAAGAGCACGAATACTTTATCTAGAAAACTTCTATTCCTTATTTGTATTTTTTATATTCGAGTATTTCAAAAGTATTTTAGAGTACTCAGGACAATATTATTAGATCAATCTGTTACTTGAAATTAATTAATCAATCAGTTATATAATGTTCGCTGGTCATTCGAAATATTAAACAAAAAAATTTTGAATATAATCAACAAGTATTTTGATCAAATACACTTGTATTCTCTAAATAATTTGACTGTGTATACAATTGTTTAATCGTTTCTTCCTAAAAAATTATTCATTATTTTTAAAATACTATTTTAAATGGAACCTAAAAAAATAATTTGAAATATCAAATACAATTTTTTTAGGTTTTTTTTTAGGTTAGGATTTTTTTATCTGTAGAACAGTTTTAAAAAGTATAAAAAAAAAAAATAGCCAACTATGTAATTCTAGTTTAATTTGTTGATTTCTGATGAATTAAATTAGTTTATTTTTTTTTTATTATTGTTAGTTAACAACAAGGTATTTTTTTTCACTTGTCATTCTGAAATATTATCCACGTATTTTGTTGTCATTGATGCACATTATATTAACAGTAAACATTTCAATCTTTATTTTGTAAAATTTGATAATTATATACCTGTTTAATTATAAAAATAATAATAATAATAATGATAATATAATTTAGTATCTGACTGCATAAATTATAGTATAAACAAAGCATCATGACAGTTTTAATATTGTCATCACAAATGACAATAGCATCTAGACCATGTAACTTTGATATCCATCGTATGAAATTACACTTGTTGTTTTGATACGCAGACATAAAGACAAAATAAATTATTCATATATTGTAATGATAGAAATATATTGATATTATTTTACTACTGACTAGTATATATCTTATAATTTTACTGGTATATAAAATCATCTTCAATTACATTCCTTAATGCTTTACCTCTACATTGAACGCATTTTCCAAGTATTCTCAAATGCAATTTCATCACTGGACAAAGTGAGGATGCCTTGAAGCATGAGCCCACAAACTCATACCACGAAGCTTTAGTCAGTTTAATTATATATATTTGTCTATCTCACTTTCCCTAGTGATTTCTCAATTCTCAAGTGATTGTGAATCACTATATGTATATACAATTCTAATCATCAAACTATTTGAATAATTCTATCTTAATACTTATCTCATGAGGCATTATAATGTAAATGCGACCAACAAATATGTTTATATATATTTCTAGTTTTTTTTTTTAAATTTATGAAAAGTATTTTAGTCGAGAAGCTATTCTTTGTGACAGTCATGACAGTTTCATGATGACTTTTTTGTTGTTTTTTTTTTTATTCTATATGCCAACACTATTCATTATTATATTTAATTATTATATTTCCCGGGATAAAATTTATGAGTCTTTATGACCCTTTATTTGTATTTATTTGTGATTTTAGAGTATTTAAGAGTGTTTCAGAGTGTTTCGGACTCTTTATGAGTCTTTATTTTAAATACTCGTCATTTTGAATCGGCAGCGTGAGTATTTTAGACTCTTTATTTTAAAGACTTTGTCTTTCAACGAGGACTTGGAATTATTTTGAGTTTCGGAACTTGGAATTATTTTCAATTTGTTTGTAGATTTTCAATCATACTACGAGTATTAATTAATTATTAATTAATTATTAATTAATATAAATTATTATTATTATTATTGTGAAATTTTTTTTTTATTCAAAGTAAAAATTAATGATTGATCGATATAATAATATTTATTTTTAATTCATATACATATGAATAATATAATTATTAATAAATAAAATATTTATTAATAATAAATATATAACAAAAGGAATAATTTTTTTATTATGAATTTTTTATTACAGTATTTTAGAGTCTTTATTTTAAATACTCTGAAAGAGTCACTTCTGACTCTTTATGAGTATTTAAAATAAAGACTTTTTTTTTCTCGCATGAAAAGTATTTAAGAGTCTTTATTTTAAAGACTGAACCACCGTCGATCAGAGTATTTATGAGTCCCGCTGGTGGCACAGAGAAAGACTCAAATAAAGACTCATCTTTATTTTAAACACTCATAAATACTCATAAATTTTATCCCGGGATCTAATTTATTAAAATAACTTGACAGACATTTCGGTATAATATACAAAGTTAATATGAAATATTTAATAAGTTTTTAAGACAATTATACTCTGTTCGAACTAATTAAATATTTCCAAAAACACATGTGCATAATAAAAAAATATAAGTTTGAAAAGTTTTTTGAATGTATTTTTAATGTCAATGTAATTTGCATTTTATCTATAAATAAGAAAAACGTAGTGGCTCACATAAAGAAATAATTATACAGTCATTATTTGCACAGAGTATCTAATCTACAAATTGCTTGACAAATAGAATATAATTGGACAATACTGTTTTACATGCCTATATATACACACTTGTTTCATTTTTGACAAATAAAATTATATTTATTCCCTTTGTTTTGCCAAGTATTTTATGTGGTATATAATTTTCAAATTGGATCAATTTTTCTTGTTTATCAACTGTATAGTAAATTATTGAATAAATATTTACTTGATATTGTTAAAAAAATATACATGAATATATGTAAATGGTCGATAAATTAATAAATGAATAAACTCTGAATGTATTTGTCAACGAATATCGAAATTTATCTAATGGTTGATAATATTTTTTTAAATTTTAAATCCAGAATTTATAAATGGTAAAATCATAAAAACTAATTTAATTTTTATGACAATATACTTTTGATGTATGGATTAACAACTTTCAGTTTCTTTTTTAATAATAATTTAAGGAAACAATCCACTGATATATATTTAATTAATATTAATATGTCATAATCAACTTGGTTTTTTTATTTTTTTTTTAAATATTACCAAAATATTCAAATTATACTAACTTTAGTATAAATTCAATTTATTAGTTCATTACCTTATTTATAAATGATAATTACTTTTACATGCTCAGTTAGCAAAACTTCTAGTAATTTAAAATCAAACAACATGTCAAGTTAATATTTTTATCAGAAAAAAAATAGAAAACTATGAAAAATGTTGTATACACTTGTACTTTTGAGTTGTTATCTTCAAAAATATTCATTTCAAAATTTATATGCAAAACATCTTGAGAACTAACAATAATCATTATAATAATAAAAATAAAATTTTCATTTATCATTTTAATTAATGCTGACTATAAATAAATACGTTAATTTTATTATTAAATAAATTGAAAATTTTAGAATTGAAATTTCTTTTTAATATAAATATAATTTTTATTTAAATTCATTTTCTGTTATTTTTTTTTGTTAATTTACTATTTCAAAAAGCAACACAGTGTACTAGGTTTTAGAGAAATGTAAACTGACAGTATATGAATTTGATTGTATATATATGTAAGAAATATATTACGTATGCAAACTGCATATGTCATTTGTTAAGGATAATGTCGCACTGAAAGTGAGACCGAAATATATTTAGAGAAATAGAGTTAAAATGTGCTTTTACGTATTTGAGTACATAACACACATATACATATGTCTTAGCCTTTATATATGTATACCTATTTTGTTGGAAAATGTACATTATTTACATTCGTAGTGAGTGGTCTTTCTCATTGCCCGAGAGACGCATTTGCAGCAGAGTCCATTATTACAGGATTATTTTGACAGTTTAACACTTGCTAGTTAAGTAAATCCTGTCTCTCGTGTATTATACAGAAATTATAAATATTCAACTATATTTATTAGTAGTTTTTTTTATTTTTTTTTTATTTTTTAATTAATTATTGCACCATTAAAAATTATCTTTATTCATCTATCATCATATACATGTATTTATTTCATCAACTATCACATGTATACCATATAAATGGGTAAATTTTTTCCGTGGGAAATTTAATCATATAAAAATATATATTTTTACAACTGGGTTTTGAAATAGGGTATGAATACAAGTATGTTTCTCTGGGGATTTAAGGTATATAACAATATACATGTATGCAATATTATAATGATAGGAATATGCTCGCTCACAGATGTTTACCAAGGGCTGGAATCAATGATGTATACTCACCATCTTTTCAAACAGACCAATGTGTATATTGTATTTTTAAATGAATTATTTTATAAATTTAAGTTGAAAATAATTACATTAAAAGTAAATTTAAATTAGAGATAAATATATTAAATACATTTAGATTTTGATGGTTATCAATTTTAAATATATTGTGTGTCAATTTAAAAGAAAAATAAACACATATTTATAATTCGTATGTCTAAATAAAACTGGAATTTAAATTATCGTTTTTTTTTTTATTATATTAATTATAGAAAAATAACATTTAGTTATTTAAATGATTTTTAAATTGAAGATGAGAGCAATATAGATTTTAACAAAGTTTCTTCATGAATAAATCAGATGTGTATTTGTAAAATATAGTTTTTTTTTTTAATTATTTAAAATTATTTTTATGCATTTGATTTGTTGATTATATGTTGTATTTGTTGAGGAATAGTGTATACTTGCAATATGTATTTGTATTCTTTGAATTAGTGTTTCTGTTCAGTGTCTCATAAAAAACTAAAAAAGTTATTCAGGCAATATTATACAATATGGGTGTTCAAAAAATATTTCTGCATATTATATGAAATTTATTGTAGAAAATAAAAATAAAACATTGTAGTAATACGGTATGAGAAATCGGATGTTGTTGAAAAATACGAAGCGGTAAAATAAACCACGTGTGTATCGATCAACCGGGAATTGAAAACATAACAGGTACCAGTATAAAAGCAGATAATCCATCAAAAGTTAATCTTTTTTATTTCATTTGAAGTAAATATAAAAATAGCAATATTATTAAAAATTTTATTAATAATGTTTTATTAATTTTAATAGAGAAAAACAATATAACAGATAAAAATTAAATGTAATTGTTCAAAATAAAAAGAAAAAGTATACGAATAAACATATATGTATATATATATATATATATTTTTATTTTCTTTTAAAAAATAAATTTAAATGTTCGTTAGTTTTAAAAAGTTTTGAAAATTTTTTACTTAAATATAATTTTTGAATTGAAAAATAAAATGAATATACAAATAAATGAAATGAACTGAATAGATAAGTAGAATAAAAAAAAAAATAAACAAAGCAAAATGAAGTAGAGAAGTTTAACCACGAACAAGGACAATTTTTCGTATTAATCTGAAACTGCCACTACCAGATATTTTAAGATGTCATGGTTAAACTAGTAAAAACTACTTGATAATTATTTATTGATAATAAAAGTTTAGTGATAAAATACAAAACCTTAGAATCAACAGTTTGAAAGAAAAACAAAACAAAAAGTTGATTTATAAAGAAATAATAAAAAATAAGTTCTTAATGATGAGTTATCTGAGGTGAGATAAAATGTCATCACGACTACAACAGTGAAAATATATTTAATGATTAAAGACTTGAGAATATTGTGAACACAATGATCAAAAAATCGAAAGCAAGAACAACTAAAAAGAAAAAAAGATTAAAAATTCAGAGCTGTTAAATATATTAAAAAAATCACTAGCATTTACTCCAAAACAACTTGAAGATCAACAAAAACGAAATCAAAATTTAAATTCATAACAGCAAGATGATAATAATAATACCCATGATAAAAATAATAACCCTGAAAAAATGCTAAGACTACAAAATCATGACTACACTGACTACAACTAATAATTTTTTAGCCGACTTTAAATGACTTCGTCTCGTTTTCGGTATTTTTTACGAAAACAAATTATTAAAACATCATATACCTTGGTAGAAATTTTTCTCCGCCATTTCTTCGTCACTTTAACGAGTTAGTCCAAGAGATAGTCCAAGAGAGATCTGACTGAGTTGCTCACTTTTAAGAGGTTTTTGGGAAAAAATATGGGGATGGTCTAGTCTATGGGGAAGATCTAATCTAACAAAAAAAAAAAAATACATATTTTGAATTTATGGTTGTTAATATTTTTATTATTTATTAATATCTCTATTATAAATTATATATTATTCATATATTATTATTTAAACAATCAAATATTCAAACCGTAAAATTAAAAAACCAGAAATTAAAATATTATTTTAAAATAAAATTTTATTTTAGATTTATTTATATTTTAGTTATGATTATTGAATTTAAACCCTCAAACTTGTACGACGAACGGTAAAACAAAACGAAGACCGAGTCACTTCTCCTTACGCGATCGATTCCCCCCTCGGATACCAATTGAACGCGACCATATTTTCTTAAAAACCCTTTTATACCCTTAACCCTTCCATATACCTCAGAAATGACCCACAATAAAATTTAGCTACTTTTTTTTTCTATAACTTTCCCAAATAAAATTTTTCCCTAAACCTATTATCCTAGAAGTTATTAACGAAATAAAAAGTTTTTATTTTTTTATCTTAATTTTCTGATTAACGCTTTAGACCACTCAGCCACAGGACCATGCAAATTAAAATTTTTTTATCCTCATATTCTTTGTTTCGTCAAGATACACAAACAGAATTATGAATTTGAAATATATTAATTGAAATAGAAAAATATGAATTAGTAGAGTGTAGAATAATTTTCTAAATTTATTTTTTAGGGTTAATATAATTAAAAAATAATAAATGAATTTTCTTAAATAACTATTTTATCCATGTTGATTCGTAGAATAGGCGACAATTTTTTATACTTATTCGTATAATATATTAAACTAACATAATAACAATATATAACTAATAATTTTTATGATAATTTATTAAATATATATGAATACATATATGTAATATATAATAGTATATTAAAAAAGGAGAAAGAGAAAGGTTGGAGAAACGTTGGAGAAAAGTTGGACAAATGGCGGAGAAAAATTTTAACCAGGGTGTTTAATAATAATAATAGTTGTAAATAAGTAATAGTTGTAAATTTATTTATAAACAACAATTATAATTTAAATTATACAAATAGAATTAAATTAAAAAATTATTAAATGAAAATGAATTATTATTAAATTAATTTTAAATTATTAAAGTTATTTAATGAAATATTTTTTAACATTAAACTCTGTGACTTTAAAAATTCCAATCGATGAATTTTAATGACTACGAAAATGACTACAACTTTGACATGCAACTTTATGAATACTGCACAAGTGAGTGACACCATGACTTCAAACTTAGATAGCCCTTCAATTCAAAAAAAAAGAAAACTATTGAAAAAATACAATTGTATATGAATTATCTGTATACGAAATTTATTATCTATTATATTTTTAGTCCACTAGATATATACGTTATTTTTATTTAACCTTCTTTGCATTTTATCTATCATCATACAATTTCCAGTTTAATCCATTAGCTTCATTGAAAAAAAAAAAAAAAAAAACTGATTTATTCGATAAAAAAAACAATAAAAAATTTCCATCAGCATAATTTACTTGGATATCCGGTTGAAATTGAA
Source organism: Lysiphlebus fabarum (assembly GCA_011426435.1). Lineage (NCBI taxonomy): Eukaryota > Metazoa > Arthropoda > Insecta > Hymenoptera > Braconidae > Lysiphlebus > Lysiphlebus fabarum. The sequence goes on along the minus strand of WSYQ01000045.1, from coordinate 850,237 downwards.
CAATTTTATCTTAAAATAAAAAACAGTAATTATATAAATCTTTTAAATTAATTTTTTATTCATACAATTATTATAAAAAAAATATTTTGTTTCAAATAAAAATAAATATAAAGATTTAAATATATAACTCATAGCAATTTTTATATTAAATAATAATTAACTAGTTAATTTTCAATAATAACAATGTTTTTCTGAATTTTCAGACACAAGTTATTTAAATTAAAAAATATTTAAAATTGTTTTATATAACTAAAAATATGATACATATTTTGTGATTACATTATAAACTGCAAATGAAAAGCGAGAAAAAAAAAAAAATGGAAGCTCGTAAAAGTCGATAAAAGTTGGGGTCCACAGAAAAAACCCTTGTCGTCACAATTTCAATTGACCCCCTGTTGGGACGCCAGATGCAACCGCGACGCGTGCCATGTCGTGATGAAGGATGAGACACAACAACTACTCTGATGAAAACCATTGTCCCGGAATACTCGAGTATAGAAGGTTTGAGTACACCAGGATCATAAAAAAATAGGGTGCATATATATAAAATTTTTACTCTTTTGTTTTGTTTTTTATGTTTTTTGTGTCGATGATTTTTTTTTTTATTTTGAACTATATATACCGTGGGGCAGTATCGTTTATTTTTATGATCAAAAACCCGCAGGTTTATTCGTAAAACAGGTTCTCATAAAGTGGAGCGTGCACAATTATTTGCACCCCATATTGCATATATATATGTTTCACCACTAACCCCGAAACGAACAGTGCATGCACGATTGTTGTTTTTTCAATTGGCCTTATGGTGGAATACATAAAATGCCATACATATAATTCACCTTTACACGCAGTCTAAATATATATTGTTCAATGTGAATATCTCACGATTCAGGTGAATATTATTATGAACGATGTAGGTCAAATAAAAGTATAAAAAAACAAATAAAAAAGTAACGTAAATCAAGTGTCTTTGCTAACTAACTTTAATTAATGGTTCAATCATCTTTTGAACATAAAAATGAGATAAAATTATTTTACATTATTTATTACATAAAGAAAAAGAAAAATTAATAGAAATTAATAATGTTTTGAATGTGGTTTTAATTTTTTTTTTTGTTATTACTCATTAAAAAAATTATATTTGAAATTTCATTTAAAGAAGAAAGTATTATTTGTTCATTTAAACATTGCTTGAAAAAAAAAAGATCTTTTTTTTTTGTAATTGATTAAATATTTAAAAGTACTGATAAATTCTTAAAATAATTGAATAAAGCTTTTTTTTATTTTTTTACCTTTTAGTATTTTTTCAAAAAATAATGAAATTTGAAATGTCGATGATTGTATGTATGAAAGTTAATTAATGGATCCCGAATGAAATATTGTAACAAAATTATTTTAAAAATATACGACATAACAGAAGAGCATACCACTAATTTAATGAAAATTCTATGTTTGACCATGTAATGAAGCATCATGATACAGCATCAGTCAACAACATCCAATATTTAACGAAAAAAAAAATATATATATATATAAAAATTTAATATATAGCAATCTATCATATTCATCAATTCTTGCGGTTGAATTGTCATCTACCCTTTCAAATCACTCATAAAAGATACAGTAAATTTAACTACCAAAAAAAACTTCGTTTACTATCCATCATGAAAAACGTCAAAATGAAATAACAATAAATAAAATATAACAATCAATAATGATAAAAGCAAATAACTGTAGATTGTAAGAGAAAACAAATAAAAATGGTCAATGTAATGCAAAAAAATTTCCATAAAATTTAGTAATACTGAGACGGTCAAAAGTGATAAATGAAAAGGGTTCATATTTTTTTTTGTTGAACATAAGGTTATAAACCTTGTATTCAAATAATTGAACTATCAATAAATTTTTTTTTCGTGTCGTATTTTATGAAAAAAAAAATATTTGCTGGTTCATTTCTTTATTGAAATTTATTCTTATTTTAAATATAACTGACATTAAATTCTACAGCTTTTTATCGTGAGGATAATTAATATTCATTGTGGTATTTATGGTGTCACAATTGGTGACAATCATGACAGTCATGGCAGTCAAAATGATTTTTGTTTTTGTTAATTTTTACAACACCAATATTATTTATTATTATTCAATGATTATATTTCAATTTAAAATTATAAAATTAAACAAAAATATAAATAATTACTATTGTTAATAAATAATAATAATAATTATTAATAAAATCATTAAAATGACTTGATAATTTTACTATTTGTTTTGTCAATTATTTATTATTATTCAATTATTTAGTGTTAAATTATAAATTAATATTTTTGATAAATAAATAATTATTATTATTAATAAACAATTGATAATATTAAATGTCAAAGTGAAAATCATTTTGGCAGTCAGAGTGTCACCTGTAATCTAGATAAATAGTCACTTAATTATTTATAATTAAAATATATTAAAAATAATGACTTTAATTATGAGATCTTGTTAAATAATTAATAATAATATTTATAAATATTGATATAATAAAAAGACCCTGACTAATCAAACTTTAGCTCTAAATTTCATGAATCATGATCATTTACATAAATTTTTGATGACTACAATTTGGAAAATGTGTGTATCCATTCAAAATAATGTCAAAGCGAATATCATGGTTATTAAGAAACACCCCAAATTTTGCCAAGTTTCATCAACCTCGAAACCACGTCACATGGTCCATAGTGTCGTTTGTCATAAAGAACCCTAAATTTAAACTTTCTTTCACATACAAAAAAAAAAAAATTTATATTTAAGCATCGTCAATATAATGTACCATGAAGTCATTTCCCAGTATAACGACATGACTCAACTCAATAAAATTTTACATTTTTTTGTAATATCTAAGAATATAATTTATATGATTTTTATTTTTTTATTTGCTATTTAGAGAAATAAATTTGTTGTACTGTAGGTATATAGAGAAGTTAAAAAAACATAAAACTCCTGCTTTTTTTATTTCAAAAATAAGTTACTGCAGTTTCAAGATTTTTCAGAAATCACATCAATAAGACTCAATCTTCTATTATATTTATGTTTTATCTACACCAATTTAAGAAAAATAATCTCAAAACCAAAACTTTATAAGTGAAAATCTCCAGAGAATTATCAGAATTATTCACTCGGTAAAATTCCAAAAAATTAATGATAAAAAAAATTATTTTTCTTTTAAATCTTATGTATCAAATCGTACATCAATTATTTTGAAAATACGTGTTATTTTCATTTTTTTAGACAAAAATAATATTACAGTGGAGCTTCTGGTTCTTTCAACCGTAGAATACTTGATAGTACATGACAAAAGTTCAGTAAAGTTCAAATCTACTGGACATGTCTCTAGATTTCCTTTGTCCAGGTATTCTCTTGAGAAAACTAGTAAAACTTTTGACTGATTCTCGTTATTTTATCCCAAGTGTACTCTTTCATACGAAAAAAGTCATTCTATTTCTTTGACGGTTTCGTTACCGACATTATTGCAACATATACTAGTAGAGCTCTTCACCTATCACTTGTCTACTTATTTTTTGGATTGGTTTTTTTTTTTTAACTTTTTCTTAGCTACGTATATACAATTTTTTTGTTTTGATGATACATATTATGGTCATGTACCACGAGAATTTAGGAATTCCTAATTTAAATTCGAGACTAAAGAATTGAAAAACAAAATTGAAAAAAATTATGTATAAATCACAAACTACTTTTCATTATGTGCAGCTTGTATCGATCCACACATTCGCTGAATTTAATATATAAAATCATTTTTTTAATAAATTATCATATAAATAAATAAATAAATATGTATATATTTACTTATCAAGGTTTTGGGTTGATGAATACTTCTAAATTATTACACAAATGTAAATATAATTCAACTTTAAAAAAAATTAATTAAAAAGCAAAAAATATTAATTAAAATTATTAAAATTATAAATCCATGTACTTATTTTTGATGTAATTTAAATGAAAAATAAATTTAAACTTATAATTAAAGTATAATTTATTTTATCCTCATTGACATCTTTCAAATATCTATAAATATGAATTTCCAAATACATACATATATATTAAGAAGACGAATCATTAACCTATTTTTTATTTACAAATTCCTTAAATTGCACTAACTTTAGATACATTTCAAGTATATTTTGAGTCATCTTAATTGATCTTCAAGACTTACATTTCATATATCGCAAGTAAAAACTCATTTAGTTAAAATTTATTTGTTTACATATGTTTACTCTAGTTAAAATGTAAATAGCATTTCATATATTTTTCTTTTACACATTGAAAAAACAACTAAATAGTGGCAAAAAAATAAAAAACTTCGTTAAATATACCAAGTATTTTTCGGTGTAGGAACTTGATTTTTTACTAAATTTATTTATACAACTAAAAAAAGTGAGATACAAGAACAAACATTTCTGTTTCATCTTCAAATTGAATATAAATATACAACATGTTGAATTGAGTTGAACAAAATATACATGATGATTATATGTATATGTCCGTCAAATACACACCTTCTATGATTCTGTTTGCCTGATTCTGTCACTTTGATAATACATACAAACATCCATTGGTGTATATTATATACATTCAAGGATCCAATATTCATGTGTACACTATAAAATAAATACAGAAATTCAAGACAAGAAAAATACACAATATATTCATATATATATATTTAATCATATTCAATGTCTGAATTAAAATTTTAATCTTCTATTAATGTTATTTACAATTTATCTGTTAAAAAAAAAAAAAAATTTCAAGGGTAAATAATAACGACAATTAAATATTAAAAATAATAATAATTATATTTGGTTTTTATTATGGGAATGGCTTTTCACAGTCACATGAATTAATTCCAGGATTGAAAAAAAAAAAAACTTAATTTAGTTTATGAGACTATGGAAAATGAATTTATACATCTGTGTTATTGTACAGATAGAGGGGTAGGTGTATGTAAATCAAGTGTATCATATGAATTGCACGCGACCAACCCTTATATAACGTCTATTTCAAGCCCCCAAATTCTCTCTTATCCGTTGCTGACACTTCAGTTGAGGCTTTAGTATAGCTTAAAACCAACCCTAACAGACATTTCAAAGTAGGTATAACGCAATCCACCTCATCAACCCCCCACCTCCACTACTTTTCTTCACCCTACTGCATAAAGCATTCAATGTCCATTAGAGCTGGATTCATTTTCAACGTGTATTTAGATATCAAGACCAAAAAGATAAATAAAGATTTATAAAAAAAAAAAAGTGTTTAGGGGTAGGTAAAGAGTCCAGGGTTTTTAGAAAGCTCTAAAAGCTTCCTTTCCTTTTTTTTTTTTTTTTTCGAATACATTAAGTTTGGCCATTGAATTATATTTATTTATAATTTTTTTCTCTTATTTTTTTTTTTTTTAATTTTATTTTTCTTGTAATTAATTCTGAATTAATGAAAGTTATCAATGACAAAAAATTTACTTTAAAGTAAAATCAGGTTATATTTTTTTGATTATATTGTAAAAAAATTTGTATTTAAATAAAAAGTAATAACATTAATGTTTTTGTGATTGATTAACACAATCAATTTTATTTTGTATATCATTTTTTTTTCTGTATTATTTATTTGTTCAAGATACTTAAAAACTTTCAAACCATTGATTTTATGCTCGTTTGATATATTTATAATGTTTATCAAATCGAACGACATGTCAATTGTTATTTTAGTCTTTTGTAATATTATTTGCCTATATAAATTTCCTTACAATAACTTTTCTCTTTTTTTTTTATTTATTCTTTGTTCAATATACATATTCTATCACGCGTGAATCCCTTGTACATATATATCAAGTAAAATAGGGGATGAAAAAAAAAAATTCCATTGCTTCAAGCTAAAGTTGAACTGGATGAGGGAAAACTTGCGCTCACGTCATCACCCACAAGTAACAAAATAGTTGAGGCACAAATATCAAGAACCCTTATATTTTTTATCATTATTTTATTCACTATAATAACGACACCCTGAAGCAGATAAAATGTAAAAAAAAATACAAGTCAAATATAAAAATAAATAAAAATTATTCATCGTCAGTATAAAATATTAAAAAAAATAACTAAAAAACAAAAATAAAAACACATATTAAAGCATGAATATCTATTTGTCAAAGACTATATAATTCACTCTCTTCGATTAATGAAAAAATAAAAAAAAATAAATTCTGTATGTGGCAACGATATTTTCATACTGAATATTCTCTTTTGTGTCAACGGATCTGTAAACGACATGTGTGGCATGTATCAAAATAAATTTGAAAAAAAAACGAAAAAAAAATATATTCAACCAATATCGTTTTATTATTACTATCATTATCATTTTTTCTTGTTGGTCATACACTTGTATACACATATTTGTACAGAAAATAAACCATTGAAATCCGACAAGCTTGTATGACCAAAACATATTTTGTGTAAATAATTTTGTAATAGCAACTAACTGTAATACAATTGTTCTCTCATTAACAAAGAATAAAAATAAATTTATAAACTATGATAATTAATATTTAATAACATAAATATTGTAAATAGATTTTGAAAATTTATTGGAATAAAATTAATGAAATATATTATTTAATGCTGTTAATAAAAATTTATCAATTGTTTTAATTATTTTCTAATGTACTTAAAATATAATAAATATAAATGTAAAACATTTTGATAATATTCATACAATCCAATTATAAAATTAACAATTGGATTGTTGATATTTTATTATCAAATTATTTTATGGGTTTATAAAATAGCACGTTTGCTTTTGTTATTCAATTGAGGAAATTCAAATATATTGATTCAACTTGATATAAACATAAAATTAAATTGCAATCAGAAATTTTACTACATAACAAGAGTTTATATTTAGCTTATATAATATTTAATGAACAATAAAAAGTGCAAAATTGGTGATAAAAATTAAAGCTGTTTTTTATTGATATTAAATAAAAAATCATGCATAAATATTTAGTTTTTATAAACAAAGAAAATACTTGAATAATTTAAAAAATTAAATGTAAGTTCAAGAGGCTCAAGAAATCTTTTATCCGTTCTGACAGAACTTTTCTGAAATTCACGAAATACAGGCCTCTTTTTTTATTGAAAAAAAAAGAAATTTTCAAAAAAAATTCACTTATGGAAATCTCAAAAAATCTTTGAAATCATCTTTGATTTTTCGACCCATTTTGACACGAAATTATATATTCATATATTCAATTATTCCGATTCAAAAAACAAGAAACTAAAAGATTCTACCGAAAAATTTTTGGTCCATTCGAAATCCAAGTGTATAACTTTTCGTGTAAATCATATCCTAATTATATTTTTAAAATTCAGTTCATGTTTATTATTAATTGGTTAATTTAAAATTGGTTTTAAATCTAATATTATTTATACATAATTTTTCACTTAAATTAAAGAAATATTTTGTATTTTTATAACCATATTCTATTTCAAAATAAAAAATCAGTTCATATAGATTTCGAATACACAAGAGAGTCATTGTCATTTTGACCTTTCTCGGATTGGCAGTAAACTTCAAAGTTACTAAAGTTAGTAAACTTGTTCAAATAATAACATGAAAAAATGAAAAAAAACTATTCATAAAAAAGTTGATCAAGTTTATTTTATTTTATTTCCGATAAACATATATAACTTTGCAAAAAAAAAGTACTACTTTAGGTAGACAAGATAAAATCAAAGCAGATAACAGTAAAAAAAAAAAAAAGAAGAAATCATTGACACAAAAATTTCAATTATCTTCTTAAATGATAATAATCATATACAAGTTTTGGTCAAAGCTTAATTTATAAAAAGAATGGTATCATACTTTTGAACTCATCTCTGACTCTCTGAGCAAGATAATAGCAAGCATCACCTAATGCGATACAAATCTCATTGAATTTTATTTCTTTTATACAACTGAAATGTACAATTAAATTTAGTTAGAGACTAAACTATCCTCAAGGGTCTGCACACCCAGTTATGATTATAATTTAAATTGACTTTGTGATTTAACCAGTAAAATGTCGGGGTTCTTTTCTCTTTTATGTATAGTTGGCATATGATGATGAGTCGTATATATATGTATATCGTTTATAAAATGTATATTAAGAACCAGGAAGATGAGTTGAAAGGAAGAGAAAAAAAAAAAATATGCAAAAAGAAAATAACAAAAACTTGTATATCTAAAAGTTTTGCGGTGTGCACCTTCAATTTCTTAGAGGTTATAGATGAAGGGTAAAGCTAACTTTTCCACTTGGCAAAATCTTGCATAATTCTTGGCCAAAGAATCAAAGATTTTTTCTTAAACTAGATAAGATTGTCTCAACTTTAAAATCAGATATGAAATAAAATAAAAATATCTAGATCAAAAACAGAAAAAAAAAGAAATATAAAATTTAGTAGAGTCTTGAAATGTATTATATCATTTTTATTTCAATTAAATGGTTGATAAATTCTCTGAAAACTTAAATTACAGCTAAATGGTACATTGTTATTATTATTTTTTTTAAATATATAACAATATTTCATATAGAATTTAATTAATTATTTTTAACTTTATTAATGATATTTTTTTCTTTGAAAATATAAAATTTTTAATTTCAATTACTTGTTATTATTTGTTAGTTACTGATATGTATTCAGATCAGCATTTATATTAGTATGTGCGTTTATAGTCTCATGGATTGTGTGGGAGACCAATGCAGGCGAGAATTTTCCCTCGGGATAATGGGAATAAGCAGTTACCCCTCGAGTAGCTATGAGATGACCGACCACTCTCAAGGGATCATATCGTGCCATCAGCCACAGTCGATTCTTGTTTTTACCCTTCGTATGTATATATGTATATATATAGCCTGTTGTAAACTTGCTTCATTCAGGCTCATCGGATTCAATATTATTCGACACGTGACCATCAGCAACAAATGTTAGCTAGCCAATATTCAATGAATCATCAATCTTAATCACATCGTATTTACATTATTGCACGTTTTCATGTGAGAAAATCAGCTACTTTTATAATACATTTTTTTTTTTTTGAATATTTTGATTGCATTTGTGGGAGTATTAACACCCTATATTTGAGTCAACACCCTATTAAAGAAAATTCAACAAGAAAAAAATACACACAATTTTATGTCATTTTTACGGTTGATTATTTAAAAAATTTACAATCATGATTTTCATTCCGCAGATGAATATACAAAATTATATTTAATTTATCGACTCATGAAAATAAAAAATAAGTCTGTAAATTTACTGACAAGTTTAATTATATTATTGCTAAATAATTTAACACTTTTATGATTTTTTTATATTTTTATAAATTTTAATATATCATTTGAAGAAAAAAAAAAAAATAAATAAAAATGTCGAGTTATTTTCACGGAAGAATTGATTGATGTATCATCTGCAATTCATTCGTAAAAATTCCAACGAGGCGAATTGAGATATCTGATATTTTCTCGCTACCCTCATATTTACACTTGAGCTCCTCTCACGTGCGGCAGCTGTCCAGATGATAAAGGGAAAGGTTGGATACCAACAGTCTGTACAGTGAGACCATGTGACGTTTTGCATTTTATTATTTGATTTTTTTAAATTGTAGCATTTATCAGATTACTGTATTTTTTTGTTTCTATTTACAACGTTTTAATCTCTCTCGATCTAATGTCATTGTTTAATTACCTTGAGAAATTTTGATTACAGAATATGGAAATATAATTTTTCATATACATCATAATTTGTCAATAGTTGAATAATTTTTTTTTATTATTCAATTTACAACTTTTAATTTTTTTATCTCAAAGGTTATAGCTGTATTTATTTGATTTTTTTTTTTTTTTTTTTTTATTGAGTAATAAAAAATATATAAATAACAAGATAAATTTTATTATTTTTTTTTTCATTTCAATTTTATGTTTAATTTTTTATTTACAAATAAGTTATTTATATAACCTTAGTAGAAATTTCATTTTCAAATCGAGGTAGTGAGATTCCTGATGAAGTATTTTACTGTAAAATCGGCATAATTATCTCTTAAGCGTAAACCCCAAGAAAAAAAAAAAAAAGAAAACACAATATTAGAACCAAGAAGACTATTTTTGAGCATAAAGTGTGTTTTTACTGACAAAGCTTATAAATATATATACATTTATAAATTCATTATTTAAATTTTCTTGATGATGAATCGTTTTTAATATCAATTCCATTCTCAGCTTTCAATTCTAATAGAATTTTAATATATTTAATATTTTTTTGATGTGAAACATCTTCACGTGTGTCTCACATGAGGATTTCAATCGTCGATGTGTATTTGTTGATAGGTTAAAATAAAAGCGTAAAGATACTGTTATATTAGAAATGATTTACTTAATTCTATAGAAAAAAAGATGGCACTTTCAACTATCATACGTATCATACTCTATCATACGTATGGTTGTATGATACCTCGAAAATCTTAGACGTTTTAGATTTATGCGATTCTCTAGAATTGTGTATACTTCAATTGATGAAATAAATTGTCACCGAAAAAAGTAATATTTGACTTTTTTTTTAATTAAATAACAAGTTATTTCATTGATATTAACACTTTATTATTGTTGAATTAATTCATGAATTGATCAAGATTGAATTAAAAAATGAATTTAAAATATGAGTATTTTGACTTGGTAAATCAAGTTTTAGCCTAAATTAATATTATTTGATGAAATTTGTTTCAAAAATGATGATCAGTACAAAAATTTATACAAATAATTAAAAATGAAAGCATGTACAAATTATAAATTTTATCAAATAAATTATCTATTATTAAAAATGTTATAAATGATTAAGATAAACATGAGGATTTTCTAGACAAATTTATGGATCGTTATTCAGGTTGAATTGGCAATCGATATTAAATTTAAAAAAGTTGTTGCTGGAGCATTTATTTTGTATCATTTGTTATTCAAGAAAATATGGGAATACAAAGTCATAAATAGAAATATTTATATATTTTATTTTTTTTACAGTAAAACGAAGGATTCATACTAGGTTTTTTTTTTACTGGTAGTTTAGCTATGTATTTTGCGCAGACAATGAATTTTTTGTTTCGCAAAAGCATGTTGCAATAAGTTATAACTTGTTATAAAATATATGAAATAAAATGAAAACAAAAAACATAACATTTTTTTGTGTATTCACTATTTGCGAAGATTTCAAAAACTGTTCACTGGTGTAAGAAAAAAAATCATGAAATTAATGTGAGAGTAAATTTTCTATGATGAATCAATATTTCAAATTGCCTGGAGTTGTTTTTGTTGTACAAAATATTGAGTAATATTAAATATTCAAAGCATAATTCACATGTGTCTGAAAGTATTTATACTGCGCCCAACGGGCTAACGTCTTTATACGTGTAACATCATTGAATTTTTCAGCTCGAGGGAAAAAAAAACTTTGCTACATACTGATGACGCTTTTTAACATATCTAATATAATATTAATTACAATTATTCATTTATATTATAATTTTTGTACGTAAATTGATATTATAAAATTTTTGTATATATTATTATTATTATTAGTTGTTGTTGTTGTTGTTGTTGTTGTTGTTGTTGTTGTTGTTGTTGTTGTTGTTGTTGTTGTTGTTGTTGTTGTTGTTGTTGTTGTTGTTGTTGTTGTTGTTGTTGTTGTTGTTGTTGTTGTTGTTGGTGTTGGTGTTGTTGTTGTTGTTGATGTTGATAATAAATTATTCTGAAATCATAAAATAAAAAAATTATCATCGTCTGGAATAATTTCTTTATTAATTTAATCATTTAAAATAATTTTAGTTGCATCATAATCTTCATCTATTATTATTTGATTATATCTAACTAATTGTTGATACCAATGTGTATTAACATTTGTTTGAAATAATGTACAATATGATTCACATATATTAGCCACAATCCTAGATGAACCACTTGTATCATGGTTACTTGGTATTTTCTCAGTATTTTGGTTTTGAATTTGGTTTTAAATTTGTTTATTCTTTATGAAATTTAATTAAATTTCCGTCAAATTTAATGTTACAATCATTTCTCATTATATTAAAAGCATTTGTTATACTTTTTAATGGTCCATTTTCAGATATACAAATTACCATCCAATCATTTTTACGATTAAATAAATATTCAATAAATGACTTGATGCAACAAAATTATTATTATAGTCTGGAGATTTTAATTCACCTGTGACATTTGTCGACCAGTACTTGCAAAACTATTAGAAACAACAGATGAACATCTGAATGATGATACTGGTGATTGTGAATGTGAACGTTCTGATGTTGTTGAATTATTTAGAGTAATGTTTGATGATCTTCTAGCTGTTATTGTTGTTTTTAATGTAAAAACAGTTATAAAGCTTTTATGTTAAATTAGTACATCCATTTAACCCTTTTTCATTTGTATTTACCATAGTGCTTATTTAATAATAATAATTTTTTTTTTTGTCGTAATTTGTTTTATTTTGGTTCATTTAAACTATGGAATTGTATTCATGAGGAAAAATTTATTTTATTTTTATTAGAATAATTCTGATCAAAATAAACAAATAAAAAATATCATTGAAGCAAAGTTTTTTAAAAAACATTTATAATATAACTTGGCATAATTTTCTTGTCATATATTTTTAATTTATCCATGATCAACACTTTACATTTTTTTTTTTTAAATCTTTTGTCTTCTGTGTTCTGATTTTTGTGGTGCGTGTATAGAGCGTGTGACCGGATGTGTTTGTCATGGTTCGCCTATTCAACGACTGTTTTTATGTACAAATCTTGTAAAACACGATCCCATATGAAATTCATTGTTCATAAATGCACTCACATTGTCTTCGTCAACATATCGTTTAGTGAAAGTCCATAAAAATTGAAAAAAAAAAACAAAAATTAATTAACAACAAAAATGTTGATTGCTAACAATTGAAAATTTTTAAAATGTCGAAGTGGAAAACCGAAACTACACACTGTCAGTCAGATAAGGTTCTTCAAGTTTGAACTTCTAGTGGAAGTATCATCGATATTAGACTAGATAAAAGTAATAAAAATTCTCATACAGTTTTATCATCAAAAGCAAAGTCATCTACTCGTCATCATAACTAAATAAATATATAAATTTTATGTCTGTTAACTGAAGTCAATAATAAAACGTCACAACAAAATATTGATAAAGCACATCCCGGGATAAAATTTATGAGTATTTATGAGTGTTTAAAATAAATATGAGTCTTTATTTGAGTCTTTCTCTGTGCCACCAGCGGGACTCATAAATACTCTGATCGACGGTGGTTCAGTCTTTAAAATAAAGACTCTAAAATACTGTAATAAAAAATTCATAATAAAAAAATTATTCCTTTTGTTATATATTTATTATTAATAAATATTTTATTTATTAATAATTATATTATTCATATGTATATGAATTAAAAATAAATATTATTATATCGATCAATCATTAATTTTTACTTTGAATATAAAAAAAATTTCACAATAATAATAATAATAATAATTTATATTAATTAATAATTAATTAATAATTAATTAATACTCGTAGTATGATTGAAAATCTACAAACAAATTGAAAATAATTCCAAGTCCTCAAACGCAAAAAAAAATTCCAAGTCCTCGTTGAAAGAGAAAGTCTTTAAAATAAAGAGTCTAAAATACTAACGCTGACGATTCAAAATGACGAGTATTTAAAATAAAAACTCATAAAGAGTCCGAAACACTCTGAAACACTCTTAAATACTCTAAAATCACAAATAAATACAAATAAAGGGTCATAAAGACTCATAAATTTTATCCCGGGATGACATTTTGTTATGAACACCTCCGAAAAATTAATTTATTTCCTATATCAAGATTAATTATTCAATGAAGTTTATTACCTCAGACTATTTCGATGTACAAGGGTATACTATTTTAAAACTTTTCAACTTGTTACTTGAACAAGTATTCAACAAAGTTTAAATACTCCAATAGAATTGAAAATGGAGTTTGAGTATATTATCTTATTGTAACATTTTTTCATCATTATAACAAATAACTTATGTTCTCAACCATAAATTCTTTTATTCTAATTATAAATTAAATTGGAAATATTGTGGATATTAAAACACATTGAAATAGTAAAAAGAAAGAAAAAGTAATGAGTAAAAAGTTATTTATTTCATATTGTTAAAGAAACAAAATTTTCTTTTTTATTTTCTTCTTTTATCTTCAAGACTGGAACAAATTATATTAAAAAAAAATTTAATTATATTTAAAAACCAGTTAACCAATAAAAAACATAAATAATGATAAATAAATTTATCAATATTATTTGTAATATTGTGTCATGAATTATCTTAGAAATTGACCCAAACATTTGTATTTGAATTGTCATATTTTGGATATATATTTTTAACTTTATTTTGATATTCATAATTGTTTGAGTTATTTTTCAATTTTCTATATTACAATTTAATTCTAATTTAATTAAAAAAAATTAACATTACTCTTGAACTTGTGGTAAAGACAGAAGTGAGTGTTTTGGTAGATCATAATGAAAGACATCTTGAAAATGTCAGAACAATAGACCTTACTCTTATGCTCAACAAACAGACTTCCTTCTTATCTATTAGATATCTCAACAGGCATTAAGATTTCTTTAGTGCTACTTCAACTTTCTTACCATCAACTGTTAACCAAAATCTATCACAAATATTCACACAGTCTAATATTTAAACAATATGAGTAATTAGTTTAAGAATAATAAAAAATATATATAATTCTTCTGAAAAAATCATTATATCAACACAATCCAAGGGTACCCAACGTCAAGAGAAAATGCTTCTACGTTTGACCAGGGTCTCATAGATTTTTATTTCTTAAAGCGTAATTTTTAATTTGCTGAATTTTTTTTTTATATCAAATTTTCATTGAACGTATTTTGAACAATATATTTATTGAAATGAAAATATACATTTAGATATATTTGAAAATCAGCAGGCAAAAATGAATATTTTGTTTTAATTCTCAAAAATTGAATTCTTTAAAATTTTTTAAATCAAAACAATTATCATCAAAGGCCAGGATGTTTGACTCAGTTTTTAGATTTGTTTTGGATTTAAAACTTCTGGGAGGGATTTGTAGGTTTTGTTAAAGCTAGCACAAATAAATTGAAATAAATAAAACAACAAAAAATTTATTTAAAAATTCCATGTTGAAAAAAGTACTTGAAAAAGTTTTTAAAAAAATGTGTAATGAAGTGTTGAACTTCAATTTTATTTACATACACTGATAAATATTATCCACTCTGTTTATTGAGCATCAAATATCAGCGCTAAAAAAACAATATTTATAATAAAAATAATAATAACATAAATTATCAAAAACAAGACAGATTATTAAAGAAAAAAACACGTCTTACATCCTGAAAATCAAGTTTAATTCATCACAATTATTTTTATTTGATAAAACTGAATGGAATGTCTTGTTGATTTTATTTATATACATTACTACAATTTCCGGTTTTGTGACTATATACACAAATATTACTTGATAAAAATAAAAGAAAAAATATACAATAAAAAAGTAGTTGAAATATAAACCTCTACTGAACTCATTGCTTTGATGAATTATTCAATTTTTTTTTTTCCTTGATATAAGAAAAACATCAGAAGACTCAGATTTTTGTAACTATATAAAATTAATTTCTACTATTATCATTGTAGATATAATTAAACTTGAATTATTATCAGATATTATTTTATATAAATTTGAAATTTGTGTGATTCATATAAATATATAATTTGTGTGTTCAACGAACTGTGTAAATGTTGTGCATTGCTTGATCAGCGTACGTGGATTGTGCGCTTTTACGTCATGCATTTATGAACATGACAGATAAAATACTTGATATATACGAATTGAATGTCTGAATACGTGTATAAATTTTACAATTGTATCAATCAATTAGTATTCATCTGTGATTTTCATGTACATACCAATGTGTACATATAAAAGATGAGATTCTCTTACCAACATCAAAACACTATTATATGTTTTTTTCAAAATATTTATAGAATAATTATCAAAATTATTAAGGAACAAGTAAAAGAATCAAGATAACGTTCTTGTATTATTAAAATTTAATCAGAAAAATTTTTAATTATTATTCATAATAGTTTTTTTAATTTTTTACTACGTAAGAAAAAGTTATCTTATTACGAACAATATTGATAGATCCAGAGTATTTGATGACTTGTAAAAGTTACCAGGTGCATCGAAAATTGTTTCCAATTAAAATTGACTTATTAATTTTCCTTTAGTTTTCAATTATAATCTTAAGAATGAAACAAAAGATCAAATGGACATGTTTTATAATAATTCTGAAAACCAAAAGATTATGACATGAATTTTCAAGTTGAAAAAAAAAATCAATTATTCTTCTTCAAGAAAAAAATTTAAACCTTGAATCAGAATTATATCGATTGAATTAATCAAGTTTTTATTGAATTTAAAAGATCAGAAAGATTATTTTAAAAAAATAAACATCCGCATCATAAATTTCTTCAATTAACTTCACATTTGAAGGATAACTGGGTAAATAATATTATTCGTAATTGTTTTTTTGTTTTTACTTTAATAATATTTATAAGTTTTATTTTAAACGCTTTGAATTAAATGGCTAAAAAAAAAAAAATTAAATGAAAACATGATTACATATCAAGATGATTTTTTTTACTGAAAATTAATGAAAGCGATTTATAATCATAGAGATTTGTATTTTTTTTCAGTGATATAAATAAATTTTAGAGTTTAAATAAATGCAGAGATATAATTTAAGTGAAACGTAAATTACTTTGAATATATTTTTCTTTTCAGATCAATAAATAAATCTAATATTTTTTTTAATTTCGATAAAAATCTTTAGTTGTTTTTTTCGACTAAAATTCTATGTTTTTTTTTTTGTGTTTTTATTTTTATACATTATGTAAATCAAGTTGAATAAATAATGAAATAATTTGAAGCAAAATGTACTCAAATTTAGATAAAATTAGCTGGAAAAAAAATTAGATTAATTTAAATTAGATTTTATTTTAATTGTAATTAATTGTTGGTAATTGAGTGATTGATTACTTGAATTGAACAAAATTTGATTTTATTTTAGCAGAGAACAAATACAAAATAAAACATCCACACAAGTTTATACTAATACATATTTATGTATACGTTTTTACTTATTGATATTGATGAAACAAGATGATATAATAATTATAATACATACTCATTGATCACAGCATTGAGAAAGAAGATAACTTTTTATTTTTTCTTATTGTGACAAACGCTACTTGTTCTACCAGTTTTATAATTTTTTATTTTTTTTAAAATAAAATTTCTCATCACGTTTAATACTCAAGACGCATCAGGAATATCTATTGAATTCCTAACTCTTAGAAAACACTCCCAGGAAGTTAAAAAAAAAAACAAAAATCTCTTTTTTTTTTTATTTTTATGTATACAGTATAAATTTATATAACGATATGACCAATTTTTTTTTTTTTAATTTTATTATCAAGAATAATACTTTCAGAACTGATATATAAAATAGAAATAATGATAATACTGATTTTATCAGTTTTTCCAAGTTTTATATAACAGGATGTACAACGAATTAAATTATTAAAAATGATGATTTCTTTGTCATCTGTTTATTAAACTTCAACAGCATTTTTGATTGACAATAAACCTTAATTTGTGGGTAATTTCAATGACATACATTGTTACTATTATTTGTATATTGTCAATAATGAATATCATTATCTGTACGTATACTTTTATTGGGTTGAAGGCATTTTCATAAGCTTTGAATAAAATACTTAGCCCAGTCTAAATGATTCCAGTGAATTAGAAACGGTTATAGCCTATTAATAATTTATAATCATTCAAATTGTGGAAATCATTTGTTATTAAATAGCTCAATTCATTTACTATTAAATGTACCAGTTTTTTTTGATTTTATGCATATTATTTTACACAAAAAAAAAACAAAAAATTGCCAGTGTTTATAAAAAACCAGACTGTTATTAAATTCTGCTTTTATAAGGTAAATATTGAATTACTTTATCTTGTTTTCAAATAAACAATTTTTTATTTATATGCAAAAATGAAAGTGTATGTTTGTTGGTAGACACTAACTAATTTTCTTTTTACCACAGAGGATTATGATAATTTTCTGTAACTGAAAGTGATCTTGTCAATGATATTAATGAACAACAAAGATATTAAATCATAATTAAAATAGAAAAATAAAACTTTTTAATAATATTTATAGTTAAAATGGAAAAAAAAAGTATATTTTAAAAGTTCCTAACCAAGACTAGCTTTGTGCCCATTGAGTATTCATGTAGATTTAATTACCGGAACGAAGTTCCTTCTCGATTGGAAAACTTTTCATGATGCTTGCATATCCAATCGGGTGAATCAACGAACAAAATTCGCTGGACCCTGTCGACATCATCATCGTTCTTGTCTTTGATCGAATTGTCTGTCATTGAGAATTCATAGTCACCAATCTATACTTTAGTTTGATAGATTAAAAAAATTTTAAAGTAACTTTAAATTGATTTTTATATTTTTGTTTAAAAAACTGAAACAATACTTATTACATATAAAAACACATTTATGAATTGATATAATTCAGCGTATTTTATTTCATTTTAATTATTGATTTTTAATCACATTTGATTAAAAGATATTTATTAAATCCTTAATTGATTTTCAACATGTACAGATTAACATCAATGAAATTATTGACAATTTGATTTGAGATTAAATCATCGTGTCTCTAAAATTCTTTGTGAATAACCCCTCAACAATAATAATTTGTATTGTATTCTTTAACTTGCAATTCAACAACAGAGAAATTTTTTCTATTTACACGCTCATAACAGTAGTGTACCAAAGCGGGTTCTGGGACAGTTTGATATAAAACTCCCCAGCTGTTCAATGAAATGATTGAATTCGCGGTTTTTCGCGGATGTTCGATACGTCATTTTTTCCCGAGCCGCCATTTTGGTTTTTTTTTTTTTTCTATTTTGAAAAAAAATGTTTTCAGCTGGATTCGAACTCGGGTCGTCCAGATGAAAGTTCAAGCCTAATGCTCAGGACCACATCAATATATTACTGAAGAGTGGGTTTGAAAATTTCATCATATCTGTATCACACCACGTATCCAAATATACCACGATAATTTCACAAGGGTTGTAAGGCCTTATGTTTGATACAGGGCTATCAAAGGATGTGGGATGATATGTTGTAGGATAAAATAATAGGAATAACACTCAAATAAATCCAAAACACTGTGGCTTAAAATTTAACAATGTATTCACTTTATTTTAATAACTTCTAAAATATAAAACTTATTTTATTTATCAATATTGAGTTGACTCGAAAAGTGTTGTACAAGACAAACACTTACTAAATCTTTTTATATATAGATATATAATGTACCCGTGTTACGCGTATCAGTCGTTGAAGATGTTACATAAACGAGTATTGTAGAGCAACTAACTTTTTAGTTTTTTGTAAAATTGTAAAGTATAGAAAATGGGTGGGTTTTGTAAATAAATAGATTTTTTAACTGGTTAAAATAATTTTAAAAGGGGGTAGTATCTATGAGGAGGTGGATGAAAATTTAGACATAAATTGGGCCTTGTGTGGTCCTTGGGGTGGCGTAGAAATACCATGTGGGTATAAAAATTAGAAATTTTACGAACGGAAAGTCCAAGACGTTTTCATGAATTTATTTTATTTTAAATAGTTATAAATTTTAATTTTTATTGTTACTTTTATGGTCATTCTGTGTATTAAAAAATGTTGCTGCAGTTGTGCACCAGATGTAAGATTTTACATATTTCTAGATAAAAATATTTGATTTTAACATTTTGTTGTAACTTGAGAAAAACAATTAAAAAAAAAAGGGAAACTTAATTTATTGTTTATTTTTTATGTTGGCCTATTTTTATGGTTTTTTGCCAGATGAGAAAAGACGTGATTTTACTTAATGTATTTTTCAAGGTTTTCTTTTCAAAAAATCTAAATATAAAAAGTACATATAAAAAAAGTGTAGAAAAAATTGTAGGCCCATCAATAGAAGACCCGAATGACCGCTGTGTGACGACTCGGAACAATATCATGTCTCTAAATTGAAAAAAAAAACAAAATTGCAGCTCGGGAAAAAATGACGTATTGAATATCCGCGAAAAACCGCGAATTCAATCATTTAATTGAACAGCTGGGGAGTTTGATATCAAACTGTCCCAGAACTCGCTTTGGTACACTACTCATAACTCTAAAACTAATGGAAAAATAAAAACAAGTTATTTTAGTGATTCCTTCAATATTAAATTTACAACAATACATGTTGATGTTCAACAGAATGAGCTGTAAAATTATTTGAAATTACATGAAAATTTGATGATTAATTTATCATATGTGTCATTCACTAATGACATGTTGGTATATTTTGTAATTTTTACAAAAAAATTTTTTACAGGTGCAACAATGGATAACCCATCGGTTTGATACAAAAAAATTACTCCAAATATACAGGAGTATTGGCGAGCAAATTCTGATCGAACTACTATATTTCTTATTGTTTGTGATCACGTGCTCAAACATGTTTTACAAATCATCAAAAGATGCAGCTGCTGCAAAAATGATACTTTATAACAAAATGATATCCTAAATTAAAGATCAGAAAGCCAGAAGTAAAAAAAAACCACAAAAAAAAAAAAATAACGCACCTGCTTCATCTCCTGAATTTCTCACACTATATAATTTTTATTTAGTTCTCATTTTATTTTTTCTGCAGACTTTATTTTTGCAAAATTGATTGTACATCTTTATATTTCTTTATTTTTTTTTTTGTTTATTATTTTTCTTTTATCAATATCTATAAAATGATATACAATTTGTTGTTCATCAATAGACCGATTCATTGTAGAGAATTCAAATTATATATATTTTTGAAAACTGCTGCGGGCTAAAATATAAAACATGATGATTGCTCTCTTTGCATCGTCTCCTTATATTTTTTTATTATTTTTACCTGGTTCTTTTTATTTTTATCTGTAATAGAAAAAAACTTTCTTCACTTTCAAGTTGGATATTTATCTTGAAATGACAATTTTCTTGACATAACGAGATCTTGAAATCGTCCACCATCAACTAAAAACCATTTTTGTACCCTTTGTCGTTGACACGAAACCACAGTGAAAAGTTACAGTTTTTTTTTTCGACTTTTGAATCATACTTTTTCACTGTAAAACCATTTTTATTCTTTTCCTTTACATTTCCATTGTCAGCCACGTTTTTCCTTATCCCCGATACCTCGTTATGTGAATACAAGTGTCCTTCAAGATTTTTTGCATATATGCATCATCCGTTTATATGTAAATGTAAAAAACGAATCCAATTTTCATGGATCTGATAATGAGCAGTGAAAATTTTTCTTCTTTGGTTTTCTTTTTTTTTTTTATATAAATATTTTTTGACTGTATATGTTTTAATCAATTTAACTGTGTATATACTTTTTTTATATCTTCAGATTATTTATTCTTAATTTAGAAGATAAAATTTCAGTCATGCGATATGAAAGTTAAACTTCAAGTCTAATTATTTTAATGGTTTACAGATATAATTTTTTGTTCCAAATAATGAGGGTGAAATTTAAGAGTGAAATCAAAATATATATTCATACTTCTGTTTTTATACTGCCAAAAATAAAAACATGATTAAATACTAATTGTATTAAAAATAATTTCGTTTTGTGTAAATAAATTTAATGGTTTCAATAATTGTAACTTTTACAATGTATACGATTTTCTATAGAAATGTTTTTAATCATTTGATAAATATTTAAGATATTTCAGATTTAAAAAAAAAAAAAAATATTATTTGAATAAAACTTTTGAAAAATGTCATTAAAATCAAACTCTGAAATCTCTTATATATTTCTGAAGAATTTTCTATGAGTCTTACAACCTAGACTTATGAAGGCTGATCTTGCTGATATTTTTACTGAAGTCTGTATAATAATACTTAGAAAATTTATATGTCTTTTTTTTCTTTCTCATTTATTTATCATTTCAATGCATTGCTGTATATAACAGATTTCTTTCAGCAACTGACTGATGAATATCTTTTGATCTGTGTAATTTTTTGATTAATTAATTTGCAATTATAATAAAAACACTTTGTTAGAAATTTGTACGATCGTGAGTAGTATTTTTGTCGTTTTTTTCTTCTATTTAAATCAATTGGCTGTTTGTCAATGAATTCATATATTTTGATTATCTATATTAAAATTCAAAGCATTTTGCTAATGTATTTTTGAATTTTTCATTTGTTTTATTTTGCTTTAATGAACCTTTATTTTTTAATTTTAATTTATTTCAGTTAACATTGAATTTTAATATAGTTTAAATATTTTAAATAACTAATTAATTATAATATACTAATTATAATAATTAAAATTTACGGATATATTTCAACTCCAATTAAGATTTATAAATTCAATATGAATAATAAATTATACTAAATAAATTTATATTTTCTCCACTTTTATAATATCAATTTGATGTAGATTATATAATTTATATAAAAAACAAGTGTGGTAAAATTAAAAATATAAAAATTCAACAGTGTCCTATTCACATTAATATTTATCTATATACTTTTTATACTCACAGAGTGATATTTACCATTTAAACAAGCTGTGTTGGATTGTAGGACTTTCAATAAACTTTGTAGATAGAAAAAAAAAATTTTACAATATACACATATACTTGTGGTTGATGGCACCCTCAGGCAACTTTTGGATGAAAAAGCCAGACATCAATATAACAGTATGCGTATATACTGAGGGATGAAGCTCTGATGAACATAATAAAAAAAAAAAAAAAAAAAATACGATCAATGCTTGATAATGATAGTATAAAAAGATTTCTTCACAAAATAAAACAAATTAAATATATAAATAAAATAACAATATTTAAAAAAAATTTAATTAAATATCAAAGACAACCCCGGATAAAATTTATGAGTATTTATGAGTGTTTAAAATAAAGATGAGTCTTTATTTGAGTCTTTCTCTGTGCCACCAGCGGGACTCATAAATACTCTGATCGACGGTGGTTCAGTCTTTAAAATAAAGACTCTTAAATACTTTTCATGCGAGAAAAAAAAAGTCTTTATTTTAAATACTCATAAAGAGTCAGAAGTGACTCTTTCAGAGTATTTAAAATAAAGACTCTAAAATACTGTAATAAAAAATTCATAATAAAAAAATTATTCCTTTTGTTATATATTTATTATTAATAAATATTTTATTTATTAATAATTATATTATTCATATGTATATGAATTAAAAATAAATATTATTATATCGATCAATCATTAATTTTTACTTTGAATAAAAAAAAAATTTCACAATAATAATAATAATAATTTATATTAATTAATAATTAATTAATAATTAATTAATACTCGTAGTATGATTGAAAATCTACAAACAAATTGAAAATAATTCCAAGTTCCCAAACTCAAAATAATTCCAAGTCCTCAAACGCAAAAAAAAAATTCCAAGTCCTCGTTGAAAGAGAAAGTCTTTAAAATAAAGAGTCTAAAATACTCACGCTGACGATTCAAAATGACGAGTATTTAAAATAAAGACTCATAAAGAGTCCGAAAGACTCTGAAACACTCTTAAATACTCTAAAATCACAAATAAATAGGAATAAAGGGTCATAAAGACTCATAAATTTTATCCCGGGAAAATTTATATGTAAAATATATTGACTAATCAAGATAAACAAATGAATAATAAATTTTGTGCAATACATTAAGATAACAGTAAAGTTGATTACAGAGAAACTGACATAAATGGAAATTTTAGAAACTATAGTATACTATTTGTATATTTAACTGAGCAATGGTCAACAATTGGTCAAAATAATACAGTGTATACTGGAAGAGAATGAAATCTTGCATCTTGTTGAAACTTGAATGTTAAGTCAACTATAAGTTTCATGAATTTTCACTAGTGACAATTGAACCGTTAAATTCTTATCAAAATAATAATGAATACATTAAAAAGCTGGTAATGAACAAGTTAGACTAGATTACCAGTTGAAAAATAAAAATTTTTTAATAATTAATGTTGCATCAAGATTAAAATAGATCACATGGTTTATTATTAATAATAATTCTATCGATTTTATTTTATATATATATAATGACTCTGGCTTTATGTTATTTTGTAAAAAAATATGGGATTGATGATTAGCTAAATAAAAAATTGATTAGAAATAAGCTGCAGCTTTCATGAAAGATACAATGACTAAAAATATATTCTTTTACTGTTATGACGATTTTTAAAATAAATTTCATTGTACATTTTTGAATAAAAAAAATATACATGAATTATTTTTGTAATTTCTGGAAGGTTCATGGTAACTGTAACTGAACTCGAGCATTAAATTCAAATCATATACCAAAATGCAATCAACTAAAAAATTTTTTTCAGGTCAAATAAACATTCTGCAAGAATATATAAATAACTTTTGAAATCATTGATATCAGGTCTTCTGGAAAATCAAAAAAATTTGAGTAAATTTATTTTAATTTAAACACAATTTCAATATATAAATTACAATATTATTTATTTTGCTTGATCAATTACAAAACAGTGTCAATCATGAAAAATATGTTAGGCTAATGATTATGTTTACAAAAACTAACAGATTTTAAATGTGAATTATCGACTTTGAAGTTTGAATTAAACTTTTTTGAAAAGATTAATTTTGGGTTAAAAAAAAAACAATAAGACACAGAATAAAAAAATTATTGATAATCAAATTCTGGATCTTAATTAGACTTTATTCCTTAATTGCAACAATAGTTAATTATAATAACAAATTTAAATCGGCATTATTAGATAATATAAAAATAAATAAATTCTTTGAAAAATTAACAGATTTCTTTGACTTTTTACTCCAAATTTTTAGAAATAAATTTACTTTATTGTTTGATTTTATTATCATTATTTTCATTATCATCTATCAATGTTATTTTGTAAATTCAATATGTGAAAAAAGGTATACGAACTATTATAATTAACAACAGAACAATTAAATTTTTTGTATAAATTGCATTGAGAATTGACATTTCGACATTCACATATATCCAGTGATTATATTTAAAAAAAAAAAAAAAAAAAACCATTACAACTAAATTTTGTAAATGATAAAAAAAAATTTTAAAAAATAAAATTCATTTATTTTAACTATTTCAATTTAAAATTTAAATTCGTTTGAAAAGTACAAACTTATTTTTTTATTATTATTTATATATTTTTCTATAAATATAATAATTTTTTTTTTATTGCCATATATTGCCCACGAGTACCACCGTACACTTGGGTTATAAAAAAAGTTTTGAAGATTTATGAAAGATATTTATAAACTATAACTCAAATTTTTACGTAAAATTTTATGTCAAATATATAACCATTTTAAACCCTATTCAACTTTCTACAATTTATATATGTTTTATATATTCATTTAGTTGTTACAATTTAATTTATATTTTTTAAAATTTAAATAAAACTATTTTTCATATTACATATTTGTTTTATTTATTTATTTATTTATTTATTTTTTAGTATTTTGGTGAATCATTTATTGGTGTTTATAGTGGTGTTTGATTTTCATAGATTGAAAGTGTAAACTTTGTCATTCTGTCTTCCAACAAGCACAATGGATTTTAAAACTAGGGGTGTATTGCTTATCAGTTACCAAGTGCAATATAAACGGCGTTGAACCATGCACGTGTCGTTCATCTGGCAATCAGACAACGCGTGCACGAACAATAAAACTGACCTTTTTTTATTTTTTATTTGATACTAATGGGTTTTATGGTTTTACTTTTTACAATAAACACACTATAAATTTTAGAAATTATAAAATAGAAAATAAATTTCATAAAATTTTTTATTTCTTATTGAATAATGTGCATGAAAACTTTATAACATATATTACCCCGGGATAAAATTTATGAGTCTTTATGACCCTTTATTTGTATTTATTTGTGATTTTAGAGTATTTAAGAGTGTTTCAGAGTGTTTCGGACTCTTTATGAGTCTTTATTTTAAATACTCGTCATTTTGAATCGTCAGCGTGAGTATTTTAGACTCTTTATTTTAAAGACTTTCTCTTTCAACGAGGACTTGGAATTTTTTTTTGCGTTTGAGGACTTGGAATTATTTTGAGTTTGGGAACTTGGAATTATTTTCAATTTGTTTGTAGATTTTCAATCATACTACGAGTATTAATTAATTATTAATTAATATAAATTATTATTATTATTATTGTGAAATTTTTTTTTTATTCAAAGTAAAAATTAATGATTGATCGATATAATAATATTTATTTTTAATTCATATACATATGAATAATATAATTATTAATAAATAAAATATTTATTAATAATAAATATATAACAAAAGGAATAATTTTTTTATTATGAATTTTTTATTACAGTATTTTAGAGTCTTTATTTTAAAGACTGAACCACCGTCGATCAGAGTATTTATGAGTCCCGCTGGTGGCACAGAGAAAGACTCAAATAAAGACTCATCTTTATTTTAAACACTCATAAATACTCTGAAATTTTATCCCGGGACCCGGGATGAAAAAATCGAGGTATTATAAGAAATACAATTATGTTTGATACTTGAAATAGTATCCCTGAGCGCCATGAGAAGAACTTTTCGAATATCGCTTGAAAAGTATTTTTAGCGGGATAATTATGTTTGACGAGTATTATTTGAAATACAATTGTATTCGGTTAGAATACTTGCTAAATAAATATTCAAAAATACTATTGTATCCGGTGATATTCGATCCAAAGATAATTATAATACGTATTATATACTTATGTATATATATATGACCTGCGAATTATTATATGTAATAAATATCAATCATTATTAAGTCAATTATAAATAATTCATTTTAACAAATTAAAATACCAAGGACAATAGTTTATATATAAGAAAAAGATGTGATTATCAGTATAATTTCTAAAATAAATTTTAAATATTAATTTAATGATATACAGAATTATTAATTAATTATTAATTGATTTATAAATAAATTATTTAATTGTAAAAGTTATTGAATTTTATGAGTATAATTCAGTACTACAATACTAAGTGACTAATTTATTCTTTATAGTAGAGATGATAAAATTTTTCCGAGTCCCTTAAAATTCGAGTATCAAAATACTTTGCAAATTTATTTTGAAATACTCGAATATTAATAATACCGGTCAGGGATAATTGTATCCGAGAATTAGTCTTCGATAATACCAACAAAATATCAAAAAATTCTCACAAACACTCATAAATATCACCGGATATAATTCAAACACTATAAAGTATCAATAATACCTTTCAAATACTTAATTTTTTCATCCCGGGTAATGCAACTTTTTCATTTAAAATAGTATTTTTTCTATAAAATAAATTTAATTTAAAATACTATTTGCTTTTTATTGAGCTTATTTTTTTACAGTTGATGTTAATATTTGTTCATTTTTAAAACATTATATATTAAACTGAAAACATTGAAGAAATCCCTTGTAACTATTTAACTGTCATCGTATTCTGTTGTTTATATATTAAATTTTAATATTAAAATTTTTTATTTTAATACATGCATTTGATAAAATAAAAAGTTTTTAATTAATATCATGTATTATAAAATTATATTTATAGTACATTTTCATTTATACTACTGACCATACAAGATATCTAAAGTTTCAATTCAATGAATTAAAAAGATTTAGATTATATAATTAAAATATTATATAAATGTATCATTATAAAGATAAATAAAGATACAAAATAAACAAAGTATAATAAACAATAGAGAATATTAATATACAAATGAATATATTCAAAAGTAAATTTTGTGAATATGTTTTAAGTTGTATATTCATTTTCACGTATGTTGTTTTTAGAATATTTGGACAAAGGGAAACAGGGTAATGTCATGAATGGTAGAAGGGAAAGAAGAAATGTGTTATACTATATAAATAATAAATATATTTACATAACAATTCATTGACATGCACTTTATGTCACCCCATGACATTATCTCATGGCTTATCTCATTTTATAAATGTAGATGACCATCTCAAGTATTTTAATATATATAAAAAACTTATTTAACTGTATTTTTTATTTGAAACTTTTAAATAAATCATATAAAATTAAATTATTTTCTTTGTAATTTATAATTCATTTTATATGAAAATAAAATCTTTTTCATATTATGTAAAAAAATTCAATATTCAATTAATTGAGTGGAACTTTCATTCACTTTGGTAAAAACAAACAGTCGTCAAGATTTTTAGTGACTGTCAAATAACAGTCAGCTTTTAATTTTTCATCAATGACTTTCAAATGACTGCCATAATGATTTTCACTTTGACATTTAATATTATTTATTAGTTTATTAATAATAGTAATTATTTATATATGAAAAATATTTATTTATAATTTAACACTTTTTTTTAGAATTTTATATATTAATTTATTATTATTTCTGCAATTATGAAATATTATTATTATTATTAAATATCAAGATAAATAAATTCAGGATAAATAAGAAGGTAATCAAATAAATAATTTAAACTCAAAGTATGTAAAATATTAATCTTTTCTCTTTAATGAATCTAAGTATAAGAAGATCTAGTCAGAGCTATGTGACGGTCAAAATTAGACTAACGTTAACTTAACTATATCGGCCTAAAATATTACATCATTCCTTTGTTCAGATCACACTCCAGCATATGTCATTTATTCCAAGAAAAATAGATTTTCGGTTACATATGCATCACCCTCATCCGGTCACACCATACTCATAAAAAAACAACTCAAGGGTGTCAAGTTCATAGACAAAATAAAATAAAATATAATAAAACTTTATTTCGTTTCATAATTACTTCTTGTTTATTCTATAATATATATTTAAAAAATAATATTTCCAACACTTTTGAATAAAATATAAAATTGATACCAATAATATATTATTTTTGAAAATTTAAAAACTTTTACAATAATAAATAAAAAAGTTTTTTTTATTGAATATATTATTTAGATAAGAAAAAACAATTTTTTTAGTATAAAAGATTTTTTAATTTTAGTAAATGATTAATAGTATAAAATTATATTTTTTAAACCACAAATTTTTATAAAACAAAGTTAAGTGAGAATAAATAAAAAATAAAAAAAAAAAAAAAAGCCAACTGGTTGAAAGAGAGAAAAAGAGAAATAGAGATTAAGAGAGAGAGAGAGAGAAAAAAAAATGCGGTTAAAAACAAAGAGGCTACCTTGGGGTGCAAGTTGAATTTTCTACCTGCAAGCAAAATTTTCCAGTGAAAACGGAATGCAATAAATCTCATGTAAATTTAGACCAGTTGATTTGCAAGCACAATGCTAGACAATTCAATGGTGTGTATGTGTGTATTCTGAGCTTACGTTTATTTCATCTCTCTACCTATACCATTTGACTTCTCACTTTCAGCAACCCTTATATTTAAAAACCATTCACCCAGTTATATTTCGTTTGACGATTGTCAAGCTTTTTATGTCATATTCTTGACATTTCTTTTTATTTTTTTTTACATACATACATACATACACACAAGTTATATTTTTTTATAGTTATATGAATTAAATATTTATTTTACACGTAAAATTGAAAGCGACTGATTTTAGTCTGACAGTGGTTTACTTGTACTACTGAAATACGTAATTTTTTGACACAATTCCAAAATTTTTCCATGGAACATATGAAGTATATATTTTAATGTTAAAGTTGTACTGCAATTGGTTATTTATAATTTTCTTCATGAAAAAACTCTTGGATTTTTTTGATCATTAAATCATAAATCAACACTGAGATTCACCTTTTTGTTAGGTAATATTAATGTTTATTAAATATTTGATAGTAATATGATCATTTATTTGGCTTGTTTTGTTTTTTAGTTAACAAGTGTTTCCATTGTTGGAAATATTTTGAGATTCTTGACTAATTATTATATTGAAATTTGTTTTTAAAGTGCTGCTAATTTTATTCTTCTTACTTGATTACATTATAAAAGAAATAATACAAAAATTAAATTATATTTTTATGTTAAATAAATCAAATAATAAAAAATGAAAAAAAAAGATAATACAGATATTTAAAAAAAAATAAGTTACAAAAAAATAAAGTCTTAAGTTTCAAGTCAATCAAAAAAATTAAAAAATAAATTAACAAATCATCAAGTTAGCAATTTATAACTTGATGAAACCATAATGATAATAAAAAAATATTTGTTTTTTTATTTTCTAGAAATTAATAAATTACAATTATTATTTTTTAGAAATTAGAAAAAATAGTGTTTTATCATTTCATTTTATTTTAACATATAAATTTTTATGCAAATTCAGACATCATATAAATGTATAATTTAATTTTAGATTAAAACAGTGTATTTTTTATTTTTTTTTTGCAGAACATAATCACTTTTAAATAATGTAAATATTGTAAAAAAATAATATTAATAAATTTATATTTTTATTTTTATACTAAGTACATTTTTAAAAACAGGAAAAAAAATATATAAATGTATTAAAATTACGAAAGAAATGACTTAAATTGATGTATATAAAAGTAAACATGATAACGATCACACAAAAAGTTAGTGATAATAAAAATAATGATCAATTTATTTAAAGACTGACATGAAAAGTAAAAATAGTTTAAAACTGATGACTTATAGCTTCAACTGTAAAATTACAAACTTTTCATTTTCATTTAAACTATCTGCATGCAGGTTTTAATAAAAACAGTTTTGTCAAAAATTACATCTATTTATAAAATTTAACTTATTTACCATATATTTTTTATTGTTATTAAGCTTTTTTTTAACGATAAGATAAATACGATTTCGATAAAAACAAATATTTTGATCTATTTTTTAGAAGTCGTATGTTGTGTGTTTGAGCAGACGACAAATGTAATAAATCTGTCGTATTTGCATATATTTTTTCAAGACTTTGGAACTAGTAATAATTTAATAATGCGAATTTTATTTTTTTTGTCATGTAATTATATTTTGTATAAAAAGGAGTGAATGAAAAGAGTAACATTCAGATTTCAATAATCAGTCTTGTTAAGTTCATGTGATAAAAATTTAAACGTAACAACTTTGAGATCAAGAGAACGTAACAAATCTACAATGAAAAAAATTCAAATTTTGGGGATAATAATTGAATTGTTATTATTATATCCGTCATTTGTTTTGTTGGAAACAACTTATTGTTATACAACTGTTACAGGGATCTACAGAAGTTGTGAGCCAGGTATTTGGAAATTTTTTAATCAAGATGATTCAATTATTAAAAAATATCAAGATAAAATTGAAATAACAAATACAAAAGTTAATGTTTTACAAAATAATGCATTAATAAATATATCATCATCAACATCTTCATCAATTAAATCTTTACAACTTAATTTAGCTGATGTAAAATTACATATTGAGCCACTTGCATTTTCAAATTTACAAGCATTAGAAAATATTGAAATTAATTCAGCATCTGTTTTGTTGGATCCTGATTCTTTTTATGGTTTAAATAATTTAAAATATCTTAAAATTAAATTGGCAAATAAAACAAAATTGTATCTCAATGATGTATTGAATAAACATTTAAATTTACATAAATTGGAATTTTTAAATAATCAAAATGCTGATATTTGTCATTTAATAAATCAAGATAATTCACTGAAAATATTACAATTTCAATATACACGTAGTTCAATGACAGTATTAAATCGTAGATCATTTAACTGTTTAAAAAATCTTCAACATCTAACAATAGCTGAAAGTAATTTGACTTTTATCATACCTGGTGCATTTGATGTTTTGAAAAAATTAAAAAATATATCTTTAATATCAAATAAAAAATTAAATCATATACCATCAAACGTATTTAATAATATTCAAAATTTAGAAATGATTGATTTGAGTAATAATTCAATAAATAAAATTGATAATGGATCATTTGTAATGGAAAATAAAAAATTATCATTGTTAAACTTGAGCTACAACTCATTGGAAATTATTCCAGAAAATACTTTTCAATATATTCGATGTAAATTAATTGATCTTACACAAAGTGGAGTTACTGGTATCCTTGATGGAGCATTCAGTTCTTCACAAATTGATACAATTTTACTATTTGAAAATCTTATATTTACTGTTAACGAATTACAATGGGGTTTTGAAAATTCTACAATTGTTTATATTCAATATATTAATTATGATGTTGCATTCTATACTCGTACAGATTCACAGCATCCAAGTTTAACAAATGTAAATAACAACATATGTTATTTTAGTGAATTTTATTATTTTAAAATTTGTAAAACATCAAACACAAAAATTAAATTGGTAAAAAATCTTCTCGATAATTGGCAACCTGAAAAACTTCAAATAACAGACGATAATATTTCATCAATTGGAAGAAATGCATTTCAAGATTTAAGTATAAAAATTTTAATAATAAATTCAGCTTCAAAAGAATTTATATTATTTCCTGAATCATTTACTGGATTAAAAAAACTTGAAATTTTGGAATTAAATACTGAGCCAATTGAAATTAAATCATATTTTTTTGATCATTTAACATCATTAAAAACTTTACAAATTACAGTAAATGAATCTTCTGAAATTCCTCTCTGTCAATTATTTAAAAATCTTAAATTTTTTAAATATTTATTACTAACTCGTCAAGAAAAAATCAATATTTGTGATATAAAATTTCATACTGCATGTAATAATTTTAATATATCAAGTCTTCAGTATAATTATGGAAAATTTATAAATTTACAAAAAAATTCTTTTTCGTGTTTAAAAAAACTTGAATATCTTGCTATAACTCATAATAATGTTGAAAAAATTGAAGCCAATGCATTTAATGGTCTTGATAGTATAAAATATTTGATTTTATCATCAAATAAAATAAAAACAATTGATAATAATGTATTCAAAAATAAAAATTTATCGATGATTGATTTGAGTTATAATTCATTAACTCATATTAAAAAAGATATATTTGATGGACTTCAAACAAAAGTATTAGATATTTCAAATAATAAAATTGTTGAAATTGATGATGGTGCATTTAAAAATATAAATTTCAGTCATTTATATTATTACAATAATAGTGTTGATAATAATCGTGATTGGTATGTTGATGATTCACACACTGAAGCTAATTGTGTTATTGAAAAAATTTACAGAATTTGTATAAAGAAAAAAACTTTAACATCCGTTGACATACTTAATAAATATTTATATTCAAAATCACCATTGTCATTATTTGTTGGTTGGCTCATAACAAAAAATACACTCGAAATATTTGATGAAAAAATAATAGAAATTGGTAAATACGTATTTAAAGATTCACTACTTATAAAATATCTAAACACATTGACTATTTATAAACATAATAAAAGTGAACTTATTATCTATCCAGAATCATTTGATGGTTTGCCAAATTTAGAAAATTTAATATTAGATGTTGGACCAATTCAATTAAAAGAAAACTTGTTTAATTGTTTAATATCATTAAATTACCTTAAAATTGAAATTAAAAAAAATCCAAAATTACTTTCAGAATATATTAATAATGTATTAAAACCTGTTACAAGTTTACGAGTATTGGAAATTTTAAATAGTGATACAATTAATATTTGTGATAATTCTAAATCCTCTAAGAATATGCTACCACTTACTGGTCTTTATTATACTGGTGGATCAATCAATAAATTACCAATCAACTCATTAATATGTTTAAATAATTTAGAAAAATTATCAATATCAAAAACACAATTGATGACAATTGAAGCTGGTGCATTTGATTCAATGAATATTATTAAATATATTGATTTGTCATACAACAAATTAACTCATATTTCAACTGGTATTTTTGATAAGATTAATAATTTAATAACACTTGAATTGAATAATAATAAAATAAATTCCATTGATAATAATTCATTTGATAAAAATAATTTACATCTTTTAAATTTAAGTTACAATGATTTATCAATTATTAAAAAAGATACATTTAGAGGTTTTAAATGCAGTCAATTAGATTTATCATACAATAAAATTAATCACGTTGAAAATGATGCATTCAAAGATACAAATATTTATGATATGTTTCTCGTTGGTAATTTAATTACTGATGTAAAAAATGCAGATTGGAAAATTCCTTCGTTTACTATTGTTACATTGGACAAACCAGTGTATAAAGTAGCATATTGTAAATTAAGAACAGGTGAAATACTACATTGTGATCGTTGTGAATTCAGAATGTGTTACCCTCATATACTTAGATTTGGTTGAATTAATAAAATATTGTAAAGTTGTAATCGAAATTTAAACTTAAATATTCATATTTTTTCAAAATTATAAAATCAATTGTATAATTACCCGGGATAAAATTTATGAGTCTTTATGACTCTTTATTTGTATTTATTTGTGATTTTAGAGTATTTAAGAGTGTTTCGGATTTTAATAATAAATATATAACAAAAGGAATAATTTTTTTATTATGAATTTTTTATTACAGTATGTTAGAGTCTTTATTTTAAAGACTGAACCACCGTCGATCAGAGTATTTATGAGTCCCGCTGGTGGCACAGAGAAAGACTCAAATAAAGACTCATCTTTATTTTAAACACTCATAAATACTCATAAATTTTATCCCGGGTAATATTATAAAATTATATTCCTAAATTATAATATGTAAAAATATATGAAAAACTATAAAATTTTGTGTTAGAAAAATAATATATCACACTACTGTTAATTTTTAAGCAAGATTATAATAGTGAAATGAAGTAATAAAATTTAAGTGCATGCTGTGAGGATCAGGTCTAAGGTTTTATGAGTTTTTCTAAATTTTAAGTGTTTTGCTGACAGTTTCAAGGGCACGGAAAATTGTTTCGATGTTATTGTAAAAGTATAAGTTTTTTGGAGATAGCGACATACCTAAGGTGGAAGCTTAAATAATTAAAGAAGATAAAAATTATTTGATAAAAAGTTAGTCTAGTAGCGTCTCTCGACTAGTACAGATATCTTTGACACAATCACAATCACCATTTTCTACTTAAAAATTATTATTAAAGAAAAGAAAAGTATTCAACTCTGTGTTTAACATGTTATTTTATTTCACCTTATCATCTTGATATTCCTATCCTAAATAATATATTTTATAATCCTCATTTCATTCATTTGATAATCATGTTCTATTCAACAACAAAACGCTCTTATCATCTATAAATCATCAAATAATTGAGGATAAATATCAAATTTAGTTTTTCATTTTTCAGATATAATGAGTGTTTTTAAATAATTTTCAACATTCAAGTTGTTAAATGCATATTCATTAATTAATTTAAGTTTATATTACATGGTAATTATAAAAAATTAATAAAATATTTAGTTCATTTTTCGTATAGAGAAAAAAAAAAGTTTTTCTGACATTTCTTTGCTTGTACTACTGAAATAGAACATGTACTATTTTTTTATCCTTAAATGTTTTTCAAATAAAATGATTAAATACAATAATAAAACTAAGTAAAACATTATATTTATTATTTTTTATTATAATTTAGTTATTTTTATTAGTTTTTTATGCAGCATAAAAAAAATTATATTTTCAGTTTAACCTTGTTATTGACTTGTGATACTGAGTTACTTGATATTATGAAAAATTATTTTCTTTTTTAAAGTGAAATATAACAAAATAACTAAAATAACCATTTTGTAAATAATTATATATTTTATGATAGAAAAAATAATATTTCAGTAATTGTATCTACATAATTTTTTCATCTCTATCCCTCACAATATATTTTTATTTGAATTTTTACAAATATAAATTTTTTTTTATATTTAAATACGAGTATATAGTTTCTTTCTACTTTATTTTATTTTTTGATTGTTTGTAAATTCAAAGAGCTTTGTTTGATACAAAAAATTGATAGACTGTTTTAAAAAGTTATATTAACGAAGCTATACATGCAATTCAAATATGCAGTATACTTGAGATTGCCTTTGTAAAAATATAATTTATCTTTCACTATAAAATAGGTAAATTGAAAAACTTCTTTTATAAAAAAATAAAAATATCGACATAAATACATGTACTTCAGTTTGATTAAAGAGGCTAAATAAAAAAATTGAATGTTTTTCTGGTTTAATATGATTGATAGCTCAAAGTCTATATCTATTTATAAAAAACTGTACCAAATATTTTGTGCATAAAACATAAAAAAGGATTAAAAAAAATTTATTGATTGTTAAAGGTAGTGCAGAAGGATGACGTTATGTATTGTTATATTAACATATATATATGCATTGTATACAGAATTAGGATCGTCACGATGATATGCACGGTTGTATTTCACGTCCAATGTATTAGCTGACGCCTGCGGGCCGGTAGGCATATTAATGGGTGTCGCGACATAGAAATGCTGACACCCACTACGTTAAGAAAGCCATTAGATTGTTCCTGATGGACTAAGGTCGTTCCATTGTTTCCCTTGTGATTGTAAATTACAATATATATATATATGTATATGTGTATGTGTTTGTGTATTAAATATAAGTTCATGTATTTGTGGCTGCAGGTTTTGGTTTGTACGACATTTCTAAAGGTTCAACCCTCAATCGATTTATACTTTATTGAATGTCAAAACTATTAAAGCATGGACAAGGGTCAATGATCATACATATATACCAATCATACATGTATGATGTATGAATATTCTTGTCCTCAAAGTTAATTTACTGATAAATTAATGATTTGCATTTTACTTCTTGACATATGCAATTACCCTGGTAGAAATTCTAACCCGCTGCAATCTAGCTGCAACATTCATGTGCGACTTTCAATATCGCAGCAACATCGCAAAATAAAACGCTGCGAGGCTGATGTGATCCATAACCTCATTGCATTTTAAGTTGCTAAATGTTATTGTTTTCCTCACTGTTGACAATGAAAAGGATTTCTTGGCACTTCAGAGGGTAATGTTCTGCAATAATAAGCAATGCATAATTATTTAAAATGAATAACCGTTATATACTTTATTTTTAAATGTTTTAATCAAAATTACAAACACAAATGCAAAATGTGACTTGTTTTTATTCAAAATTGAGTATAATAATTCAAATGATGGTAAAAATCATATTTTTGTTTTATTTATCTGAAAAATTTGAAATTTACTTTTTTCAGTTTGATAAGTGATATTTTTATTAGATTTTTTATATCTGATTTGTATGTTATTCACATAGATTTTATTTATTCAAAATTCTTTCTCGGACATCACTATGTATTGTTTTTATTAGTATTTTTAAAAATAAAATTAAATATTCCTACTCATGTTGAACAAATGCATGAATTTTCAGAATAAATAAAACTATAAATTTAACTGAAATAAAGAAAATATATGACCATATATATATTTGACCCACAATCATAAAATTTTCTAACGTCTTTGTAATTTAACACCCTTTTTCTAGAATCTCACAAGTCCCATATTTTCATAAAATATCACACCACCCTCTACCAAACAGTAACAAACTTCTACCCTCTCATAAACTAATTTTTCAAACAATTAAAACTATTTTTTTAATCTCCAAATATGCACTTATTTTTTAAACTTAACATTTTTTCTAACAACGAAGAAAGAATTGTTTCTTCGTTGTTAGAAAAAATGTTAAGTTTAATTAATTGCTAACAATTAATTGCTCTACAACACTCACTTACGTAACATCTAATTACTAATACGCGTAGCACGAGTTATTTTTATATTTATAGATAATATAATCTAGTAAGTGTCTGTCTACTACAATACTTTTTGAGTCAACTCAATTTTAATAACCAATATAAGTTAAATATTTTACAAGAAATTAAATAATAAACTGAATAAATTGTTAAAATTTAAGCCACAGTGTTTGGATTTATTTAAGTGTTATTCCTAATATTTCATCCTACAACATATTCCAAAACTTTTGATAGCCATGTATCAAACATAAGGCCTTACAACCCTTGTAAAACTAACCTGGTATATTTAGATACGTGGTTTGATACAAATATTAAAACAAAAAGAAATATAAAAAAAAAACTGACAATTCTTTCAGACTCTAATGGTCTTTCAATGATTTTTCATATGATTGTTTCGACACATACACTTTATTATGGTTAATCACACTAGCAATAAACATTGTCAAAAAACTTTTGGATATTTTTTTTTTTTTTGAGGTCAAAAAGTTATCAATTAACCTGGAACTTAAATAAGTATCTGCTTCTATTATAAAAATCAAATAAAAAAAAAAAAAGATGTATATTTTTTACGAATGTAAGAGTATAAATTTTTTCATGCTAAAAAATAACAAATTTCAATGTGAACTCGTATTAAAAGACTAACTTATGCATGAATTGACAAATCGAAATCCCTATCACGTCGTTTTCTTGGTATTAGGTCATTGCTATTCGTATTGCACCAAAGAAAGCAGTAGTTGTTGGCTATAAAATGTATCGTGACTCGATTTCTGACCAATTTTCGATACAGCTATATTATTTAATGTATAAAGATACCAATCAATCCAAGTATGCAAGAAATTTGTAAGACTTATAGATAAATCTATAAATATTATAAATCGTAATATAAATTTATACATAAAAAAATTTTTATATCAATAATTTTGAACTGTTTTAAAAACTTTAAATGTTATTTTAGTTATGTTTTTTTTTCCTGTTGATATTATATGAACAACAAATATTTTTATATATTCAACAAAGTTTTGATTTTATTATAAATTCACTGAAATAATGATGTATCAAATCATCAAATAGAGTATCAACTTCAGTGAATAATATGCATAAGGTACTTGATTATTAGGGCAAAGCATATATACATGATGAACTTGTACATTGTATTTGAGAGAAAATACATCAGCTCTTTGTGATGCATTCAAATGTGTAATTCTGAAAGATACAGAACGTGCAAATGAGAAGGTAAATTCATAGAATATACTGTATATATACTGATTTTACTTGTGTAAATTAAATTAAATATATTGTGATTTGTTGAAAAGCCAAGCTTTGAATTATTTGAAATTTTAAATCTAATATAAATATAATTCATCATATTTACTTTCATTTTTAATTTATCAAGTTTTAAATTGTTGACTTGATACTAATAGTTAACTCAACTGATAAATGAT
The DNA here is from genome assembly GCA_011426435.1 of Lysiphlebus fabarum. NCBI lineage: Eukaryota > Metazoa > Arthropoda > Insecta > Hymenoptera > Braconidae > Lysiphlebus > Lysiphlebus fabarum. The sequence continues at coordinate 810,718 of WSYQ01000045.1, read as the reverse complement.
TAACTCACAAGTACTGAGATACTTTAATTTTTATGTTTATATTTATCCTATATCAAAAGAAAATATCTGTTATAACTATATATGTAAAACTTGAATATTCATGCCCTATATTCTATTAGTCTAAATATTCAAAAAGATAAAATTAAATAAACTGTATTTTGCATCAAATATGTTTAAAATCAAAATTACAATTCAATGATTATTCTGAGATTCGATTTAATGTATTTACATGATTAGTTTTGTTTGGAATATCCTATGTAGGTTCGTTTAGATAATAATATTTTCAACATCTATCATCATAGTTGTTATTTCTGTCGTAACAGATAATATTCAATATAAACTCATTTTGATTTAACAAAATAATAGCAAAACTATATCAATCGATAGTGCTTTGTATAAAAAATAGACGTTTCAAAAAAATATATTTGATATGTATACCTATATATTTATTCTTAGTGCATTAATGGATTAATATAGATCATCATCATTGTTAGTAAATCAAATTAATTTTTCCATGCCTTTTTCTCTACACGGCCATGTTGTAGAGAAAAATCGGAGAAAGGTTGGAAAAATGATTGGGGAAATTTCGGAATAATTTTTAGGTAAAGAATGGTCGGAGAAAGGTTGACAAAAAGTGGACAAAAATTTCTACCAGGATTTCGATGAAACATTGATCTTGCATAATCTTCTAATTCATCAACCATTATTGTGATGTTGGCAAACAAGAAGATTAAATTTCATTATTAACGCATATCCACTATCGGTTAATTGAACGCAATTTACCTTGGCTTTTTGTAATTATTCTCAACCATGACAATTGTAGACCTTGGTCTAAGGGATGAGCCTACAATACATGAAAATCAATGGACTCTTGGACTGTTGACAGAAATATTTTTGCTATTAAGAATCAAGAATCTATCCGTTTAATCCACTGAAAAAAACCAGGTTCCATAGACATCTCTTGAAGGAAGAAAGTCAGTCTTCTCTTGGAGCTCAAGAGACCACAACAACCCAATAAGGGCTAATTGGGTCATAGCAGCTTGCTGAATAAGAAATTCACCTATGATAAAATCTAATAAAAATATTAATAAACATTCTAGATTAAGACATTAATTCTGTGTCGTGATTATTAATTTACCTGCAACAGAATAAAAATATTCAGACAAGACCAAAGATCTCTTAAGTGGATAGCTCCTCGGAGTAAGGTATCTAGTTGCGAAAATATATTTCACCAGTTGCATACTAACAATACTTTGATGTTTTTTATATCAAAAATCAAGCGCTGGCAGTACAAAATGCCATCCTTTGTTAGAACACAGATTGAAACTCTAACTGAATCAAAAAAAAAAAAAATCCAGTTGACTAGTATACAATTATATTCAATTTACGACCATAACTCGCGCTTGAGAAAGATACTACGATAAATAAAAACCCGCGAAATTTGTAACATCATTTTTTTTCTGTTACGTGCAGTATTGTCTGTATATCACTAGTATGAGAAAAAAAAGAAAAATCTAATTTTTATTATGAAAAATATATAACACTATATTGAGTATTGCGAAGCATGCGCGAAAGGGTAGAAACCACATTCACCCTGTTTTTTATCTCTCTTATTTTTCAATGAAATTGAATATATTTTATCTCACTTGTAAAACTGTGTGCTGCTGCGGGAAACTTAGTTGTTTCATTTTCTCACTCAACTGCTGACTGGCAAGGTAAAACATTCGTGGAAAATCGTAAAAGTTATTTTAAGATTTTATTTGTCACGTTTGATGTCAATAAGCAATAATAATTATTGAATAACATCTAATTAAATTGTGTCATTAATTCAAAAAAAAAAATCAATAAAATAAATATATATTGCCAAATAGTGCGATGGAGTTATCCCTTGTTTATTGTTTTTTGTGTAAAAATAAAACAAAGTGATAACGCACGGTGACTTAAAATTTTTATATACAAATCAACAATTAATTATATTATTGTAACAATGTTAAGAAAAATAATCAAATGAATAAGCAAATTTTTTAATAAATTTCATTGTTTTTTTTTTTTTTTAATTTCATTGAATTTGTTTTTCAATTTTATTAATTACTTTTATATTTTTCCAATTAGTGACTAGACAAGGATAAGTTGTAATAATACCATGAATAAATTTCTATTATATGAATGATGAAATTATTCATTTAATGTTTATTTTATAAAAGTAATTTTAATTATAATCAATCAATCATTATTGAAAATATTTGTAAATTTAAATAATGTATAAGTGAAAATAAAAAAGACAAATTAAAATATAAAAATATATTTAATAAACATAAGTGTGTGATTTTATTGTAGATTAATTTAATTAAAATAAATATTTATTAACATTTTAAAATGGCTTTTATTCATCTTGTTTGGAAAATTTGGAGCTTGGAATTTCTTATCCGGGTCACAGTAGGTAAGTTGGAATTTTTTATCAACTGAAAAATTTTTTTAAAAATTCAGAGAAAAATATGCAAGTAAATTTATACTAAATTTATCGTAGAAATAAAAATATTTAAAATGATTGTTATTTTTTTAAAAAAAAAGTAAAATATTTATTTTTTTTATTAAAAATTATTTAGTAATAACAAACTTGAGATTGAAATCGTATCATATGGCTATGGAGGCAAATGTCCACGCGCATATAAACACACACGAACAAACTTTCCTCTTGTTCAACAGGTTAAGCACACGGCATTGTTCAACTAATTGAATTTGCTTAGTTGAGTTCTGCTCTCTTAAATCATCCATACGAACAAACCACTGTCAAAATGGTGTCAATTACATATGCATTATAAGCATTGCATTTGGTAAAGTTGTTGGCTTATTTCAGAGTAAGACTTTTCAGGTATAAAATCATTCATAAAACTGATAAATATTATTTAAATATCATACATTTACATGGTACCTAATAAGTCATCATCATTTTGCTAAAATAAAAAAAAAAAATTAAGAAAATCTGATATTATTATTCGACAAGTAGATTTTTAGATTAATTAAATTGAATTTTTTACTTTTTCAAATTATTTTTCAGGTTATAAATTATTGAAATTATAGTAAATATATTTACGGTAATTGAATTTATTTAAATATAAAATTATTTATTTGATTAAAGTGAATAAAATAAATCAATAAATTAATGAATAATTAATTAATTCAAATTGATTTTTTGAAATGTTTTTAGATTCGTCAATATGTCAAATTATTTAATGTGAATATCGACAGACAGCAATTGAAATGAAAAAAAAATACCAATAGAATTTTAAAACAATACAACAATATTCCAATAGTACATAATATTCTATGAGATAATTTATTTATGACAATTTATAATTCAATGATTTAATTGAATAAACATTTTTTTTTTTTGTATTTGACATTATTAAAAATGCGACAAGTGAATGTTAAATATTCTACAGGATTGTAATTATTATTAACAACTAATATCATTAATAATCGACGTCTTGCATTTTGTATAACTGTCTTCGATTGTAAAAATCATCTACTTATATTATTAATATAAATTTGCTTTGGCATTATTAATTATTCATGAATCATCAGATTGATTTTTAAGAGTAATATGAAAAAGTAAAATGTGTTTTTAGGTATCTTGTTTAAATAACATAATGTCTCCTTAGTAACGAAAGTTTCGATCCATTTTTTTTAGAAACAGCATTTTGTTAAACGAGCTCAAATTTTTATTTTTTTTAAATGAAATTATTATTTTTTGATGATGCACATGAATTGAAAGGGTCTAATTTTATATCTCAGTTACAGAAATGACCATGTTTCTGAAATTTTTTTAAAAAATAATACCAAGCAAAGTTGGCGACAAACTTTTGTATTTTTAATTTTTAAATTTTTGGTTGTTAGATCATTTTTTCGTTAAAGCAGCAGTACTATTTTTAAAGTCGGAAATTAAAAACAATCTTCATATACTTATATTTACTTTTTTTATTGTCTTTATATAGCCATAATTTTTTCTCTCAGCATCAATTGCAGCAACAGCTTTAACACCTCAAAGTTTTCATAAATATTTTCTTCGTAATTTCTATATCTTTTTGCATTTTTGTATTTTTTTCGTGTTTTTTTTGTCTCTCAATGCATATTTCTTTTACAACTCGAGTATTGATTTAAAATTTTTAGCTTGAATGTCCAACTTTATTTAAAAATGGATTCAACAACATATGTTAACCAGTATCACTAACTTTTGAAATATTTGTTTAACATCATCAAAGTTACATAAGTTTTGTATTGAGGCCTTAAATCACAAGTGAAACTTTAATATTATTTTAATAGTTGAAAATTATTAAACTCAATTAAATATATTAATATTAAATTTTATTTTACAATTAAAATATTAAATCATAAAAGTTTTTCACAAACCTTTTTTTTAAATCAGAATATCAATTGATAAGCTTTTTTTTTTTTTTTTAAATATAAATTATTAGATAGTTTGAATAAAAATATTGATTCAGGAAGTTGAATTGAATTAATCTCTTGTCTGATTCTATAATTTTCAAAATACCAATTTATTGTACAAAATTTTACATTTAAATTTATCTTGTATTTCCAGGTAGTGAATTGAAATATACTTATTTTACAAAGTTTTATTTCATCTGTAGCAGCTACTTCAGTGGTAAATTTTAAAGTTTCAAGGGGATAGAATATTCTGATTGACTTTGTTGCCATTGTACTAGAAGTTATTGTCAACTGTTGGGTTACCATCTCATGAAACATAAATAGTATGAATCAATAATCAAACCAATATATATTTATTGTAATTATTATTTTTTATTATTTCATAAACAAAGTTCATTAAAAACTCTCATCTAGTATTATTTTCATATAAATAAAAATAAATACAAAGACATGATAAAAAATAAAAAAAGGAAAACCAAGCTCAACCTCATTTTAATTTAATAATTACAATAATTTTTTTTATTTTTTATATCAACTAAAATAGCAATCTTTACTCAAGAATCTTTATATTATTGCATAGCAAACTTTTCATTTAATTATTGAATTTTCATCAATACTGTTATTTCTTCAATTTTTCTTAAAGATAAAATTATATTTTTTTTCTTTTCATTTTTAATAGAATAAAAAAAAAACTTAGTTTTATCAAGATATGTTCGCGTGGTTTTAAATTATCCATAAATTTTATCGATAAGTTATTAAACTCATCATCCATCATTTGCGTATAAAAAAGATCTTCAATTGACCTCTTATATAGCATAAATAACTTTGGTATTTTTTAAAAGAGCTGTTCTTAAAACTATTTCATCAAGAATTTTTTCATTTTCTTCCTTCAGTTTTTATTTGAATTTATTTATTTCAGTTGCAATTGAAATTCATCATTATATCGTTGATTATTATTCAAGTAATTTTTTATGTTACTACATATAATGATATTGTTTTGACTATAAATGCATTTAAATTTTGAGAAATAATATCACAAATATAGTTGTTGTTGGTTAGAGTTTAGGGATCAGTTGTGGTAATTATATCATATTCAAACAAAACTTGTTAGTACTTTATGAAACTTTGTCTTCGAGTTTATTGAATTTTGTAATTATTTCGATAAGTTTCGTGTTCGATATATATAATTTCATCGTCATTTTTTGTCTTTTGTTTTTGATTATTTTTTGTTTGATTTGTTTTTTAAAATTCGTTAAATTTTCAAATTTGGTCGACAAAAGATCTTTTGAGAATTTTTACTTCAAAGAAACAAAAGTTAAAATTCCTAGTGTTATATAAAAGACATCGTCTTTTTATTTTTAAAAGATCCCTAGACAAAACTCTAGTTTTAAAAGAAGATATTTTTTTTTTTAATAATGCTTCATGTATTTTTCATAACTATTATTTTTTAATATAACACTTTAATGAAGTAATTTGTCAATGATTAATGATAAACATTTATATTATGATTTCTTTTTTAAAACATTTAATGATATTATTTTTTTTTCGAATGTTTTTTTTCAAGATATCAAAGTAGTTAATAATTATACATTTATTTATTTATATTTATAAGCTTGTTATCTAATATAATCACCGTACAATATAAATAGAAAAACAATCCGTAAATATAAGAAAAAATTATTAAAAAAAGCTAAACCACTTATAACGAATTGATAAAATCACACAATATTATTTTTTTTTTCATTGTTATATTTTTTTTTTTTGACTATTGGGCAGATAAACACGCGATACAAAATATTATTATTACATAAATAAAGTGAATTTTTTATATTTTTTAGTAAAAGCTGCATCCGTTCAGCTGTCACTGAACAAACTACAATCGGTTTTATACTTTTTGAGATAGATACATATCAGCGTATAATTATTTCAATATAAATAATTAATTTCGTCTTTTTATTAATAATTAACTAAAAAATATAATCAAAATTTAAAATAAATTCTAATTTTACATAAAAATATAATGAAAAAATTATTGTACAAAGTTATTTTTAAAGTCGAATTTCATATCAATTTCGTTTAAATATTGACAGCTTGAGGTTGACAGTAATAATAAAATATTCATCAATGCTCAGTTGTTAAAATGAAAATACATTTATTCAATAAATGGCTAAGGGTGTTAAAAAATATATATAAATTAGTGAATTTTTAAAAAGTCAGTCTAGCTGATAAATTTTTTAAGAAATGATATTTAAAACATATTTAATCCAGAGTGATTAGAAATAAAAAAATAGTAAAAAATGATGATGAAGATTTATAAATTTCCAAGTATCAGTTACTTTGAGGATTTTTTAAAGTAGAAAAAAAAAAAAAACATATATAATAATCTACTAGCACATAGAGCTTTACATACTAATTGCTTTGACCTAGAAAAACTTTTTTCGGATATTCTGAATTAAAGAGTTTTAGAGTAGGAAAGGGTACGTGCACTGGCAAAAAAAAAAATAAAAAAAAGTGAATAAAAACAAAAACGACTGACGACTAGTCTCGAGAGTATTAAAGTAATTTAAGAGACCGTGCCACTGCACATAGAGACTTTATATATATTCGTGGTAGATAACAAAAAAAAAAAAAAATAAAATAAAAAACAAACAGGTTATTTGAAAAAACGCGTGAACAAAATTAAACTTATAAAGAAAAAAAATAATTTCATTATATGAATGTTAAAATTAAATGGAAATATTAAATAATTTATTTTATTATATTTTTCATTGGCAATTATTTCTCTGTTGCAAATTTAAATAATTTAAAAATATACATACATATATGTATATTTTGTTATTTAAATAAAAATTAAATTTTTCAAATAAAAAAAAAAAATCAGAATAAAATAAAATACTAATAAAAAAAATAATTGAAATTTTATATCAATAACAATTTAATCTTGATGAGAATCAAAAAATGGTACTATTGAAAATTGGAAAAAATATAATAAAGTTTTATTTATAAATTTTATATTTCACAAACGATTGACTCAATTGGAAAAAAATTCTGTATAGTAGTAGTTGACGAGCCAAAACAAAGTAGTTTTCTTGGCAAAACACAATTTGGTTATTGAAGATATTGTACGTGGCAATGTTCCACCTGCTGGAAAAAAATCTTATCAGTTTATACTAAATTCAGAATTTGTTCAATTATCATTAAAATCATTTTACAGTTGAAAAGATTTATTTGAATATAAAAATAAGTTGACATACTTATAATTTCATTGAGACAATATGAGTTATGATGTCATTGTTGGATATATTTTACATGACTGAATATACTCGTCTATATAAATTTAAATATTTTGGTAACTTATAAACATATTTGACACTTACATTTTGGTATTTAATGTGGAAACAAACTTATAACTTATAAGTCATAAATCCAATTTTATAGCTTTGAGAAATAATATCAGAACTGTCGTAGCTAAGGAAAAGAATTTTGATAAAATTATTGAAGTGTATAATAGTAAAGAAAAATGATGAAGTCACTTCTTGGACCTATTTCCATATACAGGCAGAGTTATATTAAGATGTAATACCCTGAATCAGTATTGCAGATCGGTTTTTGAATTTTTAATAAACAAATGTCCCGTAGAATGTTTTGTAAAACGTCCTGGACAATGCCCTGTATAATATCTCGTAAAATGTTTTGGACAATGTCTGTAACTAAAATTTTTGTAACTAAAAATTCTAATAATTTTTTTACTACAAATTCTTCTAAAGCTGTTTGATCTAGTTTGAACGTTTTGAGTTAATTTAAAAAAAATTCTTTCAACCCTTTCTTCACCCTTTAATTTTTTAACTACAAATTGAACTGGGGACATTTACCGGTTTTACGGAGACATTTATATACCAGTTATGGGAGAACTTTCGGTAAAATTGCGATGGTAATTTTTATTACAACTGCGTTGTGTAAACTCGTAAATTTCTCCGCTGAATCCAGAAATTACCCCGTATGAGTTTTTTGTATGATTTTTTTGGACAATAGTGGTTCCAGGTTTACGTTGATGACTAAAATTAATTATTTAGAAAAATAAATGACGTTAAATAAAAGTTACTATATGATTATATGTATATATTTGCTTAATTAAATAACTGCTATTCTAAATTCAATTTGAAAAATTCTGACATATGCCACTTCAAGTTTCCAGAATTATTCATTGTCGCACTTAAAAGTTTTAATTGTTAGATGCATGTAAAATAATTCTAATAATAATGTTGAAAATCAAGTGAACATATGTAGGTATGTACAAGAAAGTGACTTATAAAGTTGTTAGATATTTTTTTTTTTACAATAAAAAGTCTGAAGATTTCGATAAGCCTTCGGGCTGAAGGACGCTAGAGAAAAGAGACAAATCCAAATGGTTATTGGCCTCGTAGGGATTGCATCGGTTGGTAGTTACGATGAAATATCCAAACGCCTTCGAATATAACCAGGATATCGAAGAAAAAAACATACCCTTAGCCGGATATAGAAGATTCCGAGAAAAAAACTAATAAAATACAGAAAAATAAAAAAAAACTAAGTCTTTTCTTAGCAATCGTGCAACGTCAGTATTTTTTTTTCTAGCCTCAAACTAAATACACGTGTCTGTATGTGTGTGTTTTATTATTTTTGCTGTCTTTTCATCTGATATAAACTTGCTCTTTTTATATTTTTTTTTTTAGTCTTGTTACTATTTTATTATATAATATTAAGTTTGTAATAAAATGGAATTAAAATCATCAATTAAAAAAAGTATATTATAATAGTTTAAAAAAAAAAGAAAATATGTGGTTTTGTGGAAATATGTCAGATAACATTTTATGGTTAAACAGTGGCATTTCATTAGTATTGAAATAGTTTTGTGTACAGTTTGAAAGTTTCACGGTGGCAAAGTGGAAGGCTAGCTCCTTGAAAGACAGGAAACTCCAAGAAGGATTGGCGGTATGCCCGAATAATTCGTAAAATTTAAACTTTCTGTGTGATTTATGAGGTACCATCGATCGATTTGATTGCCCAAGCTTTTAGATGGAAAAGCTATACTCAGCTATAATTTTGTCTATATATACATCATTTTACATTGAGATTAAATGCCAATTATTTATCGTTATCATACTTATTTGATTTTAAATTAATTAAACAATCATGTTCTCGAAAAAATCAGTATAACATAAGTGAAAATCGAGAAGCTATGTATATTCATTGTGGTAGTTATGGTGTCATGAAACTATAGGTTTTTTACTGAAATTTTTTGTTTTAGTTTTGAGACAATTATTCAAATTGAATTATTTAAATACTTTTAATTTTATTTGTAGTTTTATTGATATTTTGACTAATAAATTTGTTACACTTAGAAACTACAGAGTAAAATTAATAATTAATATAATTTATGAGCTTAAGAAATTATAATTACATAACTAAATACAAAATCATCGCATAAATGAAATCATTTTGGAATTATTTATTTTTAATAATTTAATTTTATATTTCTTAATTTTGAAGAGCTATTCACTGTGGCAATTATATTTAGTTGAATTGATTTTTGTTTTAATTTATTTTTACATACACCAATATTATTTATTATTATTCAATGATTATATCAAAATTTAAAATTATAAAATTAAACAAAAATATAAATAATAACTATTGTTAATAAATAATAACAATAATTATTAATAAAATTATTAAAATAACTTGATAATTTTACCATTCGTTTTGTCAATTATTTATTAATATTCAATTATTTATTGTTAAATTATAAATTAATATTTTTGATAAATAAATAATTACTATTATTAATAAACAATCAATAATATTAAATGTCAAAGTGAAAATCATTTTGGCAGTCATTTGAAAGTCATTGATGAAAAAGTAAAAGTTGACTGTCATTTGGCAGTCATCGTGTCATCCAAAACCTTGATGAATAGCCCCTCGGTAGAAATATATAAAAAATATTTAAATGATTTTTATACCAAAAATATAATAATAAATTACATTTAAATATATCTGATATTTATTGAGTTATCAAATATATTGTAGAATTTTATATATAATATCAATATAAACCGTCATTTTTTATATTTTTTATTTTAAAAACAAAAAGTCTTTATATTTCTATATCATATTCGAATAGTTCTCGATAAAATTTTTTTTTCTTTTATGTATTTATTTTCATTTATTTGTTCATGCAAACAATTCACCAATTTATCGTTTATTTGTATCATGAGTTCATGACAATACTCAACGATAATAAATAAAAACTTTTGAAAACATGATATACAGGATTGACCTTTATTATTCTTAGTTAAATAGAATTTTTTTAAATTGCTCAATACAATGCAACAATATAATCGTAAATAAAACTCATTTTTATTTTTTATTTTTTAATATTATTCCGTTATATTAATTTATTCTACAAAATTTATTTTTTAAATAAAATTTTGCTTAAATAAATACCACAGATTAAATTGAAGTACTGTCAAATTTTTTATCATTTTTCATCAACAAATAATTTGTGATTGTATATATAAGAAAAGTGATAGAGAGAAAAGGGATGGACTTGCTTGTTACACGCTTACCTAAACTCATTCGCAATCCCAATTTGCCGGTTATTTGCTAGCAAACCGTCGTCTCTCTTGTCGTCGTTTTGTTATGGATGCAGTCGTGCACTCAGTGCAAAGTGCATGCTACAGCGCGCGTCTTCGCTGAATTGCACCGCGAAGAAACCAGCCAACCAGGCCAATTGAGAAGCGGATAATTTCATAAACCAACAATACGTTTCAGAATTTTTAAATAAGAAAAAACGTAAAAAATGAACAATCAACAGGGACAAAATAAAATGAAAATCAACAAGAAAAAATAATAAAAAAAAAAATAATTTTATATTAGAAAAAGTTTGAGGATAAAAATTGACGCTTAATTTCCGCTTTTGTTTCATAAAATCCCTTGACAATATTATTTTTTTTTCTTTCAATTTAAATTGATAGCATAAAATTAATGATAAACTCAAATTTTTATAAAAAAATGAAAAAAAAAAAAAATTTATTACCCATAGAAAATCAATTGTTTTCTGAAAATTGCGTTGAGTCAACTTGATATGCCAGTTATATAACGATATGAAAAGATTAAATTTAAATTTAAAATTGGAAAGTTGATTTTTTATTATGTTTTTTATCTAAAATTAAGTATTGATGGGTGACAAAAAAATATAAAAAATAAATTAATATTACGAAAATTAAAAAAACATTCAACTGAAACAAAAAAAAAAAAAAATAAAGAAAAGAAAATGTAATAAAAATAAAAAATCATAGATTGAAATACTCTGATTTTATAAACTGAACACGCAGTGGATTTCAAGTAGCATTATTTTGGCAAACTCTGTGTCATTTATTTATTTTTTTAATTTTTTTATTTTCAAAATCAGACCAACCAAATACATTTAAACATTGGCAGTGTTCATTCACTTGTGAGTACAGAAAATTCACGAAAATTCTTCAAATTCTGTCTCTTGTGTTTTCACCTTATCATCATACTTTTTTTTTTTCGATGATACCAAATAAGAATTTGTTGGTATCGTTGAATTTAAAGTTATAAACCATGTGGTTCAAAAAAAAAATTGTTTCGATTCTTTATTTTTTATGATTTAATATATTTCAATCTACAAATAAGAATTTTAAATAATTTTTTTTTTTTTGTAGAAGCAAAATATAATTCAAAATTGTTTCATTGTTTAATCCTAATTTTTGTGTGATTAATGATTATCAATATTTATAATTAGTATTTATATTCATTATATTAATTAATTATAAATGATGAACTTTAAATTTGCATTTAATAATAATTATTATAAATAATTCAAAATAATAAATCAAAAATAAATATATAAATTTTAATACAGTTGATAATTTAGCTACAGTATAATGTCACATAACTTATTCATAACTTTTATATAAAAATGATAAAATAAATTTCACTTGATTGAAATGTTTTATTCAAATATATTTTTTTTTTATTTTAAATATCACAGACTGATAAAAAATATTAATAAAGTATAAAATAAAAACATGGAGAAATCAGAACAGCAGACAATTAAATAAGTCGACAAAAATAAAATTAATAAAAACAATTAAAGATATATATGATAGGTATAGAATTTTAATGAAAAAACAAAAAAAAAAAACGAGACTGAATTTTTTATCACGTATTTTTATTTTGAAAAAAAAAAAAAAATTTATACTTTTACGAGTGTACAAAATTAATGCAATTATATGCAACTCAATAAAAAAATTCGCGACTATTATATAGATATAAAAAAAAAAGAAATAAAAACGGATTGTGTTTTTAAATAAAAAAGAAATTATAATTTTTTGAATAAAAATTAAAAACATTTGATAAAATTTTTGTTGTAAAAAATTATTTAAAACCCAATTATAAACTCAATTCAATTTCATACTATTTTTATTTATAAAATATATTTTAAAATGTCAATTTTTAATGAACATTGATGAAAATAATAATGCTGTGATATTTTTTATTCACACAAGATATACAATCTGTTTTGGATGACTTGCTACATCAGATATTCCAATTAAACTTATCGAATATTTATATTTAAAATTTATACAAAATAATAAAGTCAATGAGTAATATCCCGGGATAAAATTTATGAGTCTTTATGACCCTTTATTTGTATTTATTTGTGATTTTAGAGTATTTAAGAGTGTTTCAGAGTGTTTCGGACTCTTTATGAGTCTTTATTTTAAATACTCGTCATTTTGAATCGTCAGCGTGAGTATTTTAGACTCTTTATTTTAAAGACTTTCTCTTTCAACGAGGACTTGGAATTTTTTTTTGCGTTTGAGGACTTGGAATTATTTTGAGTTTGGGAACTTGGAATTATTTTCAATTTGTTTGTAGATTTTCAATCATACTACGAGTATTAATTAATTATTAATTAATTATTAATTAATATAAATTATTATTATTATTATTGTGAAATTTTTTTTTTATTCAAAGTAAAAATTAATGATTGATCGATATAATAATATTTATTTTTAATTCATATACATATGAATAATATAATTATTAATAAATAAAATATTTATTAATAATAAATATATAACAAAAGGAATAATTTTTTTATTATGAATTTTTTATTACAGTATTTTAGAGTCTTTATTTTAAATACTCTGAAAGAGTCACTTCTGACTCTTTATGAGTATTTAAAATAAAGACTTTTTTTTTCTCGCATGAAAAGTATTTAAGAGTCTTTATTTTAAAGACTGAACCATCGTCGATCAGAGTATTTATGAGTCCCGCTGGTGGCACAGAGAAAGACTCAAATAAAGACTCATATTTATTTTAAACACTCATAAATACTCATAAATTTTATCCCGGGATAAAACGATGACACTGATGATTGGAATCAAAGAATCTATTATTGATCTAGCTCCTATTAATAAAAAGCTCATTCATGTATTTAGTTGAATGAATAAAGATTCACATTTCATTAAATAGATACACAAAAACCACTTGATGTATATATTTCTGCTTATTTGCAGTTACATCACGTTATCGAATTGTAACCAACACCAGTATAATATATTTAACACATAAAGATAAAAAAAAAATGAAATAAAAAAGGAGATGCATAACCATACAGGTGGTATTGAACTTTCATTTTGAAATTGTGTGCATACAACTTGAAAATGTTTACAAATTCAAGTGAACTCATAGTGTTGGATAGCAAAGAATAAATAATAGCATAAAATAGACGATAGAGGTATAATATAAAAAGAGGTACCAGAGGCAAAAAGCACGCTGAATAAATATAATTTGGTCGAATCATATTCAGTCAAGCGTAATAAAACGTGACAATTGCCATAACGTTGGATTTGAAAAATTTAAAAATAAAATATAATCTAATATTTGTTTATTTATTTTATTTTATTTTTAATTATATTTGTAGTGTTATTTTAATTTTCATATTTGTCATGAATTATTTAAAATATTATAATTAGTAGTATTACTTAAATTTTAAGTTGAAAAAAAAAATTTAATTTTAATTTATTTAATAAATGATTTCAAGTTTAAAACAAACTTGATTATAAGAATGGTTTGTAGTAAATTTTTTACTTGAATTTTTTGTTTTATTTTTGAGATAATTATTCAAATTTAATTATTTGAATAATTTTAATTTTATTTGTAATTTTATTGATATTTTGACTAACAAATTTGTTTCACTTGGAAACTACAGAGTAAAATTAATAATTAATATAATTTATGAGCTTAAGAAATTATAATTATATAACTAAATACAAAATCATCGCATAACTGAAATCATTTATTTTTAATAATTTAATTTTATATTTCTTAATTTTGAAGAGCTATTCACTGTGGCAATTATATTTAGTTAAATTGATTTTTGTTTTAATTTATTTTTACATACACCAATATTATTTATTATTATTCAATGATTATATCAAAATTTAAAATTATAAAATTAAACAAAAATATAAATAATAACTATTGTTAATAAATAATAATAATAATTATTAATAAAATCATTAAAATGACTTGATAATTTTACTATTTGTTTTGTCAATTATTTATTATTATTCCATTATTTATTGTTAAATTATAAATTAATATTTTTGATAAATAAATAATTACTATTATTAATAAACAATTATTAATATTAAATGTCAAAGTGAAAATCATTTTGGCAGTCATTTGAAAGTCATCGATGAAAATGCAAAAGCTCACTGTCATTTGACAGTCATGGTGTCACCCAAAACCTTGATTAATCGCTCCTTGCTTAATTTATAAATATAATTTTCAAATTATCAAAAAGTTAAGTACTCTTTGCTTCGTCATCAAAGCATTCATAATAATAATGAAAAAAAAAAAACTTTTTTTAATTTAAAATATTAACAATTTAGTTAAAATTTTCATACATAAAAAAAATATGTATACATATTTTGATTAGTCAAGGTGGTGAGTGCAGTCGATCGTTTGCCACGTTGAAAGTGTTAACGTAAAAGGAACCAGCAGTTCCATAACCCAACAGGGCATTCATACATATATATATATATACATTGTATACTGAACTATTTACCTAACACATATACAGTGAATATTATATACACAAATATAATGGAGCCTGTTGGGGGTTATTTGAAACCTCTTAAGATCGATATGAGCAACTGGCACTCAAGAAATTAAATGATGACGTTGTTGAAGAAATAAAAAAAAATAAATATATAAAATTAAAGAAATAAATAAATGCAGCTAATGGACTTGCATATACATATTTTTGTAAAGGTGCAAATAATTTTACAAGTATGTAAAAGCTTGGTAAGAATTTAACACATATAGGTCAAAATTTTATGTGAAATTCGCCACTCAGTTACTGGTAATATCTACGCCATTACTTTCTTGCAAGCTAAGTTAAAAAATTTTTTAATTTTTTCGTATTTTGAGTTTGTACGTTTTATTATATTTTTTTTTTTTAACATCGTATTCTTTTTATTCTTTTTTTTTGTTGTCCATTTAAACACTAGCTTTATCAAAAATCTGTTTTGTAAATTTATAGTTTTTTTTGATTATTTTGTACTCAGTATTTTTAAGTTGTTATGTAAAAAATATTTACTATCCATATTGAAAAGTAATCATGACAAAATTAGGATCTATTAAAAACGTAAACAGTTTACTGGAAAGAATCTATTTTTTTTTTTTTCTATTTTATAATTCTAGTTATATACATAATATTTGTATAGGCTTTATCAGTGATAAATAAATAGCATATAAACTTTATCTAAGCATAAACAAAGTATGATATTTTTTAAAATTTTTTTATTACATTTTGTAATGTTAAACGTATAAAATAACTTGCTTAAAACATACACGTCAGTTTTGTATCTTGGACACGTCATTCCAACATGTATTGTCAGTGATTAGTTGAAAAAGTACTATTTAAAACTATTGAATAATTGTGAATTTTGAAAATGAATTATATCAAAATATTGTGGATAACAATAAAATTTATGACAATCTATTTATCAATTATTGATTGTAATACATTCGACGATAATCTTCATGACTGCCTCAAAAAAATTAATGTTAAAAATCATTCATGTGAAGTCATTGATCAAACAAATCATCTACCTAAAAATTCAAGCAAAGTTAATGAAATTCGAGCAACAAGTAACATAAGCAGTAATATAATCAAAAATTATAATTTTATAAAAGATTTAAAATTGTTAAAAAATTTGAAACTCGATTCACCTGCAAAAAATGTGTCAGATGAACCATATGCATTTGTAAATTTAACAAATCTTGAAAAATTAGAAATAGATTCGTCCATTATTTTACTGAATAGTAATAGTGATTTCAAAGAAATAAATAAATCAACATCGCTCAAGTTACAAATAATAAATTCAACAACATCAAATCTCACCGCCATAATAAAAAATCATCCTAATCTGGTAAATTTAGAACTTTTGAATCATTATAGTCCAGATATTTGTAATTATCAGATGAATAATAATTCATTACAATTATTAAAACTTCAATATACTGGTGGCCACTTGAAAATATTATCAAAAGGATGCTTTAAATGTTTAAAACATCTCAATGAATTGATAATCTCAAAAAGTAATCTTACTACACTCGAACCAGGAATATTTGATGGTCTTGATGAATTAACCTCAGTATCATTGGTGTCAAATAAACAATTGACTCGTATTCCTTCATATGTTTTCAACACAAAACAATTAGACACTATCGATCTCAGTGATAATTCAATAAAAACTATTCATAGTCAAGCATTTAACGTTATCAACGATAATAAATTGTCATTACTTAATATCAGTAACAACCAATTAGAATATATTGGATGGAAAATGTTTGAAAATATAAAATGTGATTTGATTGATTTATCAAAAAATAATATTCAATTTATTGAAGATAATGCATTTCATAATTCTCAAATTGATATAATTTATTTATTTGACAATGTTATTATGAATATTGAAGATTTTTCAATATGGGCTTTTGATAAAGAAACAATTGTATTTCTTGATTCAGAACAAAGAGATTTAGTGTATAATTCAAGAGATAATGGTGATTTATCATTTTCTGATTGTTAATTGAGTCAATATAATTTTTTTAAAATTTGTAAGACATCAAATTCAACAGCATTGTCATTAGTTATGTCAATCGTTCCTGATGAATATCAACCAAAAATACTTGAAATTGAAGATAATCAATTATCATCAATCGAAGAAAATACATTTGTTCATTTAACAATAAATACTTTAATAATTACTTCTACAAAAGAAAAATTCTTCATTAAAAAAAAATCATTCGAAGGATTATTAAATCTTGAATTATTAGTACTTAAAACTGGACCAATAAAGTTTGATACATTTTTTTTAGATGATTTAAGATCAGTAATTAAACTTGAAATTCCAGCCATTGACAGTCAAAATAATGATGTTTATATGTGTGAATTAATATGGCATTCAAGTTTAGAAAAAGTATTAATTTCTGAAACTGAAAGAATAGCTATTTGTGATAAAAATAAATGCCCAAATCATAATGGAAAAATTACAAGTCTTCACTATATGTATGGATTATTCACGGGTTTAGAAAAAAAAGTTTTTTTTTGTTTGAATGAACTTATTCATATCAGTATAACAAACAGCAGTTTAAAAAATATAGAATCTGGATCATTCAATGGACTAAATAAACTTACTAGCATGATATTATCATCAAACGAATTGACTCATATTGATCGAAATATTTTTGAGAGCATTACAAACTTAAATTTACTGATACTTAGTAAAAACAAAATAACCAGTATTGCTGATGGAGCATTTCTAGGAAAAAGATTATCAGAATTAGATTTGAGTAATAATGAACTGACATACATAAGTAAATATTTATTTATCAACGCTAAGATTAAACAATTAGATTTATCAAATAATAAAATAATGAAAATTGAACCAAGTGCATTTAAAAATGTAAATTTAAATGGATTATATTTAGATAATGTTGATGGACTTGAAGGAAATATTAAAGTTTGGAGTTCTGATGAATCGCAAATTAAATCAGATTGTTTTACTCAAGGATTATTCAAAATTTGTAAAAAATTAAATTCTTTATCATCTGTTAATTTGATTGTAGATGAATTTACAGTTATAATGTTTTTACCAGATTTTTTATTACCAAGTGATAAACTTGAATTATATGATGTATCATCGATTGATAGAAATGCATTTAAATATTCAAACATTGGATATCATTTTAAAACATTAACGATTCATTATACTGGAGGTTTAAAATTTATGATTTATCCTGAATCATTTGAAGGTCTGGTAAATTTAGAAAATTTGGTACTAAATGTAGGAGCAATCAAACTTAAAGACAACTTATTTGATTATTTACCATCTCTAAAGTATCTTCAAGTTGAAATTATAGAAACTAAATATTATCTCAGTCAAGTATTGAAAAATCTCAAAAATTTAGAAACCCTTGAAATTATTGGTAATCATTCTGTTGGTATTTGTGAAAATTTATATTCAAAAAATATTACAAATTCTTTAATTGACATTCGTTATAAAACTGGTACAATTGATAGATTAAATGAAAATTCATTAATTTGTGTTCAACAAATTGAAGTATTGACAATAACTAAAACACAGTTGATGACAATTGAAGCTGGTGCGTTCAATTTACTAAATAATCTGCGATACATAAATTTATCATTCAATAAAATAATTTTTATTGCACTAAATGTATTTAATAATCTTGGAAATCTTGCTGTACTTTTATTAAATAACAATAAAATTGAGGATATCGACAATGAAGCATTTATGTTATTTGATAATAAAAATTCTGTTTTATATAATTTGAGTTACAATGAACTTACAACTATTGAACAGAATACTTTTAATGGTATACATTCTGGTCAGTTAGATTTAAGACATAACAAAATAAACTTAATTGAAGCTGGTGCATTCACTGATACTAAAATTCAAGATTTATATTTATCTAATAATACCAATATATATAAAATTGAAAAAACTTGGAATTTATCTCCAACAACTAATGTCTATGTTAAAGAACCTAACTCACTTTACATGATGTATTGTCGGTCAAAATCAAAACCTAAAAAAGTAATATTATGTGATTCATGTGTATCTACGTGTGTTCCTTTAAAATTTTATCATCCACCACGATTGCACTAATTCAAAAAAACATCTACAAGTATGGATTATGGATTAATAAAAAAAACCATTGTATATTTTAAAATTTATTGTTTTTTAAAGTCAAAAACGAAAATATCATAATACAATGTGATACATGTTCCGTAATGCATTATATTTTGTACTTTATTAATGTATACACGTGTGTTCTAGTAAAATAAAGTTTTATCCAGTTGCACAACTCTGTTTCATTTCTTTTAGTAAATTTAAATAAAAACAAAGTAAATAAATTTTAATTATTTAATTATAATATAATTGAAATACTCATTAATATTTAATTACTATGTTTTTTGATTTTTGACTCATTGTTTGTAAATGACGCTGTTACCCATTAATTATAGCCCGTGTAGGAGAACACAACATGGCCAAGCCTTTGCCGATGCTTGTAAAACATTTGTCAATCATTGGCAAACTTTAATAGGCTGTTAATGAGCCAGGCCTGGAGCGTTATGTCAATTTAATATCGGCTGCTATGAATGGCACAATCGTGTTTCGCAAGATTGGGCCAATGATTTTCCCTATAACGGCCTGTTAATATTTCAAGAAAAACCCGTTTGTCACCCAACAATCAGCCATTAATGCACCAGGCTTGGAAAGTTACGTCAATTTAATATTGGCTGCCATGAATTGCATACAGAGGTTTGAAGTCTAAATAATATATGCTAATTTTTTATATTTAAAACCTAAACCGAAACTAAACCTATGCGTTAACTAACTGAGCCATGGGCGCGATATACATTTTACAAATGTTTTTGTTCTTTTATAGTTACTCACGGCCTTATATATTTCATGGGTCACCGAATCATCAGCCATTAATTCAATAAGACAAAATAAAAGAAAATAGAAAAATATTTATTTGGCAGAACGTAAATGGCCATCGCTTGGCCAATTTATGGTCACCAATCACTGGCCATTAAAGAATCACCCATATCTTGGCCAATGAATGGTCGCCAATAATTGGCCATTCAAGAATCAGCCATAGCTTGGCCAATTCATGGTTGCCAACCATCGGCTAGCCGAGAATTTGCGAATGCTTGGCCATGGATTAAAACCATGCCTTCCCAGGTAGAAAATTTCGTGTGGCGCCCGACTTAATACAGTCGGAGATAAGTCGGGATTTCCGCAGGCCCGATGTCGCCTGTTATTATTTTGTAGATGACAGTTTAGGGTTATAGTTATATTTGGTTCAGGCAGTTTAATTTTATTTAACAATGGTTCTCATTTCATTTTTGTTAATCATAAAGTTACTAGACTGGCTACCTTACCGACAGGTGATAGGTAGAAAAAAACATGGTAGACCAATTTTGAATTGCACAGTATTTGCATATACTTATTTTGTTTATAAATTTTTTTCTTGATTTGATAAAAATGTAGAGAAAAATTTGATAAATTTTCCATAGTTTGGTAATGAATGAGCAAAACCAGTATATATTTGCATCAATGTACATATATTTTGTACACGTGATATATTTTTAGAGCAAAATTAATAATAAAAATTATTACTAACAGATAATTTGTATAATAATCTTTATTCAAGTTTTCATCTATATCTATTACTTTCATATATATTATTTATTACTCCATAATAATAAAAAAATACAACAGTACAATCAATATAAATATACTTCACACTTACTAATTATCACTATCATTATTTCCATTATCATTTTCTGATTCTTCAAGAAATTGAGTGAGTGATTTATTAGTTTTTTGATTGTTGGTTTTTTTTCGGCGAGAACTATTCCAATCAGTTGATCGTGTTAAACATTGGCTTAAAATGAAAAAATTTTCCAAGTAAAAAAATATATTCAATAGCAAAACAAAATTAATTTATTTTGTATTTCTATTGTATTTCTATTATTTTTGTATTACCGTTAAATATATTTTTTTCATCATCATCATCATCATCATCATTTTAATAATTATTATTACTTGAATTGATTCATCATCAGAAATTTCGAGTCTTGCTTTTTTAACAGCTGGTGCTTGTAATTTTTTTTTTCGATTTTCCATGATTTAATTATTTAATGTTTTTACTCCAATATCAATAACAATGAATTAATATTTTTTCTTTAATGTCAATATTAGTTAACCTGAAATCTGAAGTTATACCTTATATTACTTAAAAACACAGGCTTGACAACCTCAAAACAAAAAAAAAATTTCTATCACTTTTTATTTGTTGTATTAAATCCACATTTATTTATATAATTATGAATTATTGTTTTAAAATAATAAAAAAATTTTATAATTGTAATAAAAAAACAAAATATATTGTACTTAATATTTCATTTTATTATGTGTTCTAATTTTCGAAGTGGTGATAATTCTCAATAAAATAATAATAAAAAATTATATTATTAATTATTATATTGTTGATCATATTGTTAGGCAAAATAAAATTAATTTAAAATAATTATTCATTATTTAATAGATATAGAAAAATTTTATATTTTTTTTATAACAGTAGTTTTGGAAATATCCCTATGTACTTATCATATACCGATCTTTGGTTGGTAAAACAGATGTGGTCATTATTTTGAACGCCATTTTAAATTTTGAAACTGACGATGAGAACCACTGTTGAGTATTTTTTTTATTAGCTTTTTTTAATTATTATTTGTATCGAGTAAAACAATCAAAATGAGAAAAAGTATTATAAAAAATAGAAGTATCATAATGAAAATACAAAAATAATTATTTCACAGTCACCCAGCAATCAAACTATAACCAAATACTGTTAAAATTCATAAAATGCATAGTTTTTCATTTTTTCATACGTCGATTTTGTGTGGAGCCTGACTGTTAGCCGACGGATATTCCGACTTTTCTCCGACTTATATTTAATTCTCTGGTTGGAGATTCAATTGGCTTGGCCAATCATTGGTAACCAAGCACTGGCCATTTTTGATCTGCCAAAGCTTGGCTAATCATTGGCGACCAAGCATTGGCCATTTAATAATCAGCCAAGGCTTGGCTAATTATTGGTTGCCAATCATTGGGCAGCCAAGAAGTAGCCAAGGCTTGGCCACGGATCAGAGCCAGGCATTAGCAGTACAAGAATGGGCCAGTCGTTTACCAAGAATATACCACGACTGGCCGATACCTGGCTGCCAATCCTCGGGTGCCATTAATGGGCCAATGAATGGCCACGTTGTGAGTCTTGGCGATTCCTACACGGGTAACTAGTACGTGAAGAAGGTGATTCTTTACGACTGTGAAAGTGTCATATCGTGCAAGAATAATCTACTTCACATATACTATCATGTTTATTTTATTATTATTGGGGTACACTTGTTTGGGAAATACATGGTATAACCTCAAATTTTTTTCTTGGCACAAACGAGACGATCGGAAAAAATAGTTGAAACAAAGAAATTATCGAGATTTTTGTTCACTGACACTAAATATTAACACAGTTTTCCTGTTCATATAGCTTCCGTTGAAAAAATAATTAATTATTTAAGTACAGCTATCCTTATTTTACCTTCAATATAAATTTTAAGGTTATTTTCATACAATTACAAATGTTTTATATGAATTATATAAATAAATGATAAATTCTGACAGTTTCAATTACATGAAACCATCATAAATTATCTTTAAAATCTTGCTGTTATACAATATACTATACATATTATTTTGAATTATTATAAAAATAATTATAACCTATTTTTTTTCAGACATTTAAATCATAAAATATTTTTAAAAAAAGTAAAAAATATAGTTTTTTTTTATGAGTATTTTATTGAAATTAAAATTTAAATATAACAAAATATTGTACAATTTATCTAGTAATTCATTATAACTTATAAGGCTTATTCGATTTTTTTTTTTTTTTTTTTTTTTTTTAATGCACTGACCGTCAGATATTTATGAGATAATATTACTTTTAAAACACGTGGACTAAAATGCTCAGCTATATAATTGCATACAATTTTATCATGAAAAAAAAAAGCTCAGCAAATTTAGTACAAAATTTACCTATAAAACTTTATTGCTTTTTTTTTATCTTGTTTATCTGTTGATATTTTTTTTTTTTCATTCAATTTTTATAATTCGTACACCAAAATTTACTGTCGAAATCGCAAAAAATTATGCTGAATTTCAAAAATTAAATTTTCTTTATTTACTATTATTTATGGCAATATTAAAAACATCGAACTTTTATTTTTTTTTTCTATTGAATGAAATAAAATGACTCTTAAAGATGAATCGATGGTTAAAACTGAGACAATAATAACAGTCTAATTCAATAAAATTATGGTAAAGTGTTAAAATTAAGAAAAATTTTTTAGAATTTCAAGTCAATAAAATTCTGATAAAGCACTTAAAAGATGACAAGTACAAAATCCATTTTTATTAAAAAGTAATATATACTTGTGCCAAAATAATAGCAGTGATCATGAGACCAATATTGTATTTGTTTTTTAAGTAGTATTGAAACTATGAAAAATGGATTTAAAATATTATCTTCTGTATTGAAAAAAAGTTTATGTATGAATGAATGTGATATCTTTGTAGATTATCTAGAGTATTTATATGAAGTCATCTATTTATCATTTGATGACAAAATCAAGAGAGTACAGGCTTTATCCCAAAATAGTAGTGGTGTTTGTGTAAACAGGATATCAGGGAAAAGTCATTGATTTTCATCTGTGGATAGTGCAGCATGGTTAGAAAGTGGATCTTATCAAACTTCGACATGAGATAACAATAATATTATCAAAGTATTTGTCTGTTTAGTTTAGGTATTCAGCCTTGAGAGTTGTTAAAATTAATATTAAAGTCACGTCACACATGTGATGTGATACCATTCATATTTATCAAGTTTGTTTATCAATAAAATATAATTATTTTGTTTCAATACATTAATTTCTTTCTTTAAATCTATAACTCAAATATACGTCAATTGAAATCAAATATATGTATTTGAGTTAAAAAAAAAGTCATACAGAGACACAGAGAATACTGTAGTTATTTTTTTATCATTAAAAATTGATATGAATTAAAAAAAATCAGTAAACAGATAGTTCAATTATAAATTATAAGTTAATGAAATAATCAGCAGTTGAAACATGGCCTATATACACATTTATACACTTTTATACTAAATTAGTTGTAGTGGTTTTTCGTCACGCGAGAACTTGACGTGAATTTAGTGGTAACATAGCGACCGACAGGACTGAAAAAAAAAGTATATCCTCAAACTTAGGGGATGAGGACACTCCTATGTGGAATTTTTTTGCTGCAGTATACAAAACAAGATAAATTATATCTTTGAATATTCGTACATGTATCTACGTAAACAGAGAAAAGGCTGATAAAAATAAATAAATAAATAACAAAAAATACCTGAGGGAAAAACATTCTGGGTGTAATGCCTCACACGTGTCATGTCAGTGCATCGTCTGTATGCCAACGTCAATCTGCTTTTTCAATTCGATTTATGGACAACGATGCATTACGTAAATTGTAAACAATGTGAACGATAGAAAAATTCTTGTTATGCCATGCCTTTTTTAATAAAAAAAAAAATGAAAGAAATAAACAAATATGTACTATTGTTTGTTGTTTGTATATGTCAAATAGATATTACAAAAAACCTTGTAAATCATAAAATGTTCATCCATATTTGTTTGATAAACAATTTTATATTTCCAAATGAAAAAATAAAGTTATAAATATTTCAAATTTATCGAAAAATTTTATATCTAATTTAATTATGATTCATATTTATGAAATTATTATATTAAATCATGTGAAAAAATACGAGGATGTAGCTAAGGAAAAGTAAAAAATATTTATTTTTACACACACCAATATTATTTATTATTATTCGTTGATTATATCAAAATTTAAAATGATAAAATTAAACAAAAATATAAATAATAACTATTGTTAATAAATAATAATAATAATTGTGGTAGTTATGGTGTCATGAAACTATAGGTTTTTTACTGAAATTTTTTGTTTTAGTTTTGAGACAATTATTCAAATTGAATTATTTAAATACTTTTAATTTTATTTGTAGTTTTATTGATATTTTGACTAATAAATTTGTTACACTTAGAAACTACAGAGTAAAATTAATAATTAATATAATTTATGAGCTTAAGAAATTATGATTATATAACTAAATACAAAATCATCGGATAAATGAAATCATTTTGGAATTATTTATTTTTAATAATTTAATTTTATATTTCTTAATTTTGAAAAGCTATTTACTGTGGCAATTATACATATTTAGTTAAATTGATTTTTGTTTTAATTTATTTTTACATACACCAATATTATTTATTATTATTCAATGATTATATCAAAATTTAAAATTATAAAATTAAACAAAAATATAAATAATAACTATTGTTAATAAATAATAACAATAATTATTAATAAAATCATTAAAATGACTTGATAATTTTACTATTTGTTTTGTCAATTATATATTATTATTCAATTATTTAGTGTTAAATTATAAATTAATATTTTTGATAAATAAATAATTACTATTATTAATAAACAATTGATAATATTAAATGTCAAAGTGAAAATCATTTTGGCAGTCATTTGAAAGTCATTGATGAAAAAGTAAAAGTTGATTGTCATTTAGCAGTCATCGTGTCACCAAAAACCTTGATGAATAGCTCCTTGAAAAATATAAAATTTTTTAAAATTGATTTGCCCGAGTCAAGATTTAGTTCTTATATTTACTTTAACTTAAATTTATACTTATTCTTCACGTAAATAATTAACAAAATAATTACTTAAACGCTTGAATTTATTTCATTGAGTTAAAATCAGTCATGAAAATAAAAAAAAAAGTTATACAGTTAACAAAGTTATAAAATCAAATTAAAAGTCATTATCATAATGAAAATTTTTTATTTCAATATTTTGAAAATTTAAATTATATTATTATATTTATTATATGTATACAATTAACATTTTCATATAAAGGATACTCGATTGAGAGAATCCTTACTTTTTGACTGTTTTATAAAACTCATTCAAACCACTCAATTAATATGTTCACTTTCATTAAAATTTTCACCTTTGAACTGAAATAAAAAAAGTTTAAAAAAATAAATAAATAAAAAATTTATATAAATTTATTAATAGTTAATTAAAAACAAAAAAAAAATGAATATAATAATAATTATTAAGTCAATTTTATTTTATATTAAACTTATGATGATAAATTAAAATAATAGAAAAATTTTAAAAAGTAAAAAATATATAAATTTAACAGAATTAATATCCGATATCCAATTACTAGGACGAATATTGTATTATCCAGCACATTGTTCGCTATTCCCAATTAAAAGAATCTAATTAGATATGGTATTGTAAAATTAAAATTGCACGTACTTTTAATCACACATATGTCGTTATATTATGTTTTTTTTGCAACAATTTTTTTGTTATTTTTTTCAATTTTTAAATTTTTTATAATTTACATGTCGGATTAAATGAAATTTAACAATTTATATCGAATAAATGAAATTGGTTAAATAAAATAACATAAAATAAAATTAAAAGGAATAAAAATTTTTTTGAATGAAAAAAAAAATATATTTTAATAATATATATTCAACTTTTAAACGAGTCAGCTTGAATCAATTAACTGTTCTAGTACTTCATCAAATTCATTTAATTGCTTAAAACAAAGTTGAAAATTCTTGTTTACAATTTTCAAGCTCGTTATACATTCAACAAGATAAATGCATAATTGTTATTATCTATAACCATTGCCAAGTTGTTAATTTAACAAAGTAAACATAAATACATCGTCGCATTAAAAGATGAAGGGCGTAAGTGCCATTTTTGGGATTTTCCGTTTTAATAAAGGAAAGAAGACGTAAGTCCAAATTTATTAATTTTTGGATTTTTTATCCAATTTTAAGACATAAAAAAAAATTTACCCCTTTTTTCCATTATCAAAATAAATTTTGATAAAAGTTGGAGGGCTCATTTTTAATTTTATTTCAAATTTATTCAAGGATATAGTGTTTTTTAATTATTAATTGTTTATTATTTTGTATTTAAAAGAAAATTTTTTTTTTTTTTTATGATAAGTGATTTTTAAATTTATAATAATTTTATTCCTATATCTTTAACTCCATTTCTTTATATTCAATATTCAATAGTCTGTTTTTTATTTGAATGTAGAATAATTTAAATACACTATACCTTTGAAAAAATTAAAAATAAAATTCGAAATACGCCCTTCTTCCATTACTAAAAATTATTTTGATAATGGAAAAAAAGCGTAAATCCCTGGACATACGCTTTTTATCCTTTATCAAAGGTTGTTACGCCCTTTTTCCTTTTTTTTTTTTAAAGTCTTAAAATTAGATAAAAAATCCAAAAATTAATAAATTTGGACTTACGCCCTTCTTGTCAGTAAGTTTAATTATTCATTTAGTTTGATTAATAGTTTTTGTAAAAATCATTGATATCAATGATGAATTGTAAAATTAAAAAATCAACAAGCTTAGGAAAGATCCAGTTTATAATATTCGAATCAATTTGAATTCAATAATGATAATAAAAAAAAAAATAGTTTATGCACAAAAATAACTCAACTATAAAAATATAATAAATAATTTTTAAATATTTTTTTGTATAAAAAATGTAAAAAAAAAATAAAAAATTATAAACTTTAAATTCTTTTCTGAAATAATAATCAATTTAACTTAATTTTCTACTACCACTTTTTAATTTTTTAATATACATTTTTAATTTTTAAAATAATATATTTAAAATTTAATAACATTAACAATAAATTTTAATTATAAAATATAACAAATAAAAATAGAAACAAAAATATAAGTCCAATTACAAACATTAATATTAAAGATAAAAATACAAATGACTTTTAAAATTAACTGAAAATAACAATGATGAATATTCATTAATAATAATAGTAATAATAATTGATGATAGTATTGAAGAATGATGAGTTAGTTTCGGAAAATAGCCTTATATACATTGTACAATTCAATTCGCATCTCTTTGCCAGGAAATAGCTAAAGTTAGTTTTCGAATCATTGACTGTAAAAGTACTGGCGCCGATCAGACATTCTGGCTTCTACACATTTTGAATGCGGTATTTTCTACACTCTATATATTTTGATTGATACAATGCAGTATATAAAAATAAAAATAAAAAAAAATAAAATTATTTAAATTAATATAAAAATATATAAAATAAAATAAAATAAATCAATCAATTATTTAACTTTTTTATAATTGTCAAATTTTTTTATGTCAAATTTAATTATTCAATTTTATTTTTATTTTTAAAAAATAAAAATCAAAAGTAATCTCAAACTTGATAAAATTAAAACACAAAAAAGTAAAACTCATCTAAATCCAAATTGATTTAGAGCTTTTAAGCTTTGATTAATTTATTTTGTTTATTTTTATTTTTTATGACAATCCTTTTTTTTGCATGTAAAGCAAAATAATGTGTATATTTTTTTGTTGAATACAAAAATCGTTTGAAATAAGCTGGGCAACAGCTTTGTTGCAATATCCTTATGTATACAATCAGATGAGTATTGTTACTCTGAAGATCTACACTTTGGTCACCATCAAGTCCAATGTTTAAAAATCCCCAGTGATACACATCCTTTTTTCTCTGACAACAACATAAAAATTTCTTTTACTGGATTTAATTTTTTTTTTTTTTTATTCTTTTTTAGTTCAATTTTATCTCACATATATATATTTTTTTTTTTTATTTTATTTGTTCGTTACATGTGTCAAGCAAAGCTTTTACTAAATCTAATTCATCGTACTTTTGAATTGATGTATTTTTTTTTTAACTTTGATTTTTTATTTACACAAATTACTTTTACTATCTTTTTTTTTCAATTAAATAAAAGTTTGAAATATAAAAAAATGATTTTTATTATTATTTATTTATTTTTTTTTTCTTATCAAAGTTGGTTTATACTTTTAACGTTTTATTTCCATATTTATAGCCTGGTTACGTTAAATTTATTCATTTAAATATACACATATTGACACAAAAAAGAAAAATTTTATATGATTTCATGTGTGGATTTATTTTAATTGCTCTAGTAAATTTTTTTTACAACCGTAGTTTATGATCAAGCATTTATACACAAAAAAAAAAAAAGTGTAAGAACTTATGATTAGTGATAAGAAATATTTTGTCAAAGTTATTCTAACAATCCTAATTTTTTTTAACTGCTATTCATCAATTTATTATTCTCATAGAATCCAATTTGTTGGATAATTGAATCGAGTAATCTTTTGACAAATTGAATTAATCTTCTTGTAAAATTATGACTGACATTGTTATGAATAGCTAAACAAACAAAAGCAATATTTTTTATCAATTTCTTTACTGATTATAACTAAAGCACATGTTTTACGATTAACACTGATGTGCAAATTTCAATGTTCAAATGATAAACTTTTATGAAATCTCTATTTGATTTTTAAATAATTCATCAAGACTATTGAATTTGTATTTAATAATAACCAGCAGTTAATCTTTATTAAAATATTTACTGTAATATCAAGTATTTACAACCTTTTAGAATTTTCAATGAAATAGATAAATAATAGTTATCAGAAAAAACTAGTAACATTCAAAGTAAATATATAATAATTCTTGAATTTTTAACTGACATCTTTACAGTATTAATAATTTAAATTTTTGTCCAGTTAAAGTCTTGACTTATTTATTATTTATTCATAAATTTTTGCATCTACATCATATGAATGATCAGTTTTTTCAACAAAGCCATGGATTTACATAACTCGTATGAAGAAAAAAAAAATATATGTTATACAAATTTCACGAAAATTCTAATTTATAACTCATAATTTACATGCATAATTTGTAGAGAGAGTTAGTAGATGCTCTTAAGGGATTTTGTCCCATGACACAATAAATATTCTTCCAACATATATTCACATGTATTTACCACAACATGAATTTTCAAAATTATGTTATTTAAACAATATCAAAAAGCCCAGTGGTGACACAGACAAGTATGAAATACAAGCAGGGTAACAATCATTAACAACTCTAACAAAAGGTTCTTCATGTCTTTTTGAATTTTGATAAAATTAAAAAAAAATTTAAAACTTATTTTGATAAATTGAAACTGAGAATTGATTTTTGTAATTTTTAATAATAATTTGATGAGTTTTCTATCTTTTAAACATCTTTTACATTTTGATAACATTTGTGAAATTATTTCATTGAAAAAACAGATTTCTTTGAATATATTTTAACACTTACATAATTTTGGAATAAATACTTGAAAAATGCTTTAAAATACGAACATTAAAAGGAAATATTAAGCCAACATTTGAGAAAAATGTTGACTGAGCATTTTTTTTTAAAACTGAATAACAAATTTTAAAAGTCAATTCCAGTTCAAACATTTTTTTTTTAACTTTGATTTACTGTTAAATTAAATAAAAATAAATAAATTTTTATATTTTAGATAAATGTTAATTTAACACTTAAAGATGTTTGAACAGTTTTAACAAATTTAAATTTACTTAAAAAAATTTAATAATTTAATAATTAATTTATTTGAGATTTTTCATTTTAAATTTTCATTCAATTGAAACGATTATTGTCATGATGAGTTTGTTATTACAATTTTTTTTGTACAAAAAATGGAAAATAAAGATTAAAAAAATGTGAAAAAAGTGATGTAACCTTTGAGGTCAACATAAAAATAAAAAAAAAAATAGATAACCTCATTAAAAAGAGCTTTGACCTGAGTCATTCAATAATTTGTTTGACATATTTTATTTATTTTCATTCAAAATGTATTATTTTTACTAGATGTATTAATTTTTCAATAACCAAAAAGCTTTAACTAAAAAAAATATAAATAAACTAGCTAAATAAAAAATATTTTTTATTAATTAACAGAATATTGTCGAGCGGAAAATTAATCATTTATTTTTAAATGGTGCAAATTTAATTTGCTTTTTTCATCATTTCAAATTAGATTTACTCTATCTCATTTCCGGCTTTATAAAAATGAATAATGTACAATTAAAAAAAAAAAAAAAATGATAATGTTATTATAAATTAGATATCAGTATAATTGAATAAAATTTTTAATGAATATTAACGAATTTTTTCATTGTATTATGTGTACTTGTTAACACAATAAAATTAAATAAAAAATTCATAGAAATAATTGAATTGATTTATTCAAAGCTAAATAAAATTTATGACATTACTTAAAATCAAATAGATACATTAATTTTTATTTTTTATAGCTCTTTAATTAAAAATAAATGTAAAAAAAATGTAAATCTAAATTTTTTGTTATCAAAAAAATACTTTGATCATACGTTTATACATTTTTTTAAACAAAAATCAAATCAATAATAAACTATCTAATAAAATTTAATTTTTTCTTTACCAACAAACTGCTTTTTTTGTATTATCTTTTTTTCATAACTGTTTTACAATAATATTTTTTTAAATTAAAACAGATTTATTTTAATAAAACTTTTTTTATAAAACTTTAATTATGAAAAACTTTTCCTCAAACTTCGATGACCAATGTTGAATATTTTAAATTATTTCCTGAATATTTTCATCTACTTTGGATGATAAAAAAAATAATTTTATTTACTAAATTTTTTATTATTTAAACTGTTTTTTTAGTTCATCATAAGCTGACATGTTAACATAACTAAAAACTAACTGAAAAATTACTTAATTTTATTATAAAGTTTATTAATTGATCATTTTAAATGAAAAAAAAACTAGATTTTTTAATTGGACGTGTAGATTATTGTATTATTTATTTTGAAACATAAAATTATTATAGTTTTACGTTAAATTTATACAGTCAATTTTAAAATCATGTTGAAATTCTGGACCCTGGAGCTTTTTGTTGCTATACAACTGGCATATGTTCACCCTGAAATTGAATAAAAAAGTTAGAACTTTTCTTTATTTTTTTTTTTTTTATTTTATCTACTCTACTTTACGATACACAAAAAAAAATAGAACATTTTGAAATAAATTTTAACACACTTGGTTTTTTATACATTTATAAAAATGTAGAATAAAAATAAAAAAAAAAGGAAATAGTTTTTGGAATAAAAATTTATTGACTAGTGAATTGAGTGAAAAATCTAAAAAATAATAAAATAAGGGATGAATAAGCATTGAATCAACTCAGTCAACTTATTGGTCGTTTGTTAAATTTTTTTTTTTTTATTTTACAAAAAACATATGTGCATATAATTTTTGATATATATAATTCACTTTTTAAATTATTTATTTATTATTAATTATTTTTTACAGTTGATCTAATTAATACACTTATTTGATAAAATTTTTTGTTTATTAACAATTACTTTTGATTTATCAATCTTTAACATGAATTTTTTTTTATTTATTCAATGATTTAAAGATTATTACAAAGTAGAAAAAAATAACATAAAACTAACTATACAAAATAAATTAAAAACAAAGAAAAATATTTCATTACATGTAGACGAAAAAAAAAAAAAATACCTGAAAGAAATAAATGAAAAAAAAAGTAGAATTGAGGACAATCGATTGTCTCTTATCTGGACTGCAAAATCGTCAAGCCGATCATAAATATGTAAGTACTCATTCGTATTTCGTAATACAAAAAATGTTTGCACGCAAAAATTGCACACACCTTATTACAGTTTGTGTATATACTTGTATATATTATATACAATATACTGGTCAAAAAAAAAAAAACAAAACTGAAATAAATGCTAGAAAAAAAAATAAAAAAAAAGCGTTGTTGATTTCGCATGGCTTGGAAACATAAATTAAAATTATAGACATACATATACGCCCTAATCATATTAAATTTTCTATATATTAAAGCTCAAAATCATTTTTAAATCAGCATAATTGAAAAGCTTTCAATTGAGTGTTACTTTAATATCTAACACTATAATTAAAAATTAAAAAAAAAGCTCAACTAAATATTAAGAAAAAAAAAGATTAAAATTTAATTTAAAATTAAGATTTTTTATCAAAAATTACAGATAAAAAAACAAAATAAAAGAAATATATTTTTAGTTTATCTTTTATATATTTAATTTTTTATTTTTATTTTTTTTTAGTCAGTGAGCCGAGTTGATTTGGTGGTAAAATTTAATCGAAAACCACAAAACCGTCCGGTGTATTTGAAATCGATAGATGAACTCGTTGAATTTTTTTTTTTTTATTTGACGTTTTTTCTTGGTTTTTGAATGAGATAGCAATATGTTACGACTAGAATACAAATATATATGTATAGATATATAAAAAATATAAGTGAATATTCCAGGATATAAAGTCACGATCAGGTGAATGTGCCATAGATAGGACCGATGGAATTGAAAGGTGAGGGGAAAATGGTTGCATAAAAGAGATTGAACGGGAGAAAATGAAAAATTGGTGAGTAGAGAAGGAAGTTTTTCTGGATAAAAAATTTTTTTTTTTCATTTTTTTTTTTTTATTAATATATAAAGCATTTCAGTGGCTGTGCGTATATGTGGATTTTTTTCTACAAAAACGATTCACTGGCATTGAACTGAGAGCTGTATACATTTACAGATTAAAAGCTCCAGTTTACTGTATCGTGTAGTTATAGGAACAAATATTTTTTGTACACACTGCAAGTGATATTGCACATCACTATCACAAACATTATGAATATGTACACTCGGTTTTTTCATAAAAAAATATTTAAAAGAAAAATTCATGTCCATATTTTATGATTGTAAAAGCTAGAATGAAATTTTTTTTCTTTCTTTATTCAATTTTTTTTGAATAAAAAAAAAATTAATTAATTATTGATAATAAAATAGTAATTAATATTTATATTCTACAAATAGTCTAATTAATGATTTTTTATTAAAATATTTTAATAAAATTTTGAAACATGTCAATTTATTAAAATTTATGTGACTATAAATTTGATTTTTTAAAATTAATATTAATGAAATTTAAAATGAATAAGAAGGTTTTAAAATAAAATCATATTAATTATTGATTATATTTTTAATGAAATAAAAAAGCACAAGTCTTTCATGTAGTCACGTTAAATTAAGATTAACAGAGTTTAATAATATTTTCATTTATAATGAAGAAAAAAAAATATGAATATTAATTTTTTAAATATTTTTATAATCAATAGAAACATGTAAAATAATAATATTATGTTTTTGCCAAATGATTAAGTGATTATTCGTGATATATTATTTACAAAACAAAAAAATAAAAATAAAAAAAGTATGATAATAAATGATAATAAATAATTATATGGGAGAAAAAAAATAGTATATATATATGTTGATAATTCTCACACAATCAGTTCATAAATCACAAAAAAGTACAATCAGACATTTAATATGAACATACCGATTGTAGACTGGGAATGATCGATTGTACAATTGATCTCATAACACTTCCGTTCCACTCATCAGCGCTTTGTTTGGCACGCAAGAATATTTAAGCGATCATAAATGATAAATACATGTGTATGTGTGTGTTTTTATGCGTGTACTTGAAAAATGACAAAATGGTTTTACTAAAACTAGAATCGATTGTTTACTTTAATTTGAAAAAAATTGTGGTGCTTTTCTTTTCGAAAAAAAAATATATAAATTTAAATTATGTTTTTAAAAATTCATTGTTGCAGTCATGGGTGACAGTCAAGCTGACAATCATGGCAGTCAAGATGATTTTTGTTTTTATTAATTTTTACATACACCAATATTATTTATTATTACTCAATGATTATATCAAAATTTAAAATGATAAAATTAAACAAAAATATAAATAATAACTATTGTTAATAAATAATAATAATAATTATTAATAAAATCATTAAAATGACTTGATAATTTTACTATTTGTTTTGTCAATTATTTATTATTATTCAATTATTTAGTGTTAAATTATAAATTAATATTTTTTATAAATAAATAATTACTATTATTAATAAACAATTGATAATATTAAATGTCAAAGTGAAAATCATTTTGGCAGTCATTTGAAAGTCATTGATGAAAAAGTAAAAGTTGACTGTCATTTGGCAGTCATCGTGTCATCCAAAACCTTGATAAATCACTGACTGTTCTTTGGCACCTGAAACCTGGATGAAAATGAACATTTCTATAGGAATTTTCATCATTAATTATGTTACTTAAAAAACTCAAATAACAAGTTATTATTACTATTTAAATAAATAATTTATTTCTTTAAATTTTTTTTATTTCTGATTTTAGATGATCTTCAGAAAAGTCAAAACAAAAAGTTGGATTTGAAACAATAAATTTTTGATATTAAATAATGATTTGTATTTTTCAATGAATCAAGAATTCGTCTCGATTTGAATCACGTTATTTTCTATAATTTACACATATATTTTTTCTTCTTGAGTCATCAATACTACCAATGACTTGTTTTATTAAAAAATCTCTACTTGCAAAAGTATAGTTGACAAAAATTTTTTTTGTCTCACCGTGATCCATAAATATGATACGATGAATTTCCTCCCTCTTCTATAGAATATATTCCTTTTAATTTTTTTTTTCCATTCCCATTCAGAATACTGTTTGCTTATCGTGATATATACAAAGCTGAATGCCGAATGAGATAAAAACTGATAGCAACTTAGTCCCAATTGTTTTTTATTTCCAATTTTATAATTTTTTTTTTTTATTGTAATCTATTTCTTTTTTGTTTTTATCATCAATTAAAGCTAACAGGCAATTTTAAAAATTGGAATTTTGAATTTGAAAATTAAAATAAAATTAAAAACAAAATATTTTAATAAAAATTTAAAAAATAATGATAAACAGTTTAAAATAAAATTGATAAAAATACAGTCTTGTTTAGAATAAAAATCAATGAAAAAAAAAATAAAAAAATATAAACAATAACAAAAACATTGAGGCATTATTTTCCTTTGGGTGTTATTTCTTTTGACCTATCAGATTTTACTTTTATGATCGAGTACACCAGGGGAATAAGAGAAAGGAACAAAGTTTTTTTGTAAAAAATGAGACCCACGAGATGTGAGGCAACGTGTAGTCTCATGTCTCAACATTTTGTACTATATATATTTATAAATGTTTATGTATATAAGTAACTTTGTCAAGTAAGAAAACCTTTTCAAGTTTTCACGGCCGAAAAACTATTCCTTCATAAACCCATCAGCATATTTTCTCACCACTTTAGTCTCTTCTTATTTCACCTGGTAAAAAGACAGTATCTTATATTTTTCTCTTTATACTAGTTTTTTTATTTTTTCGTTCAATTTAACAATGGTATTTTTCAACATATCGATATAATACGAGGAATATTTTTTTTTGCAGATTGGAAATATAAATATCATTTATAAAATCCATAAATAAATAATACCATCATCTTGAAAGTGTAAACTATTCCAGTTTTCTTGTAAACCATATTTTTCTTAGCTACATCTTTTTCCTCAGCTATCTTTTTTTTTCTGTTTTATTTTCACTTGGAAAAAATATAATATCAATTTATTTTATTTCTTTGCAAAATTATATAATATATTTTAATATTTGTTGATATAAATTTTTCTTGATTCATGACAGCCAACAAATCAAATTTAAAGTGTGAAATAGAGTAATTTACAAGTAAAATAAAGTAGTATTTATTTTTTTTTCTTTATTGCAATTACATGATTAACAAATATTTATACAAATGTATAAATAAAATAAACTTACAACTGGTTTGTTTTTATTTTTAAAATTTTTTAAATATACATGGATTTCAAAACGTCAACGCTGGTAAACTTGTAAATTCGTAAATTAGCATCATCAAAGCTTTCATAATCATATAATTTGTCTTAAAGTCTTCAACTGTTTATTTTTTTTATAAATCATAAATAATTTTAGAACTATGATAAACTTTCAAAGCTTAATTTTAACCTTCATTTGAATTTCATCTTTGAAACAACTGCTTTTTTTCGTTTTTAGATTTTTAAAATTTTCAGTTATCAACATTTAAACAAGATTTTTCTTTTGAGCTCTGAATGGCAACATGTAAAATCATTTTGTGCAGATTAAACTTACATCATTAATAGAGAAATGATTACCACCAGAATTTGACAACACACTTTTAACACAAAGTAACGATGCCACCAAAATTTTATTTTTCTAAAAATAAAATTTAAATCAAGCTCTTATTTCTTGATTCACTTGTACTGATGGATTCTATAAACAGAAATTTTCTGATTAATAATTTATCATAACTTTTTAATTCAATAACTGATAAAACACTATTTATTGTAAAATGAATTATTTTTTTCTTGAATCAAAAATAAACTTGTCAATAATTTATTAACAATGAATTTAAAATGAGCATATTCATTTATGAATGATGTTAATTTTAATTTTCATGACAAAATAATTTTTGAAACTTATATATCAATAGATTCGTACTTATCAATGAATAAAGGATTATTTTTAAAAAACAAATAAACGAAAAAATAATTAAAAAATAAATAAACAGTTTTAATTATCGGAAAAAACAGAAAGCTTAAATAATAATTACATTACTGAGCTTGTTGGAAAATATATTACAAATTGATCTTTATACTTTGAGCAAGAAAGTCAAATAATGAATGAAAGAATTAAAAAAAGAATTGTTGCATGCTTTGTCTCTCAAGTATTAGAATTTATATTTTTTATGACTTTTCTGTGAAATTCAATTTATCCAAAATTATATTATCCATGATAATTATAACAAATAAAAATTATTATACAGCACATATATTTCTAAAAAAGCTCTTTCATTTCCCTCTCATCGTTTAATTGTTTTTGAATCATAAAAAAAGAATAATTTGTATGAAAAAATTCAATAAAAAAAAATAGAAAAAAAGAACTTATAAAACATTTATATTTGTTTTTCTTTTTGTTAAAAATATACAATCAACAAGTCAGCATTACAAAAAATGATTTGTTCAAAAATAATTTGATATTTTTTTTAAAAAAACAAAAAATATAAACAATAAAACTTGAATGATTGAATATTGATCAAAAACGTATATATATATAAAATAAAAACAATATAAATAATAAGTTTTATATTTTTCTTTTATCAGATGAAAAGTGAATTCGTGCCAAGTATATAATATATCTGTTTTATTCCTTTGGGAAAAGTTAAAAGAGGCTGGCTCTTACGATATATGCCAATAGAAAAAAAAAAAAAAAAAAAAAAATAGCCTGATGTTTGAATTCGATCAAGTAGAAAAGACCGGATTATATTTTTTATATTTTTTCGTTTGGGTTAAATTGTCTTACCTTCGTTACTATGACTACTCTCACCAATTTACTGAAAGTTTTTTTCTTTTTTTATTACTCATGAATCTTTAAGGGTCGTCGATTATACAGCAGACACCTTAAAAACACCTAAGATATCTGTAGAAAAATATTTATATGTGTATCAATAAGAATAAAAAAATGTTTTATTAATTTAGGTATTTGTATCGATACACTGGTTACTGGTATCAGCCTTACTTCAATCATGCTTTTTTTTTTTTCCTTTTTTATATTTTTTATTTATTTATTCATGAAACCCAATATCAATAAAAACAATAAACCTTGAATTAATATTTCGAGACATACTTTTATAAACTATTTATCTCTAAATATTGAATATTTTTTTTCGTAAAGAATTAATGATGCCTGAGGACTTTATTATTTATTATCATTTTACGTTGATTGATTCTTTAGGGTCATCATTGTGATGAGTTTGTCTGGAAAAAAAATAGTTCTAAACAAAAAAAATTAATCATTTTGGTATTAAAATCAAATTACTTGGTATTAAAATTAACAGAAAGCATCTTTGTAATCTCAACAGTTTGATATGAGAATTTTTTTTTTAACAAATAAATAATATAGCTGTATAGTTTTTGTGAATTTAAAATAGCTTTTTTGTTTTTTAAGTTTTTATAGTTTATGAAGTAACGACTGAATTAAGTTGCAATGGATGAGTAAAAGTTTCTTTAAAATTTTATATTTTAAATATGGGTTTTTTAATTTGATAAATCATGAAAATTTGTGGAGAGATTTTGCATAACAATTGTAATATACATATATTCAACAAAATATTGAAAGTTTCGTTAAATTGTTTTTAAAGTCTTTTTTTTTTTCTCTTGTTTAGTCATTTTTATTGTAAATAACTGTTTTTGTTTTTTCAAGTGGATGCATGTTTTATTGATGTACTATTTAAGTTTCATAATTTACAATAAAATTCTTTTTTACTATTGTTTTTGTTGATATTATTTCCTTTGTGGATCGAAAGTATTGTTCAATTTTAAGTAACTGATTTTGTGTTTTATTAATTTCAAATGAATGCAAATGGATTAAAAGAATAAACAATTATATCAATTTTAATATAAATCTACTTTTTTATTTTTTAAGTGTTAATTAATTATTTTGTATAAACTATATCTGCTTGGAAATTTATCTGCTAGTAACATAAATGTCACCAAATAAACAAATAAAATTAAATTGATTTATCATGAAAAATAAATTATAACTTGTCTCAATGTTTTCCACAACTAAAAATGTAATAAATAAAAAGTTTTTTTTAATGAAAATCGTGAAAATTATTTTTATTTTGTTTATAAAAGATTGAAATTATGAATGAATGAAAAAGTCAGGTAAAAGTATTTTTGTATTAAATAAATCTAAAAACAAATGACGATCAATCGAAGCTACAGCTGATATATTCACCAAGCAAACTTTGATAAAAAATAATCCTGTCATTAAATTTTAAAAATCATGTTAATTTAAACAATGATAATTTTATCATATACATGATATTTGATATTAATAAACAATTTATAAATTTTTTTGATAATAAAAACGTTCAAATTCATAGCAAAAAGTGACCGATAAAGATAGTACAAGTGTTTTGTGTCTCAAGAAAAATAATGCAGACAGTAGAACAACGAAAAGGTATGTTTTTAAAGTAAAAACAATGTAAAAAAAAAAGAAGAGGACAAAGGAAGGGTAGTTGTAAAAGGGGTGGATCAGTAATCACGCGATTTAGCAATCATACAACGTAAAATAACATGCACTGCGTGTTTTTATAAGCGCATAGTAAAATTATTATTAAAATTATCATGTAAACCTAGCTTTTCTGATAGCTCATTGTTTGCCACAATATATATATTTTATATTATCATTTTTTTACATTTTTTATCCAACCATTGATACATTTACTGTAAAAATATATTTACATTTGTAAATATAAAAAATAAAGTATGTCGTTAGGTTGACAGTGTGGTTTTTGATGTCATTGATGTTATTGATCAAGATGTCTAATTTGATTGAATTTTTTTTTTTTCGTTATTTGTGGTGAATAGAAAAAAAAGTAATGATTTAAAATAGATCAAAATGTAAAATATTCATAACAATATTAATGGCATGATTTCATGTCAATTTGTAAGCAAATAAAAAGTTTCTGTTACAAATGAAAATAAATATATGAATCATATGATAATTATTTAATGAGTTTGTTAATGAATTTCATGAAATAAAAATAAATAAAAATAGTATTAGCTTCTTATTTTATTCAATTAAAATTAATTTTTTCATGTTGCATTCAATTTTAATAATATTTTGTATTTTTGACTTTTCTTTTTTGTTTTTTTGATCACTTGTTTAGCATTATTTTGTTTTTAGACATTTTAATTTCCGGTTGTTTTTTTACTAAGTTTCTATATCTATATTTTAAATTTTTTTTTCAATAAATTTTAGATCCAAGATATATATTTAAAGATTGAAAGAAACTGCAAAACTTAATCAAGATTATATGAACAAGTCTGGTTTGAAAATGATAGTTTCTTCTGTCCGATAACTGACCCATAAATTTTTTTCATTTACTGATATTCCAATTATTAATTAAATATGCAGAGAAGTGAGAAAAAAAAAAAAGGAAATTAAATTTTTTTTTTTTTTGTAAGGGTAGGTACAATTACTTTTAGGGTGGGTATTTTATAATTTTTGTTTATTTTTGTTTTGCTTCAATAGGCAAAGTTTTTCTCTTATCTTCATTCTGCTAAACAAAAGCAACAATTCCTGTGTCACTATCTAATTTCAGTAACTATCTGTTTTGTTTTTATATTATTTTTTCGATTTTGTTTTTAATATTTTCTTTTTCTTTTTTTTTTTTTTTTTTTGATTACAGAAATTTATATTTTTCTTTTCTATAGATTTTCTTTGTTTATTTATTAAAATGTTCTTTGATAGAATTTTTTTATCCATTTGTGTTTCTTTTTGAATCAATTTATGATGTGTTTATTAAAATTTGAACAGACAGTTTGATGTTTTGTAATACCAAAATAATAATATAAGTTGTTTTATAAATTTTTTTTTCCTCTCTGGTTAAATTATATTTATGCAAATGATCGTAATAATATTTCTGTTGATACATAATTTTGCTAACACAGTAAAAAGAAAAAAAATTTGTTTGAAAAACGAAATAAAAGATTATTGAGATTAAACTTTGTAATAGTTGCAAAATTTTAACCAAATTTTTCAATATAATTTGTTTAAAATTTTGCTGTTTCGATATTTTTAAATTGATTTACTTTAATTTAAAATATAAAATTAGAAAGTAAATAAAATTATTGTAAATATCTTTATGTATTTTAAACGAATATCAAGTTAAAAATTTTTATATATTTTTTCTTAATAATTTTTCAAAGAATTTAATAAAGCTGAATCACTAATGATTTAAACATTACAAAAAAAAAGATGTGGACAGAAATAAAAAGTAATTTATTCTTTGAATTTATTGTGTATATCTGAGTTTTATAAAACTCAATTTCATTTAAACTTAATTCGTCACTGTATAATCTTTTTGGAAAGAAATATGACTAGTAAATCAGTGGTGGCTATCACGAGTCCATATAACCAAAGTTAGATAAACTTGGTCGTACTTCAAGAAGAGTTGTCTTTTTTACTTTTTTTTTTTTTTTTAGCTTGAAGAAATATCTTTCTTTAGATGCATGTTTGGATGTGAGATTACTTAGGAAAACCAACAAGGAAAAAATTCAGTTAAATAATTTTTTTTTTACTTTACTTAGGAAGAAAGCTGCTGGTATTTTTTTTACTAAATAAATTTAAAGTGTTCATATTTTTTATCAATAAAAAAACTTTATTCGAATTAAATTAAATATTGGAACTAAAAATATAAGTGTATTTCAATTGTTCCATTGATTATGGTGATTAAATTATGCGACTTATTCATTTTTTTATCATCAATTTTCGATCATGTCTCATTAATTTTTGACTCATTAATAATGAGACACACAACATGCAACATTCCTTATTTTTTTATTACTTTGTTTCACTATTATAACATCCTGCTCTAAATCTACAATGAATGTAAATTTTAAAATATATGTTCCAACAGTCATTAACAAAAAAAAATTTTACAAAAATTTTAATAACAAAAAATTGAGATATGTAACAGAAAACTCAAATCATGGTTGCAATTTTTTGCCAGAATGTTTGACAACACAAAACCTGTCTAAATGAGAAATAGATTTATCTTTTCTCTTGTTTTTTAATTGAAAAAAATACAAAATTACAAGCAGATGAACTAGACAACAACGTCCAAAAAGCATTAAAATCTTGAAATTAAAGTAATGATCTTATATGAATCTATAACGAAGTAAAGTTGGATCTTTGGTGTTAAACACTTGGTTTATTAAAGTTGATAAGGTACTTTACCAATTTCTAAAAGTCTAAAACCTGTATAAACCAAAGAATATCCAAAATTAAATCTTTTATTAGAAAGACGAGACCAACTGTTGATTGTCTTTTTGATTCTCAAAAACTTTCATCAAAATATATTTGATTTCAAAATAAAATGAATAAAATTATTTTATATTATTGTCAATTAACCAGATTAATAACAGAAATGTCAGGACAAAATATTAATTGTTAGAAAAAATTATATAGTTCAAAGTTTTTTATTCGAATTTTTGTCAAAAAAATTTGTATGTACACATGCGAAAGGTCAAAGAGCTTAACCGGAATAGCCTCCAAAATTTTCACATGCTTCTGGCATATTACAGAAATAT
Organism: Lysiphlebus fabarum; assembly: GCA_011426435.1. Classification (NCBI taxonomy): domain Eukaryota; kingdom Metazoa; phylum Arthropoda; class Insecta; order Hymenoptera; family Braconidae; genus Lysiphlebus; species Lysiphlebus fabarum. Next base: position 766,839 of record WSYQ01000045.1, on the reverse strand, counting down.
CCAATTAATAATAAGAGATTCGTAAGTATATATATATAGGTTATGCTTCAGGCTATGTATCAAATGTAAACTACTGAGAAATATATATAATATTCACGTAAATTTCATATTTTCATAAATTAATATTAAGGCAAAACGACAGCAACCACGAGAGACCGCGTCGATAAGCTGATTAAATACATATTTAACTGATGTGAATATTTAATTTGATTCAATTTTTGTTATGAATTTTTTATTAAAATAATATTTTGATTGATTTATGAGTAAATTAATAATAAATATTTTAGTTATTCATTTAAATTTTATGGTATTTATTCATTTATTTATCAAAAGACAATTTTTTAATTCAAAATATTTGCTAAATGTCATAGCAATGTAAATTGAGTCAAGTTAAATTTATTTTTCTAAAAAATTCTTATTATATGTTTATTTGTTGAGTAAGTAAATTCAGTTTGCATTGTTCTGTGCTGTTTTTATTCTCCCAGTTGTTGCTTTTTCATTGTTCCTTGTTGATACTTTGTTCTTTTTTTATTCGTTGTCAATTGTTGTATAGTTGATGGATACTTGTTGATATTGTTGTGATCTTTATTGGTTTGATGTTTTATTTGCTCTCTATCACATTTGGTTGTTGTTTTTCATTCAAAAGTGATGATATATGTATTTATTATCATCAAGAGCCTACCATCCCTGCACTGATATTTGAATGTTGTGAATTCTGACAACATGGTACCTAGATCATTTGATACCTAGAAATGATCTAATTGGTTTGTCCCTTTTTTTCTTAGCTACCTCTTTTTATGACTAAATGTTCTTGATTGTCTGGATTCTTTTTTGCGACAAGATCATTCAAAATGATTTGTTTATTGACTAGAAATATGATAATTAAATCAGTGACATATTATTTTCAAACTTGGTAAAATGTAATTTGTTATAAATTATTATCACTTTAGCTATATTCTTTTTTATATTTATAATTTTTATATTTCCTGTCTGTTTTTCTAGATTTGAAATTTCAAATATTTCTTATAATTTTGTATCAAATTACACTCATTTAAGATACATGAAGTCCTCAGTTATTCCATGAACTTTTATGAATTTTAGTTTCAACTTTCTTGGATTTTGATATCTTTCAAATATCTTATTTATATTATTTATATTTTTATATATTATTCAATATATTCCCTCACTATAAAAATATAAAATATCCAATTAAAATATTGCAAAATAAAAAAAAAAAATATAAAAATTAACCTCAATAATAAAATATTATTTTTCAATATTAAAAAAAATACATCCACTGTTTTTATTTATTTCTGTTATAAAAAATATAAACAAAAAAATTAATATATTTTTCTTTAATATTATTATTCAATCATCTTAGGTTTTTGATACATATTTGAAAACTGCATGTGTGTTTTTTATTAGTTTTTGATAGTCAAAGCTGATGTACCATACAGAAGAATTCCGTGACCTGATTCCAATGTATGTCTACTCTCCTGAAATAGATAAAGAAAGATGTTAGATATAGTCATCTATATCGAAGCATGGTTAACTTGGTCTAGCCTATTTTCTATTTTCCACCTCTTTGTGGTTGTTACGTGATGAGAAAGCAATACTATACCCGGTCAAAGTCGTCAATCGATCAAGGTATATATCTAAATATATATGTATACAGATACATGTACAAAGACAGAAAAAGTGATAGAAAAAAAAAAAAAAAAAAAAAGAATTAAAATCCAATGACTTTCTTATAACATATAATTCGTGTCATGTAACTAGTGGCGATGGAACAAGGGATGATTTTTCTTTTTCCTTAGCCAATGGAAGTTATTGATGTGCAAGATACTGAACTTGTTCATGGCTCATATTGCTCATGGTTAACCTTCAGTTACCTCTGATATAAAAAAAATTTATATAATATTATTCTAAAATATCTGTAAAATAAAAATATGATAATTAAAATTTTATCTATTTAAAAAAAATATATAAAAATAATAATCTTGATGAATATTTAATAACAATAATTGTTATTGAAAAAAATTGAAATTTATTTTTTTATTTTTTTTATAAATATCTATGAGATATATTCCATGTACTGTATAGAATAAAAAAAAAAAGTTATTATAATTTTATTTTTAAATTAAAAAAATACTTTTTAAAGTTTGTAGTTTTTTTTTTTTTTCTTTCTAAACTTTTGGTAAGATATTATTTCAATTATTGAAAAACTTGGAAATACACGAATATAATATTTATCATGACACTGTATTATATTGATTCGAAAAGTTTTAGTTAAATATATATATATATGTATAATGACATGTATTGCAAGTGTATTTTTGGGTAATGAAAATTACATAATAGATGATAAAATGATATGATAAAATTGTTGGATAGACATGTCACTTGGTGAATTGGTTTTTGAGAAACTATCACGTATCATATAGTGAGTTACTTAAGTAAAGTTTCACTCTTCACTTTTATGAGCTTAAAGTTTTGTTATAAATACCAACGATGGTTAATATCTTTTACCACACAATAGACAAATAAATGTGTCGTATGTATATATATATATTATATAAGTATGTCACCTCAATTTTAATTATGATGTTCATCACTTTTAGTTAATTTAAGTATCAATTTAAATCTATATAAAATTTTATCATTTTCAAGTAAATTTATCAAAATTTAATAGTTGAAAATTTTAATAATAATGCAAGGAAAAAATTTGTGAAAAGATATTTATTGTTTTATTTTAATTTTATAACTTTGTTTACTAAAATTTTAAAGTTTTTTCATTTTTCTTGTGACTTTTTTTTAATTTATTAAAATGAATTTAAGTATTTAATTAATTATTTTGTTAATTTTTCATGATAAAAAATGAATAAGAATTATATCTTGATTGAAGCACACCAATTTTAAAAATTTTATATTATTTCAAAGAACGATTCATCAAGGTTTTGGATGACACCATTACTGTCAAATGACAGTCAGTTTTTACTTTTTCATCAATGACTTTCAAATGACTGCCAAAGTGATTTTCATTTTGACATTTAATGTTATCAATTGTTTATTAATTGTTGTGTTTTTTTGAAAAAAGACAACATAGATAAGATTAAATGAATTTATGATATGAATATTTAATACGAAATAATAAACGTGTAATCCTGAATGACTGTGGTGTCCAAATAGATAATAAAAGTAACAAGAAATGACAAAAATTAATGCTAAATTTACTCGATACATTTATTTTCCAGTCCTCAATAAATTCAAAAATTCTACAATAACTATATTTTATTGAAAACAATATCATTTTTATAACCATGCTCAAAACATTTTCTCTTCTAAAACGACGTTGTAAAGTGATATACAAGTTATTTATTCTAAAACTGACAAACACAAAGACCTTCATAATTTTATTAAACCCTTTATCATTGAGGATTAAATATTCATAATAATTTCTTAATCTTCCTAATTAAGAATTTCAATATATAACTACAAGATATTTCATAGAAATCTAAAATATAATTTAGAGTATATTTCATTGAAGATATAACTATAATTATAATGTTTTGTGGTTAACGATGATTTTGTATTTAATCGTTAACAACAACTTTACAAGCCTCCGGTTTACTGAAATTGCTATTTGGCTTATAACATTAACCAAATTTTAAGTATATATACATATATATTGCTTAGTTTAGATATAGATACTTGAAACTGTTGAGTATCTACAATAATATTACGGTTCCGATTTGATTCGAATTAGATGCACAAATGGACAGAGTGTGTCTGTTTGATGGCATCATGACCTATACATATTGAATTGGTGATACCGGTTATACAAATGCTTAATATACAAATATAATCATGAATATATATATATTTGCAATTTAGAATTACTTGATTAGACAATTATGTATCATACACCAGACAAATAATGCTTGAGATTTAATTGAATAATTATTATGTAAGTCACCTACATGATTTTGATAAATCATTACAGATTGACATTATATATTTTGGATATTATCAATGCTAAAGATTTGATTTATTTGACTTGACTATATTAAATAACATTTGATATATTGAAATTCAAAATATTATCAACGTGTAATATATAACCAAAAGAAAACTGTCTATAGATATACTTGTTATTTATTTTTTTTCTATGTTAACATAAAGTAATATCAAAGAGACAACTTTATTATATATACTAGCAATTTTATGTGAATTTTTTTTCTTTGTAGATTATAAATAGGTTTTTTAATTTAAAATGTAAAATTAAAATTTTACTATCATGTGATGGTTTAATCAATAATGACATATGAAAGGAAAATAGTTGATGAATAGAAAAAAATAAATAAATAAAATTTAATGATGAGATTTATAAGTTGGGATGTTTTTATTTGTAAATGTAATTATTATTTTGATTTTAGTTTATTAAGTTTATTCTTTTGTCGTTGGTTTTTTTTATTTTTGGTTTTTAGTCGTTAAGTTTTTATTCGTTGTTTAGTCATTCGTCATTTTTTTATCTTATTTGTTTTTTGTTTTAATTATTTTGGCATTAAGTTTAATGTCATGTAACCCTTGTCTAAATTAAAAAAAAAAAAAAAAGTTTATAACACTAAAATCTTCATTGAATCAATTTTCTATTTTCATTTCCAAAAAAAAAAAAGTTATAGTTTATTTTCTTTTTGTGGTAACTTTGGCCATCATGTTCTCTTAAAAACTGATGTGTTGAAACAAAAAATTTCCATAAAATCTGTATTCTGATAATTTATAAATGTCAACTCATAAAATGAACACATTATAATTGCATTTCTATTTGAATCCAAACTCACTATTAAATTAATTTTTATCCATATACATATGATAGCTCAAAACATCTTCATTACTCAATTTTACATTAATTGATCTATTTATAATGTTAAATTGACCATTTGATTCATTTTAATTCAAACCAACATGACCAAAATTATTTTCATCATTTGATTTATTGGTGAATTGATTTTTCTTTGTTGGTTTATCTTGGGATCCATCTTCCATTGCTATTTTATCAAATTAGCAAGTTATTTATCAACCTAATAATTATTTTATCAACTCAATTATTAATTCATTAATCTTTAAATAATTAATTTAATTTTATTAGTTTGATCATTTCAGAAGATGTACTTCATCACTCAATTGACCACAGTTGAATTAAAATTATTATAATTTTATTATAATATTATTTTCGAAAATCTATATTTTTTTTTACATCTCAGGATGTATCAAAAGAATGATAATAGTAAATTAATTTTTTTTGAATGTCAACAAAGAAAGAGGCTTTTTTCTCAGAGCTTAATGCAAACACCAAAGAAAAAGAAGATGGCATGAGAAAAGTTAAATATTTATTGGAATTTAAAAGTTTATAACTTGAAGTGTTTAAGAGTTTTTTTAAGTAATAAAAGTAAAACACGAGAATAAGTATAAAATTAAAAATTCCCACCTGTTTACTTACTATATTGAATGTTTAAAAAAAAAAATAAAAAATAAAAAATAAATACTATACTATCCATTATTTAATGAAGAAATATTTAGTTTTCAATGTTTCTTATTTTTTTTTTTTTGTAAATTATTTTCTTTAACAAAAGTTTTAAATTTTAATTGCAAAAAAGAAAAAAATATGTAAATATTTATCTAATAAACTTACTCATAGATATATTTAATCAGTGTCGTTCATAATTTGTTGTAAAAATGTGTTGTTATATTATTTTTTATCCTAAAAATTGAGATAATAGATCAGGAATTTCTCCACTTTAAACAGAATTGATGTATATATTTTCTTAATTGTTGTAAAGTTTAAAGTTTCATAACACTGATACAAGTTGATGTTGTTTTTCAAGTGCATTTAATTGCTTAGTTTTAGATCTTATCAAATGTTTATATTTGATTTTTTCAAACCCTTTTAAATCTAATATTTCGTGGGAAAAGAAAAACGTGTCTTTTTTATCATCTTGAGATTCTAACTTGACTTGTGGGTATGTTAACTTGTTGGTTACTTAAAAATACAGTCAAACATTTTCTCAATTGGATAGTGTAGTATTAGCATGTTGAAGAAAAAATATAGTTAGGTTACAGTCACATAGTGGTTTATTTGAAAGAGAAACTAAAGTTAGTGTAATAAAGTCAAAATGAAAAATAAACGACATGTTAAGAAAAATAAAATTGATAAAAAGAATAAAAGTTACGAAAAAAAAAAAACATTGAAAGATTGTAAAGTAGGATGAATTTGGTTGGGAAAATTTTGGATGACTTTATCGTGGTCACGAAACGTTCTGGAAAATCAGATATATTCGCTTCAAGAAATTCTCATAGTTCGTGATTTTCCACTGAATTTTACACTAGTATATTCACTGTATTTTTATTCATTTTTTTTTTCTTTTTTTCATTATGAATTATTAAGTAGGCATTTCCCAGATAAATGAATTATAATTTTTGAAATAAAAAATCTTCTTTTTCTGAGAAGTCAAATCTTCTCATTCACCTATTCCACTCAAGAATCAGTCTGAGAACAAAAAAAAAAAATGTTAGTTAAATAAAAAAATAGAAAATTTCAACAACAAAATTTACAAAGACATTATTAAAAATGTTCAATCATTTTTTTAATATTAAATCAACATTTTTTTAAAGTTAATTCAAGAAATTAATAGTTAAACAACAATTTTATTTTCAAAGAATAATTAACAAGTTTATTTAAATTATAATTAAAGTTGACTTTAATTTTATGATTAAATATTTTTTTAATCAAAGCATCATCAAAATAAAAAAAATCTTTTCTTTATTTTGTTTTACTATTACTCAAAGGTTGTCATTCCTCTTAAACTAAATTTAAAAAATTCAAATATAAATCATATTGCCAACAAATTTAATATAACTATTTAAACATATTAATTAATAATTTAATTCTTAATTAGAATTTTTTTTAATTTCACAAGTTTTAGAATTTAATTTTCAACTAATAAATGTTAAATTAACATTTAAAATAAAATATAAATCTATTTTAACATTCAAATATGCTAAATTAAAAATTTTCTTTTCAAACTGTGAATAATAAAAAAAATTATTATATATATTTTAACGTTGAATGCTTTATAACTATTAGACATACACAATTCTATTTTTTTTTTTTTTTTTTTTTTGTGACGAGTACTCAGATGACTTGACAGTAACAAGTTGCGGAAAGAAGAATAGAAAGTTTTTGGTCGTGTCTAGGTTGGTATCATCACTGTCAACAACAAGCAAGAAGTCTCTAATTACCAGTGAAATTCAATGTTCAACTTAAATAACAATGTTCTAGTTATAAAATAAATTATATATTTAAAAATAAAAAACCACAAGATTAATTTCATAAACTTTTTTATAATTATACTTTTTTAAAAGCAATTAACATATAAATATTTATATTAAATTTATTTTTTATTTAAACGTTTTTAAACGTTTATAAAAAAAATTGTAATGACATATTTTTGAGTAATAATTTCTGACATAAAATGCAACAAAAAAAAAAAAAATATTTAAATAAAAAAAAAAAAATAAAATAAAAAAAGTTTATGAAATGTTGAGGCTTCGTGTTGTGCTCCAGTTTCAATATTGACTTGTTCACTTACCCTCCCTCAATGACCGAGTTTGACGTGTCACCTATTTCTCATGACTTTAGAAAAATAAAATAAAATAAATAAACAATTTTAATACCATTATTTTATCAAATAATTCAATAATGTATATTTCCATAATTTGTGTTTTTTTTTTTTTTTTTTATAAAATATATAATTTAATTTATTGTTGAATAATTTGTTTGTAATTTATTTGATTTATCAGTTTAATTGGCATATTATTTATGGAAAATAAAAAATAATAATAAAAATGTATTTAATGTTAATTGATCTGTATGATTTTTTTTTTTTTTTTTGTATTCTCTGAAGACTTGATACTTGAACTGTTGAGTACACGTGGTATTGTTCCCGAGAGAAATAAGTGTTGATACAACAAAACGATTTATAGGTTATATTATTTTTTTTTAACGACTTGCAATTTTATAGTTATAGATTTTAAATTGTATAAAAATGAATTATGAAAATATAGTTGTTGTGTCCAAATTTATTTGGAAGTTTGATTCTCGTTGAACAATTACTAAATCAATTATACACACGATATATTTTATGACTTTAACGTTTGCAATTAAATTTATTGATGAAATAGTCAAGTGATTTACTGAAAGTTATATGTTTTTGATAAAATAATTAGCGAGTTTACGATAATGAATTTTTGGATTTGACTATTGTAAATTATTGAAATTTATTATTTTTATAGAGTTGTTTTTATAACTGTGAAAGTAAAATAAAGTGTGAAATTGATTTTGATTATTATATATTTCCTTATTTTTTATTTATAAAGTATTTTGTAATATCGAATGTATTTTCAAAATGTATATAGTTAATTTGTTATACTTAATTTATATTAACTCTATTTTATAGTTATATTCTGATTTAGATGAAAAAAAAAATAAATATTGTTTAAAAGTTGGAGTAAGTTTGAGGTTGGAAAAATTTCTCCATCATTTCACCAACTATGGATCATTTCTGTAAAGAGTTGAGATAAGTTGGTAAAAAGTCGGAGAAATATTTACATCAGTGTTTATAAGAGTCGAACCTTTTCTGGATAAACAAGGCAAATTTGAAGTTCATTATATCTCGCACTTGTTCATAATAAAAATAAAGAATCTTACATTTTTTCGTTACAAGAGATTACGGTATGTCTTCATTATGGAAGCCAAAAATCTAAATCTATATATAGAAAAATGTATAACAATTTTAGAAAATATATGTTGGCTGTACGTGTACTATAAATGTGTTAAAAAAATATCATTGTATTTACTGGTCAAACCAGATGTAGAAAGTCTAGAAGTCAAAATTATTTGCACATAACCATGAAAGCAAGCAGTTCAACGTATGGTACAATGAGGTATAAAAAATAACAAAATGAAACCAAAATTTGAAAATCGTGGCTAAAGTTAAAAACTACCAGCTGATTGTAATATAGTGTTGCATACTCTTAATACACGAATGATTGGACTATTTTTATTTTTTTTCCAACCAAAATAAAAAATATTGTTAAAATATCAAAAAGATCAATCTCCGAGAATCATTTTGTCAAGTGCAACAGGCAATACATTAATTAATAAAACATGAAATAAGTACTCACAATATTTCTATTCAATATTAGAAATATTTCTAATAACATACTTGTGAGTACTTATTTCATGTTTTATTAATTAATGTATTGCCTGTTGCACTTGACAAAATGATTTAATGGAAAAAAAGGTCTAATTAAATTTTTCTCCGATTTTCTTCAATTTTCTCCGATTTTCTTCAATTTTCTCCGATTTTACTGAATAAAATTTTTACTTAATAACCATAAAATTTTTTATTTCAAATAAAAATTCATCAAAAATAATTAATAACTTTTAAATTAGAAATTTTTTTATGCAATTTTTTTTTGATAAAATATTGTTTTCAATAATTTCATAATTAATTTTTATTCTACCTTGTCCATTAAAACAGTTGGGAAATATTTATATTGAAAATTATGTACTTCAGTGTATATTCAATAATAATAAACTAAAATTATATTCTCTCTTGTTATAATATTATACAAGATCGATATACACAAATGCAACCGCAGTCATGCGTTTATATTTGTGCGCAGAAACACGATTATTTTAATTTATTAATTTTTTTATTTATTATTAATAGAATTATATTATGTATTAATTTATTATCCTGATTTATCTCATTTAATTAATTTGATTTATCATAAAATTTGATTATAATTTGATACAAAAATAAAAATTTTTTCATTGTAAAAAAAAAAATAAATATAATTTATTTCCAATCTATTTTTAATATTTCATTTGACAATGGTTGATGCATAATTTACAATTTCAAAATTTAATATTCATATATCTATTTTATTAATATTAAATTCAAACTTTGATAATAAAATAAAAACAATTTTATTATAAAATTAAAAACCTAATCATAAATAATATATATATAAATTTTTCAATTTAAACTTTCTTAAATTTTTTTTTATATAATTTTAAAAACTTGATTAATTTTTCATAATAAAATATTTAAAAAAGTTTTGTATGTATTATTTTAAGTCACAAAAGTTACTTTATATACAAGTAGTTTTAAAATTGATTTTTTTTTTTTTAAATCATAGGTATATTTAAAAATAAAGGGTGTAAAGACGAATAAAAAATAAATACAACAGTTTGTATAGAATAAAATACAAGTTCACATTGATTTTTTAGTAAAAAAAAAAAGTTCAGAGGTTACAATTTGTTGTGGGAATTTAGCTGACGATAAAAACAGAAACATCAATATAAAAAAAAAAAGGGGTAAAATATGTATAACTCAACAGACATTTAAATCCGAATGAATAAGTTCGAACATCTTGAAATATTAATGAAAATGAGGGGTTGAAATATTCGCTTGTATTTACAAAGTATGAGTTTAAAAAAAAAAGTAAAAAAAAAATATATTTATACTAAATTGACTCGTAAGAATCTCAATTACTTTTTGACGATATTTTTTATTCTTTATTTGAACACTAAAAACCATCATGAATGGGTAATAATAATAGAAGATAAAAAGTAAAAATAAATCTTAAAAAAAAATATAAAATGACTCGAGTAGTTCTTGGGTTACAGTAGTGTAGTCTGACGATATGCTTGAATGAAGAGCCAATTATCTCACCTTCGTTAAAAACGATGTCTCTGTGCGGTGATAGCTATTTTATCATCCCACTGACTATTCTATTTGCTTCTTCAGATATATACCCGATCAATTCATTTTATTTTTTTTCTCTTACAAATCTTTTTATTTCATTTATTTATTAATTTTTTTTATTTTATTATTTTCATTTTTTTTTTTTAGTAGATTTTTACTATATTCAAGGTACTTGTGTAATTGACATGCAATTTATCGAATTTCAATAGGAAAATAAATTGCATTGATTTTATTTTTTTATATATATATTTTTTTTATAGTATAACAATTTTCTTTTTTGTTATATTTTTTTTGCTTTTAAAGAAAATAAATTTTCGATTAGCATTGCATGCTGAAAAATTATTCAGAATCAATGTTTAATCGACCCTTTTGTGTACACTCAATATGGAATTTCGATAAAATGTTAAATGAAATATATTTTTTTTCTATTTTATATAACAAAATTTTTTTAAAACTTTGTATAAATCAGTAAACAATTAAAATTCCAGAGTAAATTCAATTTTATTCTAATGAATAATAAAATAAAGAATTTAAAATACTAAATCAATAAAATAATAAAGTTTATTTATTTAATTTTTTTTCTATTTATTTTATAAAATAAATAACTTAAAAATGTTAAAATATTTATGATAATTGTAACATTGGATTGAATTCATTGTAAATATTCATAAAAATCAATGTCGATACAACTTCCAATGATTTATTCAATAACAAAACTTAATTTGACAAGCAAAAAGTTGAATAATTAAATAGATTTAAAAATACTTTTAAATTAAATTATCTTATGATCATTATTTTTACTTAGTTTCTGTTGATATTTTTTATGGATATTGTTGTTGGAATATCTATTACAGGTATTTTAAATAATATATCGTCTTATTATAAGAAATTATAAATAAACACTCGGGATAAAATTTATGAGTCTTTATGACCCTTTATTTGTATTTATTTGTGATTTTAGAGTATTTAAGAGTGTTTCAGAGTGTTTCGGACTCTTTATGAGTCTTTATTTTAAATACTCGTCATTTTGAATCGTCAGCGTGAGTATTTTAGACTCTTTATTTTAAAGACTTTCTCTTTCAACGAGAACTTTGAATTTTTTTTTGCGTTTGAGGACTTGGAATTATTTTGAGTTTGGGAACTTGGAATTATTTTCAATTTGTTTGTAAATTTTCAATCATACTACGAGTATTAATTAATTATTAATTATAATTATAATAATAAAAGTAATATTTATGATAAACATATAAATACTTATGAATAATATAATTATTAATAATTAATATATAACAAAAGGAATAATTTTTTTATTATGAATTTTTTATTACAGTATTTTAGAGTCTTTATTTTAAATACTCTGAAAGAGTCACTTCTGACTCTTTATGAGTATTTAAAATAAAGACTTTATTTTTCTCGCATGAAAAGTATTTAAGAGTCTTTATTTTAAAGACTGAACCACCGTTGATCAGAGTATTTATGAGTCCCGCTGGTGGCACAGAGAAAGACTCAAATAAAGACTTATCTTTATTTTAAACACTCATAAATACTCATAAATTTTATCCCAGGCACTTGTCAATTTATCTTTTTTGACACTCATTTTTATAATCGATGTCATCACACACCAATTATAGTGCGTAATGTACAAAATTAACGCCATTTGTTTCAAATATTTGTGTCAAAAAATATAGTGTTTAACTTGTACGTTAAAAAGATCATTGTATCAGACCACGTATCCAAATATACCAGGTTAATTTCACAAGGGTTGTAAGGTTTGATACAGGACTATCAAAGAATGTGGAATGATATCTTGTAGGATAAAATAATAGGAATAACACTTGAATAAATCCAAACACTGCAGTGGCTTAAATTTTAATATTATTCACTTTATTAATTTACTTAATTATAATTAATTGTTTTTATTGTTTATCGAGTTGACTCTGAAGTGAATCAAATTAGTTAGAGATGTAACGTAAATAAATGTTGAAGAGCAACTGTTTCTTCGTTGTTAAAAAAAATGTTAAGTCTAAAAAATCGGTGGATATTTATTCTAGAAAAAAATTGGTTTTAATTGGTTAAAAAATTAGTTTAAGAGAGGGTAGAAATTTGTTAATGTTTGGTAGAGGGTGGTGGGATATTTTATGAAAATTTAGGAAGATTCTGAAAATAGGGTGTTAAATTACAAAGATGTTAGAAAATTTTATAATTGTGAGTCACATCGTGTACGGTTATGCATTTTATTTATTTTAGTTAAATTTAGAGTTTTATTTATTCTGAAAATCCATGCATTTGTTCAACATGTTTGGGAACATTTAATTTTATTTTAAAAAATACTAATTAAAACAATCCGGAACAATCATCCTTTATGATTTTAAAGGTATCATAATCGTCAATAAGTCATTCTTGACTCGATTTTGAATCATCCTGAACTCTTGTTGAATCATGTTGAGTAACAAGTTTGTTTCATTATTTTAAATTGATCAACTATTTATCAAATTTAATATTTTTATTGAAATATTTTTCTGTTTTTTATTTATATTATTTGCCATTTATACATCATTCAAATTCTATATAAAAATTTCAAATAAAAATGTCATACACTAAACAAATCATAAATATTGATAGAGATAAATGGACAGCAATATTATGTGCATTTTTTACGTCACTTGTCAATATAAAAAGCACTCAATTTAACATACTGCTATGTAGATCGTTCAAACCACGATTATATGTACGCACAATTGCCGACAGAAGCAAATTTTAGCAATATATAGTTAAATTTAAATAAATAAAAAAATGTTAATTCAGTTTTTTATTTTTCAAATAATCTCAATATATTTCCGTTTTATTATTAATTTATAATAATTAATAAATATTTTACAATATTTATTTCAGTTTATTTTTATAAATTTCATTTATTCATTATTATTAATAATTTTCCATAATAAAAACATATTTTAATAAATTTTTTTCCCTCTTTATATTTATTGAAAGTTTTATTTTTAATTTTCTAAACTTATATAAAAATAAAAGTTATAGTTTGAAAATAAAATACAAAAGTAAACTTAAAAGAACAAAAGTTTAATAATTTGATGAGCTGGTTCATGTTGGCAATTGTCGTATGAATTTCAATATATATTCAACTGAATATCAATTCGATTATTTTTCATTTGTGTTGAAAATATTCATATTAATATACATTTACTCGTGAACCGAGAATAGAAAAAAATGAATAAAATATCAGTAATAATTGATGGACAGTTAAAAAAAAAAAAAAGGCTATCGACAAATGCGTCATTGAATAATATTCAGGTTTTATAAATAATTTAATCCAAAAAAAATGTTTGATTATTGTGTCACATGTAGGTATGCCAAGTTAACACTGAATAAATTAATATAACTGTATGAACTTTAAAAAAGTTATTTAAAAAAAGATTTAATTTAAAGAAAAAAATATATGAATTATGTGTTGAATATTGATTTGATATATAAAGAATTTAAAAAATTGTAGGATAAAATTATTACGATAAAATAAAATGTCAAAGTTATAGATAAAACGTCATATAATTTAAAAATTAAAATAGATTTGTAATGTATAATAAAAGATGTCATATATTTTTATTCAGTGAATTCAGAAAACCATGATTTGTTCAACCATCACTCATTTACTCATTTTGTGAATTTTCAGTGCCTTCAGTATTTCGGTTAAAATAACGTATGCAAATGCTCTAAATATATTCACCTCGACGATGACCACCAGACTCTATAAAATAATATATATTTCTACACAATATGCTAGATCCACGAAGCTGAAAGTTATAAAATTCAAATGAGCCGCGAATTATACCACCAACAAATTTAACAAAGACTCGTCACCTGCAATTTATTTATACAGATTCAGGTTTAACAGATTTTTTATTAATCAGTGGCTTGGGATCTACCAGTTATTATTTTAATAAAGAAATTCATTGCTTTTAATTTAATTTTGAAGTTAATAATAATAAAAATACTAACTACGTATTATGGAATTCTAAAAGTTAAATAATTAATAAGAGAATGTTAATTTTAATTTTAATTTTTTATAAATGAAATTTTTTTTTGAAAAATATGACAGAGTCTAGACGGGATGAGTTTATTTATAAATATAATTTATTATTTTATATTTAATTTTTATAGCTTAATTTGAAATGTCCTGAAAAAATAGTGAGATTATTTATAACCCGGGATAAAATTTATGAGTCTTTATGACCCTTTATTTGTATTTATTTGTGATTTTAGAGTATTTAAGAGTGTTTCAGAGTGTTTCGGACTCTTTATGAGTCTTTATTTTAAATACTCGTCATTTTGAATCGTCAGCGTGAGTATTTTAGATTCTTTATTCTAAAGACTTTCTCTTTCAACGAGGACTTGGAATTTTTTTTTTGCGTTTGAGGACTTGGAATTATTTTGAGTTTGGGAACTTGGAATTATTTTCAATTTGTTTGTAGATTTTCAATCATACTACGAGTATTAATTAATTATTAATTAATTATTAATTAATATAAATTATTATTATTATAATTGTGAAATTTTTTTTTTATTCAAAGTAAAAATTAATGATTGATCGATGTAATAATATTTATTTTTAATTCATATACATATGAATAATATAATTATTAATAAATAAAATATTTATTAATAATAAATATATAACAAAAGGAATAATTTTTTTATTATGAATTTTTTATTACAGTATTTAAGAGTCTTTATTTTAAAGACTGAACCACCGTCGATCAGAGTATTTATGAGTCCCGCTGGTGGCACAGAGAAAGACTCAAATAAAGACTCATCTTTATTTTAAACACTCATAAATACTCATAAATTTTATCCCGGGAAATATTTAGATGATATTATAAAATAAATGTAGAGTAATTATAAATTATCACCGAAGTAGAAATTCGGATTCAGATTCGAAATGAGATCAAGATTTAAAACCAGCCCAGATCCAAATTCTGGATCCAAACCTAATCAGAATATAACGCTTTTTTGTAAGGTTTGAATCTGGATTGGATCAAGATACCTGATCAAGTTGTTATAAAAATACATGATCCAAAGTTGATCCAGTTTATGGATCCAAACCTGATCAGGATGTAATGCTTTTTTGGTAAGGTTTGCAACTGCAGTTGCATGTTGAAACAAAAATATTAATCATCAATACAAATTATATGTTTAAAATGATTTTTATATGTCGATTTTTTTTTTTGAAGAGTCAATTAATCATAAAACAATCATAAATCATCTCGATTTAAAATTCATCACTGCATTTACAATATTCGGATGCTAAAAAAACAATAATAATAACATTATTAACATCATTTATTCTGTAAATGATTTTGATACTCTTTCTTTATCCATCTAGAATTTTGAGAAGCAAAATTGTTTCTTTAATTTAAAATAACTCGTGAATATTTCATTAATATATAATATTTTATACATAAATTTTCCCACAAATAAACTGAATAATTATATTGAGGTTGAAATATATTTTCAATAATACTGATATTTAATTCATTTATGTAATACAATTAAATATTTAAATCCCAAAAAGTTTTATTGATTTGAAACAAACTATGTAACTCAAAAATTATAATTGCTTCATTATGAATTTATTAAATTAACAAGTTTAAATATTTATAAAATTATATAATTCCAAGTGAAAACATGTGACATGCACGTGAATCTTCACCAATAATTTTAATTATAATTATTTTTAATTCTCATAAATAAATTAACTTTTAAATTTAATTGTATATTTTTCAATTTTGATTCATCAATTTATTCAAACGAAAGTTTAAAGCATCAACTGAATATACTGATTATTTTTTAAAAACCATTATTATATGATATGTCATTGAAATACTAAATTTTTTTATAATTCCCTGATGAAAAATTATTATTTTTTTTAAATTTTATTCCTGGTTACATTGTGAAATAAACAAAATTCATTTCAATAGATACCAATTCGTTATAATTAGTAGGAACAAAAGAGACATAGATATTGATTCCAATGTCATTCAACTTGTTCAATTATTGTTAAAATTAATTCTACTCGTGGGTGCGTTTAATCACAATTTCAAAATGTCCCAGTAGAAAGTTATCTAACTAAAATTATATGAAAAACTTGCGTACTTGTATAAATAAAGACAGAGAAGGTTAAATAAATAAAAAAAAAATTTCCTTGTTACTATAGTCTGTATGTGATCCAGACATTGTTGTTGTTGTTGTTGTTTCCAGCAACATAACATTCATATTGTTCAAGTCTGGCATTGTATTCCCTTATTGTTCTAGTACTTGGTTGCAGGTCATTTTTATTTTCTCGATCATCACTGTCCATTTTTTTCCTTCATAAATTATTGCAATTTTTTTGATATAAATTCTAATTCAAATTTTAATTAATTCAAATGAATGATTGAAATGATAATTAACAAAAAAATTGAATCATATACCAATCGTTATTTCGTTATTCCAAGTTAATTAATTTTCCATCATAAATTATTATTTCACTTCTAAAAAATTCGTACTTTGAATTTATAATAAAATAAAAAAATAGAAATGAATTTAAACACTTGCAAATGACGATTGCAAACACTTTTGTATTTTTCTAAAAAAGATAAAAAAAAAAAGTAACATCATTGAATGCAAAATAGGAAAAATAAAAAATTACCTCATCGTTAAATTTGCACAGCAATCGATGATGGTACTTGACTGATATTTACCAAGTGGTATGAAAGCCTCTTCATTTTATTTTATTTTTTATCATTTTATTTTCTGTATATATGCATGTTCCCATACGTAGCAATACGATTTGCGGATAGGGAATCGGTAACCTCGTCGACGATTCGCTTTTCAAAGTAAATGGCTCTGTCGGGACCAAAAGGTAGCCCGAAGGAATCGGATAATTTGATAATCTACTGAACGAGCTCGTAAGTTGGATCCTTTTTTTTCCATACTTTATATACGATGTTCAACAAATCTATTGAGTCATCACTTCTTTTTCATTTTTTTTTTTTTTTAAAAACCATTTTCTTTATATAAAAGAACAAAGAAACATATCACTAAAATTTCTATAGTATAGATAATATTTTAAATTGCAACATCAAAATAAATGATTGAACAAAAAAACTATAAAAAAAAAAAATATATATGTGAGTCGATTGCAATCAGTATATATAATCAAAAGTGTTTACATTTATCATTTTTTTTATTTTTATCTGATATTTTTATTTAAAAAAATTTCTGTCAGCAGTAAAGTTGATTCTGTCACCAAAATGTATTTGCCTTGGGGTAGCTGACACTCAAATAAAATACGAAAAAAAAAATATAATAGTAATAATAATAAATATTAAATAAGAAAAAAAATGAAATAATATTTTATAAGATGTAAAGTAGAATGGGTAAAAAAGGTAGTATAAAGAATAAAAATACTTGAAACAAAATAAAAAAATAAAAAAAATGGTAAGATGAGAAAATTAAAAAAAACTTGAATCGAGATAGTAGTACGAGTTTTAAAAATGAAACGAATGATCAAGCAGTTTATGACTACTGGGCACGATAGAAACCCATCATCAAAGTAAAAAAAAAAAAAAAAAAAAAATTAAAATAATAAATAATAAATAAATAGAAAAAAAAAAAAAAGTAATTTAAAAAAATAAAACTGGTCACGAGTTACATACTTATAAAATAAATATAAAATAAAAACTTTTTAACATGAAATTTTATAAATAGATGTGTCCTTAATAAGATCACTAAATTTATTATAAATGCAGTAACTAATGCGAATAATCCATTATGTAAATCATCGTTTACTTAATGACCAAAAATCCTTCTACCATAATTATAGTTAAAATTGTGCGTTATGTAATTTTAATAACAAACTTGTTACTAATTAAATTTATTATAATTATAATTTTCAACTCACTAATTGCTTGGAAAATATACTCAAAGTCTATTTTTATTTATAAAATAAATAAATAAAAAACTTGAAAACATTCTTCAAAGGTAGCTAAGAAACCACAACATTTTATTATTAAAATTTTAATTTTATAAAACATTTTAATAAAAGATGCACAAACGATTGTTTAATTTTTTTTTATTTCTGAATAAAAAATTCCAGTTAAAATAATTATCTATTGTCGATGAAGAATTTTTTATAAAGAAAATATAAATTAAATATAAAAATATATATAAATAATTAAAAAATAAAAACCAATTTTATAAATAGAATTTAAAATTTTTTATGCATCAATTTTACTTAGTTTGATGCTGTTGTATCCTTTGTATGTTAAAATACCACAAAAATATAAAGTCATATATATTTATACAAACAGAAAAGTTTATGGATATTAAATAAATTGATAGATATAATTTATCGAATGCTAATAAATAAATAAAAAAACTGTATTATATATTACAGGATTTTGAAAGTAAATTGAGTATAAAATAAACTCTACAGAGTTTACACATATATTTATACAGATAGCTTGAAAAATATTGACAAATTAATACCAATATATCAAAAATGTTTTCAAATAAAATACAAAAAAAAAAAACTTGCATTTTTTATGTATTTTATTTTTATTAATATTTTAGATTGAATTCAATTTTGATATTTTAAAAAATTATCAATCAAAATATTTTTAAGTATTTTCCACTTTAATTTTAATTTTATTTTCTTAATAAATTTATATTTTTTTTTGCTGTTGATCAAGTTCACGTTGTGAATTATGATAGGTCTTGAAACGAGTGAGAAAATAAAAATTTTTCACACTTGAGTTACAATATTCTGTTGTACTTGTTTCTACAACTTGTTATAGATAAATTGTGTGATTTTTTTTGATTGATTGAAGGTTGATTATTTGGTGTTTAATACAATTAACACTACCAAATTTTGATTCTATAAAATAGTTATCGAGATTTGAATCATCAAAAAAAAAACAGAGAGTTGAATGTAATTTCTCCATATCAGACCCGGGATAAAATTTATGAGTATTTATGAGTGTTTAAAATAAAGATGAGTCTTTATTTGAGTCTTTCTCTGTGCCACCAGCGGGACTCATAAATACTCTGATCGACGGTGGTTCAGTCTTTAAAATAAAGACTCTAAAATACTGTAATAAAAAATTCATAATAAAAAAATTATTCCTTTTGTTATATATTTATTATTAATAAATATTTTATTTATTAATAATTATATTATTCATATGTATATGAATTAAAAATAAATATTATTATATCGATCAATCATTAATTTTTACTTTGAATAAAAAAAAAATTTCACAATAATAATAATAATAATTTATATTAACTAATAATTAATTAATACTCGTAGTATGATTGAAAATCTACAAACAAATTGAAAATAATTCCAAGTTCCCAAACTCAAAATAATTCCAAGTCCTCGTTGAAAGACAAAGTCTTTAAAATAAAGAGTCTAAAATACTCACGCTGACGATTCAAAATGACGAGTATTTAAAATAAAGACTCATAAAGAGTCCGAAACACTCTGAAACACTCTTAAATACTCTAAAATCACAAATAAATACAAATAAAGGGTCATAAAGACTCATAAATTTTATCCCGGGAAGGGTCAATTAAATCTAAGCTCAGTCTACTTTTTCAGCTGTACCAATTGACTATTCAATTTTTTTGCTTACAAATTTTCTTCATATTTAATAATTTCATTTGCATCTTGTATATATTTGAAAATATCTTCTAGATGTAACAATACAAATGCTTTCTTTACTCACTTTAAAATTTAGTGTTTACTTTTTTATAGAGAAAACTTTATTTTATTTTTCACACAAAGTAAAGTTTACATTTTATAATAGCAAAATAAATTTTTTTTCTATGATTTATTTATATATTATTTTTTAAAAAAAATTTATTTTAATTAACTTTTTTTGTTTCAATGTAAATTAAATTAAAATGAAAAAACTAGATCATTAATTTTTTACATAATAATTTATTAAAAAAATTCTACATTAATCTTAACAGCACTTTTGTTTTTCAAACTGAAATTATTAATTTTAATTATAATTATATTTTTCAAAAGTTTATACTTATATCAACACAAAAAAAATACTGTTTCTATATTTCAATGTATCATCATAATTATTTATCAATACTAAAAATCAATTTAAAAAAAAAAAAATTGAAATTTAATAATAAATAAAATAATTTTAATATTTATTCTTTTGATATTTTGTTTTCATTATATATAATATGACAAAATGTAAATCAAGCTTTGTTATATTATACATACAATATAAATATGATATACTTGGAAAAGTACAATGACCTGTTTTCAAAATACGATGTCTAGAATCAGATATTCCTGTAGTGTAATTCGTTGAGAGAGGTGTATATTTTGCAGTGTAAATGAGTTATGCATAATATGAAATCCCAAGTATAATATATATATATGTGTTTTGTTGAGTTGAAGGTAATATAAGGGACACTTTGCCCAGCAGGTTTTGCAACAGCTAAAACGAATTGCACAGTTATGGAGGTTGAAAATTGGAATCATAGTATATAATCCTAACTTGGAATATGCGTTGCTGTGAGCCTAACTTTTTCCATTACGTCAGAGAAACTGATTAGATTTTCCTGAATGGACAATACTAGTGAGAAAGAGAAAATTCACGTGGAGAAAGATTGAGTTTATACGTGTTAAATCCTGGGGGATATCTGATGATAACATTGTTGAAACTGTTGATATTTCTCAACAGATGAAATTATAAATTTATTCATATTTTTGTTATTAAATATTTGTTATTTAATATGTGTTTTTAAATTGAATATCATTACTGTGTTTGATTAAAAAATTCATACAATATTAATAATAAATTTTGAATCATTTTTACTGATTAAAACAGGATTTAACATTTTTTAAATGTCAAAATAAGTCTAGTTTTTTTTGCTTGTTAATTCAATATTTTAATTAAATATAAAAACTTTTAAAATATTAAAAAATCAAATTTTAAAATACATATCAAATTAATATTTGATTAAAGTTTTTAATTAATATTTAGTAACTCAGTATTTAAAGATTTTTGAAATGTTGGATTAATTAATAATTTAAATGTTAATTTTTTATCAAAATTTATACTTTTTTTATTTGTTAATTCTAAAATTAAATTAAAAGTAAAATATTGAAGATATTTTGGATAAATATTAATTTATTTTATGAATATTTAATGATTAATTTTTACTTTTTTCTATTTTTTTTTTAAATTCATTTTTTTTTCTAAATTAAATATTATTTACTTTTACAATTAAATTCAAGTCAAATATATATTTACGTGCATGTTAGTTTATTATTATTGTTTTATATTATTTTTTTTTTCTTCAAGAAACGTCAAGTTTGCTTGACGATGCATAAAAAATGGCATGCAAATAATCTCTTTTAAAAGACTCTTTGCATCTCAAATGTACCCTTCCATTTGCTTGATAAATCTACTAAAAATATCTAAATAAAAAACTTTAACTAAAAATAAAATAAAAAATACTATTTTTTTTTCAAATATTTAGTTATATATTTGAAATTTTAAAAATTGAATTTGTGACCAGTAATTTTGGAAAATAGAAAATAAAAAATTGAAAAATTCACATATCAATTTTCAAATTGGTTCAAAGGTAAAGGAAGCATCAACATTTTTTTTTTCCTCAAATTGAGTACTTTGAAAATTTGTGGCTCAGAAAATTTATCTAAGAAAAAAAGAAAAGTATATTCTAATTTTTTTTATTTTTCTGTTGAATGTAATAAATAATCCAACAGAAATGATAAGCAACTACTTATCGACAAGTAAATTATAAAATAAAATTTATATTTATTTTCAACAAAATAAAACAATTGATACTTGTTTTCAAATAGTATATCGATTTGTAATTTCACACAACAAATTTTAACAGTATTTTTATTATTTTTTAAGCAGAATAATAATAATGAAGAGATAATAGAAAAAATAAAATTGAAATTGTCTGCAGATGCATTCGTTGTTCTTTATCTGTATAGACCAAAGAAGAAATTTTACAACGTTTATCGTTTTGTGGTATCTTTGGTATAGTATGTATAACCTTCTTCCTCATACCAAGTTCAAAAGTGCACCAATTTGGATAAACTTCTTCGACCCTTTCTGTAGTTCGTATCACTATATACTCTTTACACTATAAGATTATATTTATTTTATTTCTTCAAGCGTACTTTTTTACCGTCTTTGAAAATTCATGACTCTAACTTTGACTGTAACGCAATTTTTAGACAAAAAAATTAATGAAAAAAAAAAAAAAATATAACTAAAACGTCATAATAGTATAATAAAAAAATATACTTAAATTATAGAAAAATATTGAATTTTATAAAAAGATATAAATTTAAGTGAAATATATAAATTCAATTGTTATAAATTAGATTGAAATGATCAATTAGATGTAGAATGATGAATTTTTTTTTGTTGATTTTGATGATGAATTTTATTTTAATTTTTTATAAAAATTAATTGAAGTTAATCAATTCAATTGATACAAGTAATTTTATTTTTTTTAATTATACTAATTAAATTTTATTTGATTGATAATAACTTTATCAAATAATCATTGATTAAAAAAAATTATATTTGATATCAACATCTGGATTTTTATAAAAGAAAAAAAAATTCATAAAAGCTAATTTTTCAAATCATCAAATGTAAAATTAATTGTAAAAAAATCAATAAATAAATTATCATCATATTTTCATTGATAATTAAAAATTTTAATAATTTTTTTAAATTAAATTAATATTATTAAATATCACATTACATAACATTATTTAATTAAAAATTTCAATAAATATAAATTAATTTTTCAATTGAATTATCTCTAATAACATTATTCATTTTTAATTTTTTATTTCTACAAATGAAATTAAATTATATCAAAATATTCCAATTAAAAAATATGATAAATATTTTTTATATTTATTCAGACAAATAGTATCATAATATTACCATGATTTTGTCATAAAAATATTAAATTTGTTTTTTATTATTTTATTTTATTTGAAAATATTAATATACAAAAACATTGTGAGGTAATTTCTTTGATAAATATCTTTTTCGAGTATTTTAAAAGTAAATTTATATCTATTTAAATAAGCGGTTATTGATCCAATGGAATTTTGCCAAAATATTTTATAGCTTATATATTTTTACTGTGAATATTTTCATAAAGAAATTCAGGATGTAACAAGTCAACGACTTTGGTGATGCTGCATGCCAAAGTATTTATGTATTTATGTATTTATCCTACTGTGCTACAAATATTTGTACATAATAATTATAATTATAATAAATACAACAAACGAGCACGTGCGATGACAATTTAACAGTCTGAAATGTCTCAAATGTGATAATAATTTCTGTAAGCTTTTTTATCTTTACAAAAAAAAATACTTGACTAACTAGTATAAAACAAATTGCATTATTTATACGTCAAACATTTCCAAGAATTAAATAAAAATATTTATTATTAAATCACTACTTATATTTAATTATTATAAATGAATAATTTTTTATTTTACTTTTAAATAAAGCCGCAACTTTTGTATAATAATATAAAAAAAAAAAATATATCCAATTAGTATGAGACAATGTTTCAACAAATGTTTTACTATATGACTTGTGTTTTTGTATATTTTTCATCAACTGGACAACAACAAAAAATAAATACATGATGGCTTGTTAAAAATTATATATTTCAAACAGTACAAGAGTATGTTTATTAAAAATATTTCATGTTGTTTTTTTATTCATTTTTATAAAAATAAAAAAAATAATAAAACAATGACATTATTATTTTTTTATTATTTTTTATAGTTTTTTTTTTTATAGAAGAATATTTTTTTTTCAAATAATTATTTATTTTTTTTTATGATTTTTTTAAAGTCAAGTATGATTCTTGAGCTTGCATATTTTTGTATCAACGTATATTTACGTTTTAATGATATATTTATAGAGAAAATATTTTGCATAGAATATGTTCATGTTAAGCAAGAGGTTTTGCAACAACGAAAAAATAATAAAATAAAATAAATAAATAGCTTAGTATTATATGCTGTGTATACATATAGTGAGATGAGAACATTTCAAAATTACGATAGTGGTTGGTGAATATTGTAACTATATGTGGGATATACATTGATGTAAATGTAGACAGTGGCTTGAGGAAAATGTATATATAATAGTACGTGTGACTACATGGCACGTACTGCACAAAGACTCAAACGACATGCATATATCATATTTGTATATATAAAAACGTTTTTTTTTTTTTTTTTTTTTTTTTCACTGTATAAAGACAAGATACTATAACTATATAAAACCACAAAATTTCACACTTGTAACTTCAAGACGTGGTGTCATTTTATATAAATGCTCTTGAGCAAATAAATAACTTGGAATATGTATTTTTATTTTTATTTTATATATTTATGTCTGTTTAATATTGCCAAAATGTGTGATGATAAAAATTAATGTAATTTAAAGAAAAAAATATATATATGATAGAATGATAACATGACTACACTGACGAAAAAAGACGATTTTTTTTGATCAACTAAAAATAACAAAAAAAAATTACAACAAATGACTACGTTTTTTTGAAGTCATTGACTTGGTGGTCTAGTTTTTTTGGTATTTTTTACTCGAAATAAATTTATAAAACATCATTTGTGTTTATAATATATATTTGTAATAATTGTAAATTTATTTATCAAACAACAGTTGATACAATTGAAATTAAATTGAAAAATTATTAAATGAAAATGAATTATAATTAAATTAATTTTAAATTATTAAAGTTATTTAATGAAATATTTTTTAACATCAAAGTTCATTGAATGATAGATACTTTAAGTTTGCCATTATCAGTCACAACTGCAAGCTGAAAGTGTGTTTGGGATATTGTTTGATATTATTTGTATAATCATAACAACTAATTGGCTATTTGATAAAATTATTTGACTTATTTTATAATATGTTTATAACAAGTACACAGGACTTCAATATTTATAATATTGCCAGTGATTTATGCATATCAACTTGAGAACTCATGACTTTTTAGTGTTTCGTCTTTTATAAAACTTTGAACGACTACAAGAACGACTTCAAAATACTACATACAATTACTCTGTGACTTTAAAAATTCCAATCGATAATATTCAATGACTACATTGTTTACAACTGACTACGAAAATGACTACAAAAACTACATGAAACGTTATAATTACAACGTCATGATTCCTAACTCAGATTGCCTCTCGCAATAAATTTTTATTATAATTTTTTAAAAATATTCAAAAATAAATTATTCATGGAAAATCTTGGTTATTTGAGTAGTTAATTATTGGTAAATCAATTTTTTTTAAATTTAAATTAATTAGCTTTATATAATTTGAAAAACAAATTTTTGTTTTATAAAAATTAAAAAAATTTCTGCATAATTATATTAATTAAACAGTAAATATTTGTTATTTTTAATTTTCAATTATTTTAAAAGAAACATATTTTAAAAAAATTTTAATTCAAATTAATTTGCTTCAAAAGATATGTATATAAATTTTTTAATTATATTTTGTTTTTATTATTAATAATAAAATAATTCATTTAATTATGTAAAAGTATCATATTTTTATGGAATTTTGGTTTATTCATGACCGAATAATTTACAAGCTTGTTTAATTAATAACTTGATATTTTATATTTTAATAAATTTTATAATTTATAATATATAAAATAAAAATAAATATTAAAAAATATTTTACCATTAGTAAATTATGTTGTTTAGTGAAGCTTATTCTGTGTACAATATGTTTTCGGTTGAAGAATTTAAACTCGAACCACATGGAGTAATCCGTTGAGCGGATTCAGACTTTAACCAGTACAACTTCACAATCCAGTGCATGTTAACAGATAAATTAATGTATAAAATAAAATAAAATAAAAGTTTAAATAAATAAGTTATGTCAAATGAAAATATATTTTTTTTTCTGATAATTATATTTACTACAATGTTGAGAAAAAAATGATATAAAATTCACATAAATTCAAATTTAAAAATGTTCAACAATTTTTTATTCACTCAACTAAAATAATAGAAAAATATATTTAAAATTATTTAACACAAATTTTTGATTAAATTAACACTATAAAAATGACATTGAAACTGTATAAAAAAGTTCAACTTGTGTTAAATAATTAATTTGAAATTTAAAAAATGTTTAAATAAAATCAAAAAGTTTTTCACAATTTTAACACAATAAGACTCAAGTTTTTCATACTAAACTTTTTATAAATTTATATTTTCAAATTCTCTAATAATAAATATATTTTAACCATATAAATTTCGATTTTCTTTTTTACAATTTGATAAAAATCAAAAATAAATTACATTACATTGTATATTGAAGAACCTAGAAATATTTCAAAAAAATCAAGAAAATTGTTGATAAATAAAAAAGAAAAAATTCAAAAAGAACTGATAAAATGCAAAATTTTAAGAATAGAAATAAATGAAAAAAAAAGAATATAATAGAGTCAAGATATGCACATGTAAATATGTAAAGTATAAAAATAAAAGATTGAATTTTTCAAAGCCTCGTCAAGATTCATCGTCGCGTCTGAGGCTCTCAACTTTTTATATTTTTATTTTCATTTTTCATATTTTTTATAAAAAAAAAAACTATATGTCGTCTGGGTTAAAGGAGAATCGGAATAAAGCAAGATTATGTCGGCAAGACACAGAGAAAATTTTTTTAAGAGACAAAATGTTGACGTAAAAAAAAAAACAGAAAAAACAAGAAAAAAATTTTAAAAAATGAAGGTTATGATGACAAGATCAAACGAACTGAGTCGTTTAAATCATTGACAAAGATTCAATGTGTCTAAAAATTTCGATGACTATTGTATGTTTGTAATTCAAAATTTTAAATTGATATATATATATATATTTATTCTAGATAAATACATGAATACATCTATCTATTTTATCATTCTTCTTTTACCCACTTATCTCTTTTGCAAATACAAATTCAAATTTTCAACTCGCGTATTTTATTTTCTACCCCTGGAAACTTGCCATCCACATTTTTTTTTTCTATCAAATTTTCTTCCCTCTATTTATTTTTTTATTTGTTTATTTTTTTTCCTCATTGTATTTTAATATCAATTGTTTTATTTTCATTTTTGCTGACATTATGTGTACATTCATTTGTAAATGTATCGAGTTTGTTCAAGATGATAAAAGCTGGATCTAAAAAATACACAAAACTTGTTCATCAACGTTAGTTTAGCTTCAGGCATATTGCTTCATATATTTTTTTTTCTCTATATCATTGGCCACCTTGAAGATAAATTAAAATACATATTCTTTGCACGTATTCGCATGTGCGTTGAAATAAAAAAAAAAAAACAACATATTTTAAATTTTATGATTATTTATTATTTATTTTAAAAACATAATGTAAA
Source organism: Lysiphlebus fabarum (assembly GCA_011426435.1). NCBI lineage: Eukaryota > Metazoa > Arthropoda > Insecta > Hymenoptera > Braconidae > Lysiphlebus > Lysiphlebus fabarum. The sequence goes on along the minus strand of WSYQ01000045.1, from coordinate 738,467 downwards.
ATTTTTTTTTTCATAATGAATTCATACTGCTAAAAAAAAAAAAAACTGTATTTGTTAAAAAATGAAATGAAGAAGTTTACAAACTGGACACGATTTTTCATTATTCTTTTTATTTTTTTACAATTTATTTAGTTAATTTATTTTTTTTCTTGTTGAGAGTATACAACTCAATACATTCATCTAAAGTTGTTGTAAATAAAATTTACATTATATATAAAAACATACAAATATTTTTTTCATTTATTTTTTTTTTTACTGTAGAATGGATTCTTCATATCGATTGAACATTGAAAGAGAGAGTTCAAAGATCAGTACAAATTAATATATTTAAAAAAAAAAAATGAATAATAAAAGTAAGAAAAATATAATAAAAAGTGATTAAAAAAATTGTTAAACAAATGGAAAAAGTAACTGGCAAATGGGAAAAAGAAAATTAGTATATACAGAGAAAATAGAAAGCCAAGTTTTAGTACACGACACCCATGAGAGTCTCTCGGACTTTATTTTCAACCCTGTAAATTTCTATATATATATATATAAAAAATATAGTAGGTGAGATCGAGCTAGCGTTAAAAATATTTTAATTTTATGCAAATGTGATTAAATACATTTTGCCAGACTGGTCAGAGCAACTCTTATGTTTCTTTCTTATTTTTTGTTTAAATTATAAAAAAAAATTCTATATTTGTTCATTTTTTTTTTTCCTGCTTTTAATATACTCATATTATTTAAATGCATATATCATATTTTTATTTTTCATATTTTTCACTCAGATAATATTTGAAATTTTTTTTAGATATTGACTTAGACATGGTAGACATGAAAATCTGTTGGCGCCTTGTTTGGTATATATTTTCATCTAAATAATGCCAAAAAAAAAAAAATATTCTTCAGGATCATTACTTTCATCTTGGCCGGTTTACCCTTTTTATAAAGAAAAAAAAAATATATATCAAAAAGTTAACAATAAAATACACAAGAATTGTACTTTTAAATTTTAATAAAAAAAAAAACAAAGTTTATATATGTTTGAACTAGATAAAACATCGTTTGTCGTGAACCACTTTTTTTTTTATTTTAGGTAAACACAAAAAAATGGAAAAATAAAAAACTGTGTTGATAAAAATTTCTGGGGTTCATTAATGGATTTTTCAGTCATGTGATCTTTATTTGCTTACAAAAAAACGACGGAAATATAAAAACATAAAATATGCGAAAAAGTTTTCACTTTGTAATGCTTTGTTTGTTTGTTCAATGGCTCGATGATGGTTTTTGAAAAGAAAACTAACAAGACACATTATTCATAGACTCATATTTAAAAAAAAAATATACATTTTCAAATAAATATTAAACTCATGAAATTTTATTCTTCAATTTCAATTCACACCTAACAATAACAACAATTGTATCATATTTTCTTTATTCAAATTAAAATAATTACACAGTATTTTCTACTTGAACAAATAAAAAATACGTTTAATGAATTGGAATAAATATTGTTTTTTAAAATACACATCCAATTGGAATATATTGATTTAATATATTAATACACTGGCTTTTAAATCGATTGGTATTTTAATGATAAATTTATGAAAATTTTTTTTTTTGTTCCAGGTAAGCTGAATATTGGAAAATTTACTTCATCAAATAAAGTATATAAAGCATAAATATTTCAGGTAAAAAAAAATTCAAAATAAAAAAAACTTTACCAATATTTTTTACAAAAAATAACAATTATTATTAAATTTTCAAATAAAAATGAATTTACAAATTAATTAATTAATAAATAAATTAATTTTTCAAATATCAATAATAAAAAATTTGCAGATATATTTTTTTTTTTGATAAAATTTAAAACAAGGTATTTTAAAATATTTCTATTTAAATATAGATTAATAAATTTCATGATAAAACACCTGCTATAAAATATTAATGCAACAAATTTAATGATAGTCAGTAACAGTTGAATAAATTCAATTGATAATAATTAATAACACAAACAATTATGATGGAATATATTGGATTTTATGATTGGTGAAATGTACAAGAGATTCAATAGTTGAAATATTTGGCAAACATTAAAAGGTTGTATATTATAAAGAGAGAAAATAAATGATAAAATAAACACAACTCAAAATGGCATGACACACACATGGTATTACCTAATTCCAGGTTGAACCACAGCCTAATATCGGTTGACGGTTCATTAAAGCCCATTCGGCAGGATATTAGAATTGCCGACATTGCGTGGGTTTATCTGGCCTCTATATATATAATTTGAATTCTCTCGCACATAATAACGCACAGTGAGTGAGTTAGTTTGAATGTATTATATATATAAATTTTCACAGCAGCATATACGAGTCAACAAACACATATTGCTAAATGTGTTTTATTACATATGCATGTGTAGACAAGTTTGTATACATGTATATGTATATAAAACAAATACAGTCTAAATAGAAAATAGAATTTTAAAATAACTAGATATTCTCACCGTTTTGACCACCATTTCCACAAATTCACTAATCAAAATCAAGTCTGAATGTTATTTGAAATTGAACGGGTTTTAATGGGTCATTTATTTCAACGACATGTTATATATTATCTTACATGTTGCTTATCGTCTTAGAAAATATATACACTTTGCTAAAGTTATATACATACAAATTCGTTAAAATTTATTATAATTTAAAATATGTTGGTGAAAATTAGTTTTAAAATTAATGTCATTTTAATTGAATACTCATATTACTGTGTACTGATTTAAATCGTGCGTGAATTTTGTTATTTACGCATTATTTTTACATGTAATCAAAATCGTGTGTAAATGTAGCGACTGACGCACTATTTTTGGAGTGTAATGGCATTCATTTTGAATCTTTGTGTTGATAATTATAATCGTCACTAGTGGGTTATTCTAGGCTTGCTTTTGGCTCGTGGTGAGTCATAATAACACATTCAAAATAGTGCAACAATCACTTCTTTTACATACTAGTTACATATACAGGTGGCAATAGGTTACTAATAGGTGGCATTATCCTGAATCGGTATTACAGGCCGTTTTTTGAACGGGATGTCCCGTAGAATGTTTTGGAAAATGTCCTGTATAATATCTCGTAAAATGTTTTGGACAAAGTCCTGTAAAATGTCTCGTAAAAATGTCGAATATTTATTAGAAATCATAAATATTTTTAAATTTTAAATAATGACAGCCAACCTAATTATTTTTTTCAATTATTATTTTAGTCATCAGCGACTGCGCAAATCTCAACTCACTGACAATAAATTATAATGATCTGTAATACCGATTCAGGATAATGCTACCTATTAGAATTCTCCCTGTATAACCTCAAATGACAAAGCACTTATTAAGGTACATCGTTGGTACTTTCTTTATCGTTGGTACTGACCAATTTACAAATAGCAATTCAATAAAAAAAAACATAAAAAATCTATATGCTAACAATCTTAAATATACATTTTCTGTTTAATATAATTTAAAATATTTATTTTGTTCGCAAAAAAATCAAATAAAAATATCTCAAAATCTTTTGAAACTTTCGTTTGACAGCGAAGTCCACTGACAGAGTGAAGTACAGGTGTTGTACATGTATGTCTACATTTTCGTATAAATATAAGTAGTAGTAGCTGTAATACTACATTTATAAAATTGATTGTAATAAAAGCTTTGTAAACTTTTAGGCCATTATCTAGCCGATTTGATACTTTGAAAATGGTTTTAGAGAATCACAGTCTTATGAGTTATGACAACAAAGGTTTTTGTTCATATGTAAAATAAAAAATAAAAAATAATAATTACTGGGTACCAATAGTACCTCATCCACCAGAGTATTGAAAATATCAATTTTTAGTTGATAAAATTGTTACCACAGTCTTTGATATATTTTTAAAATATTTTTTAATATTAAAATTTTTTATTCAGTAGCAATTAAAATATTGATAAAAAAAAATATACAAAAAGTAATTTTAATTTGAAAAAATTATTTAATAAAAATTCCATGTTGATGTGCATAATTTAAAATAATTCTTTTGATATTTATATTAAAAAATAAAATATAAATTATATACATTAAATTGTGCAACATATAAAAATACAAAAAATTAATAAAGTAAAAAAATTTTTAACCCAAGTTGAGAGAAATATTTTGATACATATAAAAACGATAAATATTTTACAATCCTTAATTTTTTCAGTTAAAATCAACTTTTCTGAATGAGTCAAAACTATTGACAAACAATGTATGCAAAACTATGAATATATATATATGTATAAGGTTGCAGAATGTTATACATTTTAAGAGACAAAATGTTAACGACAATGAAGAGAAATAGTTGTTACAAAACTTTTCTATAAATAATATACAGTTTTTAAATAAAACCCACAAAAATATGGAGCTATATATATTGGTTTTGCTCAAGTAAATTTACACATAGTTTTTAATTTTTTTTATATAAAAGGTTAGAATTCACAACATACTGTATAAGCTGAAAGAAAATATGTGTAATTACACTCTGTTCTGATAAAATCATCGATCAAATAACTTCTTCAATGATGCCACTGCTTGTTTCTCTTGTCTATCGTGATTGGAAAATAACAATGTATACAAAATACAATGTACTATATTGTAATCGTTTAATATTCAATCACTTATCATCACATAAATTCGAAAATTAAATTTTGATAACATTATTCAATTAACATCATCATCCATTTGATCTACTTTTCATTATTTTTTGAGGAGCCATCAAAGTTTTTGGTGACACCTAGATTGCCAAATGACAGTCAACTTTTACTTTTTCATCAATGACTTTCAAATGACTGCCAAAATGATTTTCACTTTGACATTTAATATTATCAATTGTTTATTAATAATAGTAATTATTTATTTATCAAAAATATTAATTTATAATTTAACAATAAATAATTGAATAATAATAAATAATTGACAAAACAAATAGTAAAATTATCAAGTCATTTTAATGATTTTATTAATAATTATTATTATTATTAATTAACAATAGTTATTATTTATATTTTTGTTTAATTTTATAATTTTAAATTTTGATATAATCATTGAATAATAATAAATAATATTGGTTTATGTATAAAAATTAATTAAAACAAAAATCATTTTGACTGCCATGATTGACAGCTATTTGGCAGTTCACTGTTGACATCGTTTTTTTTTTCATAAATATCTTTATAATTTAAATCCACTACAATGAAATTTGGAATTATGAACACAATATTTAATTAAATATGATATTACATTGGCCTTTTCTTTTTAATTTTAACCCATGAATATTAACAGTTTTATTTAATGATTATTATATGGTTGATATTTAATTGACAAACAATAAACTCATTATTAAATTAAATTTTTGTTTATTTATTATGTGAAAACGATAATATCGAAAATTTAAATTTTTATCACTCAATTAGAGATGGTATTTAATTGAAGTTGGCATGTTATAAATTTTCATCAAATGATATTTCAATTAAAATTTAATTATAAAAAATAATTTCATAGTTTAATATTTAAAAAATTTATACCAGTTATATGATAAATTATTTGACAAGTTAAAACGTTGACATAAATCTGAAATTGGTCAAATAATAACAAACAAATAATTCAATAATAGAGGAAATAATATTTCGATTTTATCAGTCGTATTATAAATTCGCAGTTTATATCCTGGATGTTGTTATATACAATATACCTTTATATATTTATTCAAATTGTGTATATATATTTTTAATTTATTTAATTTTGATGATAGTACAATAGAAATTTGAATTGTTTGTTTTATAAGTTGTTACAGTTTAATATTGTATATATACATATAATATGATTTTGTTTGTGCGAAATACAATTGGGCTTCATTATATAGCTTTCAAGTGACATTGTGGTTATTTTACTCTAGACTGCAGACAATTTATATTCAATTAAAATATAACTAATATCACGTTTAATTATTTACTTGAGGATTAAACAATTATCACAACTTTGTGATATTGTTAGTATTGAATTTAATATACTTCAAAAAAATACCTTAAATTCTGTTATCTGTAAATTTGTTTCAAAAAACTTCAAGGTTATTCAGATGCAAAGATAAAGTCGAGTAGATTTCATTTTTGAGGTTATTCTCAAATAAAAATTTGTAGTAAACTTACAAATATTATGTTATTTATTTAAGGTTATGCTCAGTTTTATTCTTTAAATAAATTTTAAACTCTCGATATTGTGTTAAAAAAATATATGGGTTTTGTTTCGCAATAAATGATTAGTAATTTCCAGATTACTTAACCCAACAAATCACTTTCCTTAGCAAAATCTTTTTCCTTAGCTACATTTCTTTCCTTTTTTTAATTTTCCTTAGCTACATCTTTCACCCTTCCAACATTCCTATTTTACCTTCTCCTAGCAGATTACTTACTTAACAAATTATTTTCCTTAGCAATATCCTTCCTCTTCGCAAAATTCCTATTTTAAAATCCATTATAAAATTGTAAAAAATATTGATGTTTCAATGAATTTCTATTTATTAAATCTATTTTTAATTCATTATAAAATAAAATAATATTAATAAATAATTTGAAAAAATGTGATCTATATTATTATATAAAATTTTAATTATATAACTTTTTTATAACTAGGACAGAAATCCATTAATAACAAAACATTTCCAATAATTATTTAAAGTAATAATTTTTATCTCTACTTTTATTCACCTAAAAATATAAAATTTTCAAATCAGATTAAAATAAATGAGAATTCAAGTTCTATACATATTTTGCATTTTTTTTATCAAAATTTTACACCTAGATTATTGTTTAATAAATTACTGCTTTCAACAAATTCTGTTAGTGTTCATAAAATTTTTATTATTCTCATTTTTTTTTTTACATAATAAAATTAATAATAAAAAATTTTAATTTAAACAAATTTTTTGAATATAAAATTTTATTTTACAGTAAAAAATTGTCATTATATTATCAAAAAATGACATCATTATAAAATAATATAAAAAAAATAAAATTAAATAAAAGCTAATATATTTAAAAAAAAAATAAAAATTATAACAAAAAAATTTTGATAACATCAGCAAAATAATTTTAAAAAATATTATATTTTTAGTATATTTTTGTTGTTGGTTTGCCAAGAATAAATAATTATTGTGAATCATTTCACAGTGCAACATTTGAGTAAAATAAAAAAATGAACAAAACAAAAAAATAATAAAAACAATAAAAAAACAAACACGCTTGCATAATCGTCTGGGAAATCTAATGTAATAAATTTTGCAGTAAAAAAAAAGAATAAAATATATTATATAAAAATATATATACAAGTTGTAAAAACTAAAAAGTCAGTATTGTGAGAGAAAGGGGATGCGTGAGTGTTTGGTAAAATAGGGGTTGAAGTATGTATTGAGGTAGTTGATGCAGAAGGTCATGTTGAAGATATAAATCGGTTGACGTTGTATAGCAATGAGGCCTACTGAGGTCTGATGACCAAATGGGTATTTGTATATATTTCTCAGAATAACTGTGGTATGGTAGCTAACGAAAAAGGGGTTAGCCTCTTTCATCGTTGACGTTGGGACTGGGGGTATGTCGTTAGGGAAATCAAATACCCGGGACGATAACGCCTCACTACCGGATGAATTAAACTCGTATATTTACCAAAGAGAAAACGAGAATAGTAACACCCTACCTATTCGTTTGTCAACTGCATAATTGCCTCAACCACAAATTTTGCAATGCAATGGATATCGCAACTATATCTGGACTAAAGTTTAATTTATTATACTTAAAAAATATAAATATTTTTTTATCTAAATTTTTTTAAATAAATTTTTTTATTTATTTAATTTTTAATATTATTGTTGTTATTTATTGTAATTTTTTTATTGATATAAATTGTTTGATTTTACTTGAATATTTTTTATTTTTTTATGTTAAAATTATATAATTTTATTTTTATTTTTTTGGGTTTTATTTAAACATGTTTTTTTTTTAAATTTAATGATAAAATAAAATGGAATAATTAATTTTTGTTGTGGCTATTACACATGAAATCACTAAAGTTTTTTTTGTATGATAATTTGTGAACTGGATGGAATTGCTATGATAATTTTAACACGGTTGAATAGTTCAAGTTGATGCAGTTGGAATTGTTTCTGAGTTTAATTCTGACCTTTGTTTTAAGCACATAGTATTGACATATGGTCACTTTTATCACATAGAAATAGTTGATAATTGAGAGTCTGTATGTTCTCAGACATTATTTGCAACTATAGCTAAGGAATGAGATGAACTCAAAAAAATACAATTTATTACATAATTATAGTTGGGTAAAATATTTTTTTGAATATTTTCTTAGCTATTTGGTCTTCCAATTTGGTTATTTAAAAGATAAAAAAAATATTTTTTAATTAAACAAATACCTAAGGAATAAGATGAACTCAAAAAAAGATAATTTATTAAAAAATTATTGCTGTATAAAATATTTTTTTGAGAACATCCATTTCCTTAGCTATTTGTTCTTTATTTTTTGAATAAATAAATGTCTGAAAATTATTTTTGAATAAACAAATAGCTAAGGAATGAGATGAACTCAAAAAAAGATAATTTATTAAACAATTATTGCTGTATAAAATATTTATTTAAGTATATCAATTTCCTTTGTTGTTTTTTTTCAATATTTTATTAAATAAATGCCTGAAAATTTATTTTTCAATAAAAAAATAGGTAAGAAAGGAGATAAACTAGGAAAAAGACTATGAATAACTTCGATCATTTATAAAAAATTGGTTCAGTTTTCACATTTTTTTACTGGTCAATAGTTAAAATTTCTGGTATTTTTTTCAATATGATTGAAACATGATAGTCTCAAAACAAATATCTTACTAAAAAACTTGAAATTATTGAATATTTTTTAACTCAGAGATAATTATCTAATATTTTTAAATCTCATTAGAAAAATTAAAAAAAAATTATATACTCATTCATCGAAATGGAAAATAATTTCTCTCTAAAACTAAATTTATAAATAAAAGTTAAAATCAAGACCAAATTTAATATATACTATTATTTCAATTAAATTGTTATGATTAAACATGTGATAATTATAAATTAAATTGAGCATGAAAGAGGGTGCGTTTATGATGGGAAATAAAAAAACAATAAAAACAAATAAATAATATAAATGCATATTAAAAATAAAATAAAAAAAAATAATAACAAATAAATCAACAGGGGTGAAATAAAAAAAGATAAGCTACAAATCAAATATTAAAATCAACAATGTCATTATAGAACTATCAATTTCAATTTTCTCTCTCAAGCGTTGTCGTGTTGCTTAAATCTATAGTATATACTTAAATCAGACAAAAAATAAAAAGGGTGATTAAAGACGATAATATTGTTTACAAAAAAAAAATATATACATAAAGATAATATCACATAAATTTAATTCATTCTACCCTGTATATTTTCGAGATAATTTTTTCATTTTTTATCGACACTTGTGGTTAATAATAAATTATTAAAAAGCTCAATTTTTTTAAAAGTAATTTTTGTTTTTTATATTCATTCACTTTTGTTATATTTATTTATTTATTATATTTTTTTTTTTTTTGTATAGTATGTAATATACTTATATAAAATATAAATATATAAGATAAAATAAATCTAGTAAATTTTATCTTTTAAAAATAAGGTTTCTTAAAAAGTTTAGACCCTTGAAAAACCAACCACATGCGACTTTGTTGAGGGCCACTCAAGTTCATTGATATCACGTCTTATAAAATATATATCTTGAATATTTATTTATATAAATAAAAATATATATGTACATAAATATTTGAATACATGTGAGTCAATCTGTGAATTGAAAGCTATATGAGTTTCATATTACATTACGTTGATGTACATGACAGAAGCTTTTTTCGATTTCCTTACTCACACACAAACATTTCATAAAACCCAATAAATATTTTTTATATATATTTATTCATTTTTGATATTTATTTATTTATTTTTTTATTTAGATTAAATCTTATTTTCATATATAATGTTTTTTATATATACAAATATTTAATATGGTATTTATTTATTTTTTTTTCAAATTTTATCAAATGATATTTACTTTTCATCATACGAATATTTAATAAGGTGATTTTTTATGTGATCAATTTTTGTACAGGTACATATATATGTAACAGTTATCTGAAAATTAAATTGTATTTTTAAATACGTAGATTATTTAAACAAATTAAATCATGCAAATCTCTAGATTTATTATAAATTTTTTTTTAAATTTAAAATCACAAAAAATTGAGAGCTATTGTCAATCGATTAAGTTACAAACTTATATTCTCACTATGATTTTTAGTGACTACTATAGTTTATAAACTCAAAATTTATTCTCTTTGTTAATCAACTTAAATACAACAGAAAGTCTTTGAAATTTGGGATAATTTCAAATATAAAAAGACTTACGTAACTTTCGATGAGACCTACGGTCTTTGTTACCAATTGAAAATTAAAATTTTTAATTCTCCGTTGGGTGTGATGTAATCTCGTATAATTGATTATACATTCGAAGATAATATTATTTAAAAAATTAAAAAAAATTAATATTTATATTTATGTACAAGGCCAGGATGTTCAACAGCCAAACTATAGTCTACTGAGGGCACCATGTGGTATTTCTAACCTTTATTTGTTTATTTCTAACCTTTATTTGTTTATTATTTATAAATATTACAAAAAACAAAACAAAACAAAGACAGTTATGAGTTTAAGTACGATAATAAACTATATCAACTGCAATTAGTTTGAATTTTTAATCAAAAAATTAGAAAAATCAATTGAGACAATTTTTAAATTGATGGAAAATCGAATCAAAACACCCTGTCAGCCAACATATAAAAAAAATGTGCTAAAAAAAAAAAAAAACAACAACAAATTATTGTTTAAATTATTGATATAATGTTAAAAATGATTATAATAAATAAAAAAAAATCATTTGTCTATGAAAAAAATAAGAAAAGTCAACTGAAACTTTTTTTTTTTTAGATAAAAATTTGAATCGGGACACCCTGTGAGCAATTTAAAAAAAAAATGTAATAAAATAAAATAATAATAAAAAATTATTTTTTGAATATCATTATCAACATTATATATCAATAATTTGTTGTTATTTCATTTTATTATTACATTTTTTAAAAAAAATTGCTCACAGGTTGTCTCAATCCAAATTTCTGTGAATTTAAAAAATTCCTCAATTAATTTTTTTAATTTTTTTCATAAGTAAATGATTTTTTTTATCGTTATTTTTATTATTAACAAACTAAAACTTATAAATTTCTTTGTTTTGTTAATATTTAAAAATAATAAATAAATAAAGTTATTAGTAATTCTGGTACCCTCAGTCGACGAGTTTCATCCTGACAAAATAACAACATCTTGACCCAGGTGTCAAATCTGGACATTGAATGTCTTACTGACATCAGTTTTGGACGTCTAAATGACATCAAAATGTTACGCCGATAGCATGGAGGTGTATATATATACACCTCCATGGCCGATAGACATCAAACAGACGTCTGTTTAGAATAGAGTGCCCTCTATTTCTCTAAACTGAGGCATTAATAAAAAAAGAATAAAAGTTCTCAAAATTGTGGTTTACTTCAAGTACTTGTAAAATAATTGTTTTAAAAATTATTTATGCAATTGCATTTGTTTTATTTATCCAACAGACAATAAAAAATACATTTTCAGTAATAAATTAATAATTTTTAAGTGAAAAATTGGCTAAGAAAAAAGATGTATTTGCAAAAAAGACGAGTATTTGTATAATAATTGTTTAGAAAATTTTTAATTGTATTTTTAATTGTCTATTAGTTAAAAAAACAATTGAAATTGCGTAAATAATTTTTTAACCAATTATTTTAGAATTACTCGTCTTTTTTGCACATTAGATTTCTACCTGGGGAAATTGATTGTAATATTTTATGGAATTTTTTTTTTAAATTCAATTTTACATAAATTTTTTTGAATTTAAAATTTAAAATTATCAAAATTATATTTAAAAAAATAAAATTAATATTCATATTGTTATTTAAACATTTAAAAATTGTAGGATATTTTATATATTTATTTTTTTTTATTTTTATATATATTTGTGAATTTTTCATAAATAGGAAAATCATAAAACAAGTTTATTTTATTGTACCTGCTGCAGTGTTATTATCAGACACATGTAATGTTTATTTTATTAAAAAAAAAAAAACATTATTTTAATATAGGCAACAATTTATTTTAGTTATTTTTTAGCACTTTTTTAGCATAGAAAGAAAAAAAAGCAATAAACACAATATTTATTAAATTGCAATATATTTAATATAGAAAAAAATTGATCTAATCTTGTCTAAATAAATAACAAAGATTTAAAAAAAAAATTCATAATTTTACGATTGAAGTATATATGCTAAATAAGTAGCATTATGTTTGCTTTGTAAAATTTTATTTGATGAAAGTTCATCACCCATTTTATTGATTAATTTATTTTCACCAATAGCATTTAGAAAATCATAAAAATCAAAAAATTGTGTTACCTGTTCCTCATCAGTATATTCCAACAAGTCATTATAAAACTCAGAAAAATCTAAAGTGTTTATGAATTTTTTTTTTGTTTCATTACTGTTTATCATATAATTTAAATAATCACTCAAAACATCATATTTTTTATTTGTTAAAAATATTTTACCATATGATTTAAATGTGTTATCAATTTCAATTGGATAATTATCTGATTTTTCAATTTTTGGAATTGATGAAATAAATGCAATTGCTGTTAATTTTTGTGTTTTTGTAAGTACAGCTGGTAATGACCAACATGCAAGTACAGCTTCTTTGTTTAAAAAATCATCATATTTTCCTAATAATTTTGAGAGAAACCAAAAATTTGTAAGACTCTTTTTTTCAAGTAAATTATACTCTTTGCATATTATTTGAAGAATATGAACGAATAATTTTTTAAATATTTCAGGATCTATAAATTTATAAAGTGTTTCAAATAAATTGATAAATAAATATCTACCATGCCATGAATCAATTAGTGTATCAAGTATTTCAAGTTGAAAGTCTTTAAAAATATCACGAATTTGAGAACCATTCATTTGTTTCATCAAGAATATCATCATATCAGCATAATTTATTGACTGTATGATTCCTCGACGATGTAATAAATTAGTAGTTTCTTGTTTTACAATTTTTTCTTTCAAATCATTATTTTCTAAAGATTCAAGTAAATATTTAACTCCTTCAATATTAAATTTTTCTATTGTTTTTGGAATTGTATCTTTTATCATTGTCATAAATTTAAAATCATCATTATCAAATTTTTCATCATTTAGTTTTAAAATTTTTGAACCAAAATTTCCAAAACTCCATCTCCAATAAAATAATAAATGTTTTGTTTCAAGTTCATGTTCACTCAATACAATATTAGCCATATTATAATATTTTCCATTTAAAATATTATTAACAATATGTTTTTGTATATTTAATGATAATTCATTCCAAGTAATATTTATATTTTCTTCTAAACAATATTTACAAGCTTCTAAAAATAAATATTTATTATCAACTCTATTTATCGTTGAATTTCTTTCATTAAAAATATTTAAATATGTATTAACTTCATCAATTTTTCCATTATTTTTCCATTTAATTGATTTAACATAGTCCAAAATTGATGGATACCAGAGTGTTTGATCATTATCCAAGTTAATAAATATTTTTTGTAAAAAACCAATTAATTCTTTTATCAATGAATGTGATAATAATTTTATATCATTTTTAAATATTTTTGGAATTTCCATTGACTGATGAATTTTACTAAATATATATATTCTCCAGCTTTCTTCTAGATCATCAAGATTGTTGAATGATGGATTATTTGTTAAAAATATATTCAGCAATCCATGTAATTTATTTTTAATCGATGATTTTTCAAAAATATTAATCGTTGAATTTAATTGATTCAATGGTGGTTCATCATAATACAAGTTTAGCCTGAAAAATAATTATACAATATAGTATTGATAAATAAAAACCAATGGTAATTATATCAATTGTTATTGGTTAATATAGTTTTTAATTTTTTTATACTCACGCTGTTCGAGGTAATGTTTCATTTTCATAAAAAAAATCATGTTCAAACTTTGCATTACCAGTAGATACACTTGTTAAAAATATAATCAAATTAAAAATTATAATAATCATTTTTTAAAAAACAATTAGTACAAGAACATATGTTTTTTTTATAATAATTGAAAATATCATTTACTGTCAATTATTTCATATGACTGCTGTATTTATATATTTTCAACAAAGTTTATTACTAGGCAGGTATATAAAAATTTTATTTAAATACCTATTTTATGAGATAATATGAAATATTTCGAGTATAAAATTAATATATTATATATATTTTTAAAAATAAATCATATTAAACATATTATGTTTATTTTATATTCATATTTTCAGTCCTTGAGGGAATTATCAGTCAATAAAAAAGCAGAACTTGACCGCACAATTATTATATATAAAATTGATTTAATGTCATGTTACTTCAATGTCAAAACATAATAATTTATAATTTTTTTATAATGCACAAGTCAGGTTTCTTGTTAGGCTTGGTGAGACAATGGGCACCAGCTAAGGCCGGATAAAATCAAAAAATACAGGCTCGACACGAGCCTGAGATAACAAGGCTCGTGTGAGACTGAGTAAAATCAACAAACCCAGACTTGAGACGAGATTGGGTTCTTAAAGCCCATGTAAAACAGAGTAGCTTTACACAAGCCTGTGAGCCTAGTGATGTCACGATAGACGAGACGAGACGAGACACCGATGTCGGTACACGAGAGAACAGTTGAGATATAAATAATTTAGTTTTTATTTTTATTTTTATATATTTTTAATCTATTTATATACATTACTTATTCTAACTAAGAATTTTTTGTTTCAGTTTTTTTTTATTGAAGTTTTTTTTTGTTAAAGTTTTTATTAATTCCAATTTTATTTGTAATAAATTGTTGACCGAGAGAATTCGAGACGAGAGCGAGCTAACTCTCATCTCGTCTCGTCTCGCGGCTATTAAATATACGTATCTTGATAGTTAACATCAACGTTACCAAATCATCGTTACTCGTTCAGAAATTATAGTTTTTTTGGAT
The DNA here is from genome assembly GCA_011426435.1 of Lysiphlebus fabarum. NCBI lineage: Eukaryota > Metazoa > Arthropoda > Insecta > Hymenoptera > Braconidae > Lysiphlebus > Lysiphlebus fabarum. The sequence continues at coordinate 723,188 of WSYQ01000045.1, read as the reverse complement.
CTTCAATATAGCAACGAAACACGTATGTATAAAATTGCGTATATTTATATGCAACGTCTATATCCATGTATCCAAGTGTTTTGTCGCCATACTGCAGATTCGAAAAAATGATAATTTCTGAACGATCCCTATAGCAATTGTCACGATGGTGTGAAGAGTAACAAAAATTTCCAATTTTTGGTTATAACATGATGGATCTGAGCCTATATTGGTTAGAAAGCAATGACGGTTTTTTTTTTCATTCTTTAATTCAGATAAAAAAAAATAATGTCAATCTGTTAAAGCAAACAGAAAATTAAGTCAATTATTCCAATTGTTAGTTTATGGATTTTTTTTTCTTTAATTTATTACAAATGTAAGATGATTTAAATAAATTGATAAAGGTCACAGAGAATTATAAAATATTACGATGAGTCATGTAAATCAATGTGTTACTTTATCGATCAGTAAATAATCTCTTGCATAAACTAATCAAAAATACACATATACCTCATACTGTGTTGACAAAAAATTCACAAATTCATAATTAAATTCTACATTTAAAAATAAACCTCATTGAATTCATGTAATATCAGTTAGAATATAAATTTATTTGTTTGATTAATTTCAATAATTTAACTTAAAAAAAATAATTACTAATTAATAATTGACATCTATTGCTTATAATTATTGTTAAATTATTTTCAATTGTTTCGAATATATTGTTGTTCTTTCAACTTGACAGGAATAAAAAAGACAAGAATACTGAGAAAATTGGCTCTCATATATACTTGTATACATATCCGATTTGGATGTAAAATCGGATCCGATTTAGATGTAATTTCGGATAAATGTTTTGGTATCCGATTTAGCCAAGGTGTCCTTATTGTAACCGGATCAGGTTTGCCGGATCCGATCCGGAGCCTAGCCTGCGTTACATTTTTGGTCCGAATCGGATTTGTAATCAGGTAAACCCGATCCGAACTGAATCCGAATCGGACTGAAATTTCCACTCGGGTACAGGAGGTTGAAAATCGTATGTAGAAAAAAATAAATACAAAAAAAAACAGAAATAAAATTTTATAAAATTTTTTTTATACAGATCCAAAGTTTTTCATTGCAAACTTTATAATAGACACGTGGACAGACCTTGAGTACTTGCATTACATCATCATGTACAATCTTGTATATCACATATGCACATGATTCACTGAATAAAACACTTTTCTCGGGAAAATCTCAACAATATACTGGCCGTTTCCAGAGATTGTTGACTTTTGCTGGTATATTATAGTTTCAGTCATGACTCAATGCATTCATACAAAATACTCACATATTTTTTTGAGTTTGCTGAAAAAAAATTATGTATTCATGTTTGATCAGCATCAATTCATTGAATATTAGTTTTCAACAGCATTGATAAAGAAGTTTTCTATGACTGCAAATATTTTTTCTACAAAGACTTGATTTTATAAGAGATAATTATTGGTTATGAGATACAATTTCTAAAAAACATTTACTCGCTTCAAAAATTAAACTAGTTCGAACAAAAATTAAAACTAACCAGTAGAAATTTATATATTAGGTCAGGTTTGGATCAAGATTGCCTGGTTTTAAATTTAGCCTAGATACAGAATTTAGATCTAAACCTGATCAGGATGTAGTGCTTTTTGGTAAGATTTGAATCCGGATTAGATTAAGATACCTGATCACTGATTAGCCTGTAGTAAAAATACATAAAAGCTTTTTTTTCAAGTGAAGTTCTGAAACAAAAAATGTTTCCAGCAAAAAGGATTGTTATTTTTTTAAGTATATCCATATGTTTTTTATTGTTCATTTATGATAAAAAAGCTTTGAAACTTTATAAAGTATTATTTTATTGACTTAAAGATCAACTAACAATTTACTTAAAGTTATATAATTTAAAAAAATTTATGAATATACTTTTATTAACTTATAAATACCAAAAAAAAAAATTGATTCAATTGGTGGAAAAACTTTATATTTTTCTGTATTTGTTAGTAATAATACTCTGTAAGTTTCGATTACTTTATAAATCTGCAATAAAAAAATATTTTTGTAAAAAAAAAAAACTTTTATTATCAAAAAAATTTAGAGTTAAAATAATATCAACAAAAAAAAAGTTTTTTGATATTCAATATTGTTATTTTTGAAATTTTTATCAAACAGCTTTTCTATTTTTGATTAAAAATAAATGTTCAGTATAAAAAACCTATCAAACAAAAATGTGTTTTAAACAATAATAAATCTCTATGATTATATATATTTTGTTTCTTTTATGAATTTTTTAATTTTTTTTTTATAAATTAATAATCAAAAGAATTACAATTCAGCTTCCCAAGATGTGTTAGTTGATTTATAAATTATATTACTGAAGTAACAATTTATGAAAAAAAAAAAATCCCAACAGAATAGTTTCCTTGAATTAATATCACTGGATATAATTTCTTTTTTTTAATATCCTGTCACAAACAAAAAAAAATATAACAATGAAAATAAAATGAAAAAAAAATATGAAATATAGAATATAATGAATCGAGTTTAGCAAGTCAAGCAATAACTGTTTATATTCTTTTCAAAAACACAATAAAAACAGTCAAATTTATATCAAAGAAAAATCGTGGGAGTTAATAACATATATAATATTTGAATTCTTCGTTTAATTTAGATTATAGTTATTGGTCTTGTCTTGTATATAAAAAAAAAAAAATATAAAATAATGATTCAATAACACAAAATTGTAACACACATGATGTAACTCAGAATTTAATAAAAACAATTGTCTATTTTTCCCTTTTATATATACTTATTTCATTTTATTTTTTTCATTTTATTTTCCCTAAAAATTATGTATCGGTTGACTGACTCGTGGCTCAATCTTCGATAAAATTGAATTTTTGTTTTGACATCAAAGGTTGCAGAAGGCAAACTCAAGTGCTTGAATTTTATTGCGGCAGTCAAGGGGTGCATACGGTGACGTAGAGCATCTTCAAAAATATAAAAAAAAAAATATATATGAAGATGTTGGAAAAGCGTTGAAAGGAAAAAAACAGAAAATAGAAAAAAAAATTGAAAAAAAATATATTAAAAAAAATAAAAAATACGATGGACGTCTGAAAAAATATATCTACATGAAAAAATATCTTCAAAGTCATTGAAATATACATATATTTTGTAGATACAAGATCAAAAAATTTTAATATCATTCCAACAAATATATTGATCGCAAAAAAATATATATTTTTATTTACTTGTTTTGCATTATAATTTTATTATATTTTTATATTTTCATTCAAGTATAAAGGTAAATAAATAAATAAAAAAAAATTTAAAAAAAAAAAAACAAACATACTAAAAATAGAAAAATAGAAAAAAAAATTGCAGTGACCCCGGATGCATGAGAACAAAGAAAAACTGAACACGACTGCCCTTTTGCATGCTTGAAACAAGAATAACAAGAGAAGGTGATTTCTGATTCTCGGTTGTTGATGCCAAACGAGATGAAAATAAGAAAAAAATAAATAAATATTATGTTTATCTATGAAACTGTTTTATTACGCAAAATTTAAAATCATATACCTAAAAAATCTATTCACTAAATTTTTTTTTCTATTATATTTTTTCACATAAATAGAATTTTTTTTTCTTCTCATTCATTGTTTATATCATTGACCATGCAATAAAAGAAAGAAGAAAAAAAAAAATTTGATCAAAAAAATATTCTCAGGCGTTTTTTTTATTTTTTTATTTGCAAAACTTTTTTTTCTCGCATTATACTTTGAGCTTTGAACGCTTCATTTTGCCATGTACATATATGAAACCCAGAAGAGACTTATTTTTTTATTTTTTTTTCCATTTTACCATTTCTTTTCTTTTAATCTTTTACTCATTTTGTCTTTATACTACGACTCTTTTATTTTTATTTTTTTCATTTATATATAAAAGCTAAACCTGACAATGTGCACTCTAAAATCCGGTCTGCTTTTGGTTGAGTACAAACATATTCTCTGGGCAACTACACATTTGCATGAATAAAATGAAAAAAATATGAAAAATAAATATAAATAAAAATTCATAATGATGATGTAAAATACATCAAAGAATTTTATTTATATTAACATTAATTAATTTTATGATTTTCATTTTATTTTGAGACAATCGTGGTCAGTCAAAAAAATAATCAAAAATTTATAACAGTTTTATCGTCAGTTTTACGAGATAGTGATATTTTAAAATTCTGTTGTCACATATTATTCTGTTATTAAAAAAAATAAAAAAAAAAAAACTTTGAAACAGTTTAAATTGAATTTTTTAAAGAGCGATATAATTTATTTTAATTTATAAAAAATTGGTTTCTTTTTGTGATTGAAATCACAAAAAAAAAAACAATTTTCCATGAAATTAATTTTACGTAAATTTAATTTTTGTAGCTCATTAACTAACTGACATAAACACTTTAAGATAAAACAAATAACAGTAACAGAATTTAAAAAAAAATTATTAAAAGCGTGAATAATAAAAATAAAAAAACCTGATTTTGTCTTTTTTTTTTTCGTATAATTTATCAATATTTCAAAAACTATTTATTTGACAACTTGCACACATTAATTCAAAATTTTCTTTAATTTTCATCTTTAAATTTTCTTAAAAAGTTATTAACGTTTTATTACAAAATTTTATTACAAACAACTTGAGCTCTAAACTGTCACAATTGCATTGTTTTGAGGCAGATATATTAAGGAAGTGCTTCTATAACCTATAATTTTTTTGTTGTCATTTTCTATAATTATAACTATACTTGACAGAAAAAAAATCACATGATCAAACAAAACATACAACTGAGTCCAAACAAAACTAACAAGTATATATTTTATTTCATCGCAATTTTTGACGTAACAGTTAATATCCTGTTGATAAACAAACTAAATTTTTAATTGGGTAATAACAAAATCATTCAATTGATGCTGATTTTCAAATTGCACTGATATTCATGAGCTATATAATAATTTGATTCCAATAAATTAAAATACATTAAAATAGTCGTTTTGTTAATTTAAAAATTATTCTAATTAAAAACAAACTGGCTTAATTAATTTACCCAAATTATTCTCCCAATGAATAATTATAAATTTATATAAATATATTTTTGTTTTTCAGAATATCAGTTCATGAAAAATTAAGTTCATCTAGAGAGCAAACTAATTTATAGTTTTTATAATCAAATAATTTTATCAATATATAATTTTTAATTTATTAAAAAATAACTTTGAAAATAAAATTAAAGTAAATGCCATTTATATAAGCTGGGATATTTATTATTAACTTTATTATATATATTTTTTTTTTTATTTTTTTTTTTCGAGGTAATTAGTTGGCCTTGATTTATGACAAGAATAGGCTAATGTGGGTTGAACCACCAGTAGGCGTGGACGTGGGTTTTTGAATTTCAAAAAGTAAAATTATTATTTAAAAATAAAAATAAAAAAAGTTAATGAATAAATAAAAATAAAAATAAAACTAATTTGCAAAAGTGCACCACAAGACTGTCTACGTTATATAAAAAATAAATATAAATAAAGAAAAAATTGCCCAGCCCTTTTGGCATCAAACCATCGAACCCACTTTTTACTTGGGTTATGACTGAAAATTAAAAATTGCATTTTAGACGAAACATATTTTTGGTTGGTTGAATTCTTTTTTAATTTAATTTTATTTATTTTGTTGTTCAAAATTTAAAAAACAAAGATAAATAAATTAATAATAAATATATTTAAAAAAATAAAAATTACAAACAAAAGAAAAATAGTTGATTTTGTTATTTATGAATTTATGATTTATTCAATTTTTTTTTTTTTTTTAATCATTTTTAGCTGCAAAAAATTTCATTTAGAATACCTGTACAAAAGATATTTCGCTTTGATAAAAGAGTAGAATGAAATAAAAAAAAAATTACTATAATAATAAATAAGGGAAAATATAAGCATAACAATACAGTGGAAATTCTGAATTGTAAAATGAGGGCAAACTTGAAAATTTAATGAAATTACGTTGCTTTTAACACTGATCGATTTCCTGTGAAACAACCACTAAAAAAAAATGAACATTATGAATATATTTATTTTTAAATCCATTTTAACTGATGGAATTGTCTTTTTTTTTTTCGTTACTTTTTTATTATTTTTTTAAAAATATTTTTCATCTTTTGTTTATCGAATGGTAAAATTCATTAACCAATGAAAAACATGACAAAAAAAAAATATATTAAAATAAATTCCCCTTGTTTTTCCAAGCAGCTAAACTACACAATGTATACATAATCAAAGTTATTTTCGTATGATTTAATTGTACTAAAATGCTGCGAGCATTATTTTCTAGTCCTATTAAAATTTTTGATTGAAATAATATTCTATTTCTTGTATGTAATTATGCAAGGGTTAAAAATAAACACGTTTTGAATAACAAATAGTTTTAATTACTTTATTATCCATGAAAAAATAATTGTTTTAAATTAAAAATGTCTACGTTTTTTTGAAGTCATTGACTTGGTGGTCTAGTTTTTTTGGTATTTTTTACTCGAAATAAATTTATAAAACATCATCTGTGTTTGTAATATATATTTGTAATAATTGTAAATTTATTTATCAAACAACAATTGATAGAATTGAAATTAAATTGAAAAATTATAAATGAAAATGAATTATAATTAAATTAATTTTAAATTATTAAAGTTATTTAATGAAATATTTTTTAACATCAATGTTCATTGAATGATTGATACTTTAAGTTTGCCATTATCAGTCACAACTGCAAGTTGACAGTGTGTTTGGGATATTGTTTGATATTATTTGTATAATCATAACAACTAATTGGCTATTTGATAAAATTATTTGACTTATTTTATAATATGTTTATAACAAGTACACAGGACTTCAATATTTATAATGTTGCCAGTGATTTGTGCATATCAACTTGAGAACTCATGACTTTTTAGTGTTTCGTCTTTTATAAAACTTTGAATGACTACAAGAACGACTTCAAAATACTACATACAACTACTCTGTGACTTTAAAAATTCCAATCGATAAATTTCAATGACTACACTGTTTACAACTGACTACGAAAATGACTACAAAAACTACATGCAATTTCATAAATACTACACAAGAAAATAACACGATATAACTTTAAATTTCCTCTCAAAAATAAAATAGCCTGCAAAAATTAAATAAGAAAATTTAAAATTAAACACTTTAATTATATGCATAAAAATAAATTAATATTTATTATTATTATTTAGTTATATTTATACCTCCGTCTGAAATTTTATTAAATTTAGTAATAATAAAAATAATAATAATAACATCTTAAGTAACACATATACAAAATACATATGCGTATACATATTAACACAAAAGTTGACTTTGGGTACATATAACTGTACATTTTGCCATTAAAACTAACCAAGCTGTTTTTACAAAGACCGTTTATACATGCGAATATATTTATACCAGTGCTATATTTAAAACTTCTTCCTTTTTCCTTAGCTACCTCTGTGCTTGGCCATTTACATCTCTTTTTTCTTTTTAGAAAAAAATAAAAAAAAAAAAAACACGAGTAACAAACAGTGGTACATTATATCCTCAGGTCGTCCAAAATTCTTTTCAAGCGAATTTGCCCTTTACCAGACACACTAAATCCTTTATATATGTCGACAATCCGCTTATAACCCTTTTACGAATCAGTGTATGTATTTTTATTTCATGTTTTAATGTTTTTAAAGCTTCTCTGATTTTTTTTATATAAAAATATATATGTAAATATGTATTAAATTTTTTAAAAATATTAATGAATAATATTTATAAAAAATTATACTAAACGAATTGAATCTGTCAATTTAAATTTATTCAGACACTACTGATTGGCTTTAACTAAATCACATGGATTAAAATGAACTAGTTTGATCAATAAAAATTAGCTCTAATTAAATATATATATACGATTAGGTTAATACAATTAAAGTCTTATTGTAAAATTTTCATGATTTATTTATGTGCCTGCTCCATCAGACTTTTTTACTGTTTGCTTTTTACACAAATTTCAAAATTATTTGGTTATAAATCAACTGAAACAGTTTACTATAGATTTATAAATTTGTAAATTTATCGCTAAGAAGAACATCTTGTTGAAGACTTATCAATAAATCAAATCATAATGTACCTTCCATGCATTATTCAAAAACAAGTATCAACCAAATAAATTAGTCAACACAATTAAATAATGAGTTAATCTACACTAAAAAAAAAGATCATAAAACCAAGAACAAAGGTTCTGTGAAATAAAAGTTTCCTTGCAAATAATTTTTTTGAATTATCATGAATAAAATGTTCTTGAATCGTGAAAAAGACTTCCTATTTTGAGAACAAAATTTTTTTTGAATCAAGACGTCTATGTCATAATCCATGAAACATTTGTCCAATTTTTGATGTGTTCTTCTTGAATTAAGACAAAAAGTTTCTTGGTTCCAGACAATATTGTTATAATCCAACAAGAATACTTCTAAAATCAACAAAATATTTTTTGGCCTTAATTCCACCAATTCAAGTCTCAACACAATGTCTTAAATATTTCATGATAACTTTTTTGATAAATTATTTAATAATTTATTGTCACGACAGTCCTCTAAATGTCAACACAGCAATATGAATTCTACCTGTATCCAATTTGTATATATATGTATAATAATCCATAAAAAAACTCAGCAGCTGTTGGCTTTTTAATTCAATGTACTTTTGGCCTGGGTCATTTTGAAAAAAGTTGTACATTTTTTTTTGCTTTAGTTTTTGGTTAACTTTTATACTCTTCCTGTATACATCAATCTCCGTCTCGTAAACGTGTGGTTTAGCTTGCAATGTGCTATTTTTTTAGATCCAGCTCGCAGCTTGTTGAAAGCATATATGTGCTTGCTCGAGATGTATATGAATTCAGAGGCATTGACCTTGTCTAATGAATTTGATACTAAAATAAATGAACGTTAATCATCTGTTTGTTAAACATGTACATTAAACTCAATGAGATCAAAAGTTAGTTGAAAAAATATCTGCACATCCGTTTATAACATAATTTACTTATTTTTTATTTTGTCTTAACTCTTCTTTAAAAATATCTGCACATCCGTTTATAACATAATTTACTTATTTTTTATTTTGTCTTAACTCTTCTTTAGATAATTTCTATATTTGTAATTATAAGAAAAAAAATGAACAGACATGTCTGTCAGACATTCACCATGTGTTTATAATTTTGATTAAAAAAAAAATTGAAAATTATATAAATAAATAACAAAATACGAGACTTGAAATAAATCAATTATATTTTATAGAGGAAATTAAATATTTAAAAATTATTTATTTAATGAATTGCAATATTTTATTGATTCGCGAGATTAAAATAAAAATATGTAAAATAAATTTGAGTAAATACTATTGACAAAATACATTTACATTGTAATGATTCGTATTATTTATTGAAATCGATTAACTGTATAAATTTTAAGTATATATCGTTATTTTAAAAATAACCAATGAAACAATCACTCTGATATAAAACTGTGCACCACGTTTTCAATTAAAAGTATAATTATAAATTTTATACGTTATAGCATCAGTTGAAAATAAAACGTGCAACACACGTGCGTGCGTGCTTATCCAACCAATTAGACTACCGATATTTATGCAGAGACATTAACTGTGTTGTATTTTATCAGTTGCCTTTTTTTTTCTTTTTTTTTTTGTATTTTATTATTTTCTTTATTGTCCTTTTTTATTTATTCTGTACAGTTGATTCCCTTTTTCAAAAATAACCTAAAAATAACATCAAGAGGCACGGTAGTGCCTCGAGTCAAGTACGAGAAAGGAAATATATATGTGTGTGTAAGAGTAACTACCGTGCCTTATTATACACGACACATTGGTGACCCCTTCCGTCCCCAATTTTATGAATCAATTAAAATATGATGGAATCAATTAAAAAATACGGGGTTTTAAACTCAATGAGATCAAAAGTTAGTTGGAAAAAAATATCTGCACATCCGTTTATAACATAATTTACTTATTTTTTATTTTGTCTTAACTCTTCTTTAGATAATTTCTATATTTGTAATTATAAGAAAAAAAATGAACAGACATGTCTGTCAGACATTCACCATGTGTTTATAATTTTGATTAAAAAAAAAATTGAAAATTATATAAATAAATAACAAAATACGAGACTTGAAATAAATCAATTATATTTTATAGAGGAAATTAAATATTTAAAAATTATTTATTTAAAGAATTGCAATATTTTATTGATTCGCGAGATTAAAATAAAAATATGTAAAATAAATTTGAGTAAATACTATTGACAAAATACATTTACATTGTAATGATTCGTATTATTTATTGAAATCGATTAACTGTATAAATTTTAAGTATATATCGTTATTTTAAAAATAACCAATGAAACAATCACTCTGATATAAAACTGTGCACCACGTTTTCAATTAAAAGTATAATTATAAATTTTATACGTTATAGCATCAGTTGAAAATAAAACGTGCAACACACGTGCGTGCGTGCTTATCCAACCAATTAGACTACCGATATTTATGCAGAGACATTAACTGTGTTGTATTTTATCAGTTGCCTTTTTTTTTCTTTTTTTTTTTGTATTTTATTATTTTCTTTATTGTCCTTTTTTATTTATTCTGTACAGTTGATTCCCTTTTTCAAAAATAACCTAAAAATAACATACATATACACATTGAATCACAAACAACAGTATAGTTATTTTGTTGCCTAAATGAAAATAGATTTTTGTTTTTTTATTATTTATATGGACGAATCATTTATTAAATTGCAATATACCTATGCCGATAATCATAATTATTAAATTTATAGTTAATTTTATTTTGTCATGACAATTAATGTCATTTTATAACTGAAATTTCATTAAATAAAATTTATTACATTTCATTTATATTTTATTTTATATTGTAATTTCAGAAAAAATATTAATGAGAACATTATAAATTTAATGTAAATATATTTAACAAGAAATTTGTTATATTTATTAAGCAATTTAGTATTAAAAATTAACAAATTAAAATATAAAAATTTTTTCAATTAATTTTTTTCTTTAGCTATTTTCTAATTAAGAAAAAAATTTATTTATTTAAAACATAAAGGACAAATTGTCTCTTTCTATGTTTATCTTTTTCTATAGCCATTCAAAAATAGTAATAATTAAAAAATATGTCAAATCAATGTAAAAAAATAATCCACATTTCGAATAATTATTTCAAATTTGAACTTTTTATGAAAAAATACATAAACAAGTCAACTGTACACTCACACAAATATACAATTCTCAATGTTGTTAATGTTTACCGTCCGATGGCACCACTCATGTGATGAGGCCCATTTACTCCGACAAATATACAAGCTCGTATGGGTCTTATGTGTTTCTACCAAGGTCTATAAAATGCATTATCTAGAAAATTAACTAACCTCAACTTGATACCTAAATCATTTACTTTATGAAATTGAATTCGTGCAAACGAATACTATACTTTTCTTAATAATGTAACAAATGATTTCTCAAACAATATATGACGAGGTATTATTATTTTTTATTTTTTACATATATACATTATAAACATGCATTTAAAAATTGCTGCAGCATGCGAGTCAAATTTCAATTATGTACATTCTGGCTCACAACACGCTTTTTTTTTTTTCATGCTGCTGGGACATTATATCTCAAACTAAAATGTCGCAGTATACAAAATCGCTGCGAGGTCAAATTTCCACTGGATTATATTCAATACAATATACATTTATTTTAAATACAATTTATATCTATATTTTTCTTTTTTTATATTTAAATAAAAAATTAGAATCATTTTACTTTGCTTTCCATAGCATTACTCTATTTTTTTATTTTTTTATTTTTATTATTCGTAAAATTTCAACAATAAATATTTACCATTACAAAATTTCATTTCTGCATATTTGTAAAATTATATATCCAAAATAAGTAAACATTAGATTTACAAAAAAAAATAATAATATATTGTTTAAAATATACACATGACATGCAATTTTATTACGTAAACCACAAAGTATATGAATATTTTTTTTTTATGTCAAACAAAAAGTGAAAAATATATAAACTTAACTCCGAGTGGTGTATAATTTTTTTTTGCAATTTTCTTTTCGTCATGTTACAAACAATTTCATAGTATTTTTATAAAAAAATAAAAATGATTGTTATGGAAAAAATTTTTTTCTTTGACATGCTTTTACATCAGCTGGCATATCGAAGTTGGATATATGATATTCGATATAATATGAGGCAGTAGTACCGATCTAGATATGTAAAAAAATAAAATTAATGAAAAGGAAAAAGGAAAAAAAAAAAAGGTGGGTCAGAGACACAAGATTGTTAAAGTATATGCGTTAAATTTAAACATCTGCGTACCGCGTGCGATCAACACTCAAGACCAATATGTCAGTTTGTTATATACACTAGTGTATGCAACTATGTATACCGGAAATGAATGACGTTATAATTATAATGACAAGGGATAAACGATGACGAACGCGATGATATACAAATATATGAAAAATATATATGTATATATTAAAAGCTGCATTCTGCTTTCATTCGTGCCATACTAACATGTTCTAAGATTACAGAATTTTTTTATTTGGCTTCGCTTTTTTTTTCTTTTTAATGAAAGTCCTCAAGGACCTCGGCACGTTCTCTCAAATTTCTGGCCCGTGTCAATTTTGAATACCAAATGTTCTTTTATTACATTTTTTTTTTGAACAAAAGTTGCGTACATGTTTTTTATTTTTTATTTTTAAATAAATTAAATCTTTATATTTGAAATGCAGAATATATTAAATGATTTATATTACATTTAATATAGTTTTTAATAATTTTAACTTGTCATTGTGCGAAATTATTTTTCAAGTATATATATATAAATTTAAAACAGAAAAAGTGTTAAAAAAAATACTTGAAAAATGACAACACCAGAGTGGCAACAGGTTAAAAATAATAGAAAAAAAAAATTTGTGAAAAGAAATTTTCAATTGAAAAACCAAGTGAGACTGCTGCTTTTGTGGTCTCAACGGGTTAGAGACTGAAATTATTATTTTTTGTAGTAACAAAGCGCAATCGCAAACTTTGTTCGTAAATTTTTTTTTCTTATAAATTTTCACGGAGAATATTTATTATCCCTGAGATCTTCAGGTGATTCAATGTATGATCACTGTTGTATATATGCGTAATACAACTTTGGTTTGTTGTAGTTGGAAATTTATATATGGATTTTTAATTTTATATGTAAAAAAAAGAAAGAAATAAAACGTGGATTATACAGTGATGTGTTTATGCGTATCTGCAAACCCGCAAGCACTAAAAATAACTGAAGAGATAAACAGAAAACCGATCAACGGTTTTATACTGAAACCGGTTTTACTCAACTCTGTAGTTTGTAGTTTGTAGTTTGTTGTTGTTGTTGTTGTTTTAAATGTTGAATATGTCGCCACACTCGTGCCTTTGTCAATGTATGAACAATATATTTATTTTTTTTTTTAAATAATAATAGTTATAATAATAATATTGTGTTTATTACACATGAAGTCAATAAGTGGTCAAATTGCGAGGTCAAAAGTAACACTAGATGGCGTGTCAGCTTCCATAAAAGGGTCAGCAGTGGTTCTTTAAATCAATTTAAGAATTTAATTATTAAATTTATTATCTTATAAATTACCAGGAAGACGCAGACAATTATAGATCAAATATTATTGATATTGAGTTCTAAACTGTTTTGAAATTATCGATAATAAAATTTGTTTGAAAAAACTTAATTAACTATTATTATATACATTTTTAAAATACAAATGGCTTGAGAGGCAGATGTAATAGGATGAATAATTCGAAATACAATTGTACATTATAATACAATTTGTTTTATTATTTATATTATAGTAAAGAAAGATGATCGATTTAATAAAAACATATAAACTGAATCGTATAATCTTAACCAATAAAATTGAGAACCCCTTTTCCTCATTGTGTCGATAGATACGCCATCTAACACTAAGTTAATTTTGACGTCAGATTAACGTATGATTTTTACATAATATAATAATATTATTTGTATTAATTCAAATATAAATATCATATTGCATTAAATGTTTATTTTTTTTAATTTGATTGAATATAACAATAGTATTAATTAAGATAAAAATTTCAAGTCAAATATTTGAACTAATTTTTTAGAAATAAAAAGTTTGAATTAATGCAAAATTATTATACACTTTCAAGGTAGATTTGACTTTTAGAAATTACTTTAGAAGCAGATGGAATTTACTTACAAATTTGAATACAAATTTGTAAGCAAGTTTTTTGTTATTGGTGAATTAAAAAATCTGTTTGATTTGTATAATAATTGAGTTCAAATTGAGAAAGATAAAAATAAAAATTTGCTATTTAATTGATGTATATTATTATTTACTTTGGAAAACTAATTACTTTGGTGAATTGTGTACATTGGATTTTGATTATTTGATATAACTTGAATTATTTCTGAATGATTCGAGTGCAAAGCTTCAGAATACATCAAAAGATTTTAGTGATTTGTGTAGTATATACTTGCTAATTCATTGACCTTTTGATTAATTTTTTTTTTAACCATATTTCAAAATAAGTCTGTCTGTAAAATTATATTGAAAAATCGAGTCAATTGATTTGAATTTCAAGCATCAAACTGACAACGTTTTCAACGCCACAAGATGGCGTTAGTTTAAAAAATAAATTTAAAAATTAAATTCAATATAAAAACGTGAAACGTTCAGAAACTAATTTTCAAAATTTAATAATCTCGCATTTAAATCAAACCATGATTATATTTCGTCAACATTTATTCACAACTTGAAAAATTAGATAATAAATATTCAAATTAAAAAAACTTGCAGCTAGATATTTTTTAAAAAATATTTAATTTGATACCAACAATAATTTTAAAAAATTTTAAAGTTGATCAACAAATTTATCTAGCATGAAATTTAAATTTTACAGTGAAAATTTATTTGAAGTAATAATTTAAAAATATACTTATTTACAGACAGATTTACCATGGCTTTGTAACAGCCAAGCTTTGGTATTTGAAATAATCCCAGGAATATAATTAAGATACAACATGAAAATATATATTTTATTTTGTATATATATTTGTAAATAAATTTCCAAACACATGTCAAAATATATATTACAAATATTATCCTAAAAAGTTTCAATAATAATCGCAATTTCATGAATTTTGAAATATTTTATTCAAGTAATTAATAGAATCTTTCAACATATTTCCTCAATTAGACTATTTGAGATTTGATAAATCAAAAATAAATTAATATATCAAGGACAAATGATGGCCGTTTGAATTAACAATATAAATTAATGCTTAATTAATTAGTTAAATTGATACTAGAAAATTTGAAGGTTATTATTTAATTTTTGGTCAAATAAATTCAGGAAAAAATCTTGCAACTAGTTAATCTATTCTGTTGAAATAAATTAAATAAACTCAGGAGTAATTAAATTTCAATTTCTAATAGTGTCAAAAAAATCTTGATAATAAAATAATCAAAAATGTCAATATAAAAAATATTTCCTTCATAAATCATAAAAATCACAATGACAATTTTATTTTATTTTTTTATTGAAATTGCATTGAAATATAAAAAAAAGAATTATTATAAAAGTTATAACTAAATCTATTTATTATTTTTATCTTGAAAATTCAAAAAAGGAAAAATGTCATGTACATGATTCAATATCTCTATATATATGGCCCAAAAAGGCTCGATCAATTGGAGCCATCTACGGGAGGATTTAAGATCCGTTTAACCGATTGGATGTTGAATGTTACCTAAAGGGAAAATAGATCGAGTTTAGTTAACTACACATATATATACCTATATATCATAGTATAGATCAGTATAGATATATAAATGCATATAGTCATGGTATTGAGAATCACAGACTGGAATGGAAGAGGCCAAGGTAAGAGATCAAGGAAAGCCTAGGGCAGTCAGGTCATCGTACTGAGATTACAGAAAAAAAAGAGAGGAAACAACATAATCCTACATATTGGCCAATATAACACACACAAATCCACAATATATACTGGATTTTCAAACAATTTTTATTGACGTAATTTATTTTATCAAATTTAGCTGTTTTTAAATATTTTTTGTATTTTTATTTTTATTTAAAATAAAAAAAAAAAATTGATAAAATATATAACTATAAATTATTTTTATTATTATTAATTATATAATTATAAAAAAAAACCATTAAAGTGAAAAATCAATTATTCAAAAATAACTATAATTGGATAGAAAAAAATAAAATTGATAAAAATAGCTAACATATGTTTTTTTTTATTTTTATTTTTATTTTTTTACCAACACGATTCACAAAGCTTTTTTGCATATTTTTATAAAGTCCAAACCAATTTAATTTTCTCCATTCGTTGGCATAGACAGTTTTGTTTTGTTTTTTTAAGCTGAAACGATGTATATATATAAAAAAAATGGTCGACCACATGTAGATAAACCTTGTTGAAATTAATTAATCCACATTCATAGGCTTTTTCTTCTGCTTGAACTGATGACTTTTTATTTTTTTTAATTTTTTTTTTTACAGTGAGTATTACTTTTAATTTTTTATGTATTATTTTTTATTTACAATGGGAGTGGTTTTGTATTTTAAAGATGATGAGAAATGAAATGAAACTTTATGAAAACATGCAGATATATATATTGGGTTATATTCAAAAATAAAACTGCTTATTAAAACAAAGCTATTAATGCAAGTTTTTGTAGCCTCTGGCAATTTCTAAAAAAACCTATTAACAACCTCCGTCACCTATCAAAAACATATAACACAGTTTTAAAAAAGAAATATTTTGTTATAAATTTATATACTAGACTCTCTTCTATGATTTATCTTTAGATATTCAATTTAGAATATTTATATATATGTGGGTAGATTTTGAATATATATTATGAAAAGTATAACTGATAACTACTAAAAAGATCTGAATATTATTTGATATAAAATAGATTAATTTTTATTATTATCATTGTTAAAAATAATTTTAATTATATATTTAGAATATTTATGCTACAAATAGCTGTAGACTAAATTAAATTTATGTTTATATTTATTTCTTATATATATGATTTATATTTATCTTTCAAATTTATTCAATACAATTTATATTATCTAAATTTATTCATTTCGTTTTAGAATAAACATTAAATTGAGGGGCTATTTATTGTTGCAGTCATGACTCATGATGTCACAATGGGTGGCAGTCAAGCTGTCAATCATGGCAGTCAAAATGATTTTTGTTTTAATTAATTTTTATACATAACCAATATTATTTATTATTATTCAATGATTATATCAAAATTTAAAATTATAAAATTAAACAAAAATATAAATAATAACTATTGTTAATAAATAATAATAATAATTATTAATAAAATCATTAAAATGACTTGATAATTTTACTATTTGTTTTGTCAATTATTTATTATTATTCAATTATTTAGTGTTAAATTATAAATTAATATTTTTGATAAATAAATAATTACTATTATTAATAAACAATTGATAATATTAAATGTCAAAGTGAAAATCATTTTGGCAGTCATTTGAAAGTCATTGATGAAAAAGTAAAAGTTGACTGTCATTTGACAGTCATTGTGTCATCCAAAAACTTAATCAATTTAATAATTAAAAAAATAAACGAAAATCTTTGTTTTTTTTATTCAAAATGAAATTGATATTTGAAATTGTATTTTATAAAATTGATTTTGTTGTTGACAATATGTACACAAACATGGTTAAAAATAAAAACTATACAATATTAAATTTAAATTGACTCTTTTGTTGTATATTTGTATTTGTCAAATATAATTTTAATTATATTTTATTTAAAAAATAAATCATCAAGTAATATAAAGCTATAAATTTAAAAATTTTTTACTCATGTAATTCCTAAAAATTAAATTAAAATTATAAATAATTTTTTTAAATAAATATCAAACAATAAAATATATCACCAGACGATCAAGTAAATAATTTAACAAACCCAGTGTAAAAATATTTGGCATTGTTTAATTTATAATAAAGATAATTCCCTTGACCAAATATATAAAAATTACAAAGAAATGAAAATATTATTAATTCATCAAAATGAAATTTGTGTTACTGGCATCATGAATTCGACATACGGTCAATAAATAACCATTACAGTTTGACATATATATTATGTATCTCAACAGGGGTTGGTATTCTTCTACAATCAACTGACAAAAGAACAATAACTCTCCTACATTCAATTACATTAACCTCAAATTTTAATTGAAAACACACAAAGTATTATTAATTTGTACAAAATTTTCCATTATAAATGTACGTAATAATGTATATAATTTTATTATTCAAAAACTAATTATACTATATCAAAATTATGACAACAGATTATTTTACAGTTGTAACTTATATGCAAAATTTTAATAATATAAAAGATAAAACAATTATATAATAAAAGTCAACATAAGCTAATGCAAATGCATTCATGATGAATACATTACTGATTTTTTTTTTCTTTCTATTAACATAGCTATTAGATGTGAATGTAGAATGTGAATAAATAAACTTGACATATATATTTATATTTAAATAGTTTTACAATTTATAATTTTCAGTCAATCATTTTGTTATTCCATTGTTGTCTACTATCATTTAATAATTTTATTTTTTTTGTTTTAATTATTTTTATTATTGATATTTGAAAAAATTTACATTGTCATTTGTTTTTTTATTATTATTCTTGAATTTTATTTTGTTACAAATTTATAGAGTAAATCAATTTAAGTTTTAATTTAATTTAAAAATCAACTGTAATATTTCAAATTTAATTTTTATTTTTGATAAATTAGATGATTTAAATTGAAATTAAAAATTTTGATTTGATTATTAAAAATTGAAAAATATTTATAAATAAATGATTTAAAATTTTTTTTATTATACTGGTGTTTGTTGTAGGCCTCTATCAACTGTGTATTAAATTCCACAAACAAAAAAAAAAAAAAAATAATGAAATTTTTCTAATATTAAAAAGTTAAAAAAAATATAATTTAAAAAATTGAAATTTTTTTTTTATCATATTTTTTAGAGTAAAAAAAAAATTTCTAATCACAATATTGAAAATAAAAAATCATAATAAAAACTAAAAAGTTTTAAAATAATTTTTCAAAAATTTAGATAATAAAAATTCAATAATATAATAAAAAAAAAGTAAATTTACATATCAATAATAAAATAACAATATAAAAAATTTAAAAAAAAAAAAGTTATAAATAATTTTATTTTATGCATTAAGTTGAAAATTTTCTTTAAAATTTGAATAAATCAATTGACAAAAAATCAGATTGTATATATCATGATTCTGTATACAATTTTTTATTATTCATGTTTTTTACATTACCCTAGATACCATAATAATAAAAAAAACTGACAAGTGTACGACAAAGAAATTTTTTTTTTATACTTATTTTTTTCAATAATAAAAAATAAAATTAAAGAGCAAGTATAACAAGATCGTAAAAAAAATATTTCAAAAAAATTTTATCTGTATATAATATATTAAAAAAAAAACTTGATAAATTGCTTCATTGTCGTTTGAAAAGTCAATATATGTATGATAGTACAACTAAACTTTAAATGAGAAAAAATAAAATAAAAAATGAAAAAAAAAATTTAAAAATATAGCTGTCGTTGCATTATGTGATACAAACTTTTCTATATACACATAAATACTCAAAAAAAAGGGTAAAGAGCAGCAGAATATTGAAGTTGTAATTCACCTGTTATAGCACTGTTAAAATGTTGGTGATTTTTTTTATTATTTATTTTTTTTTTGTTATAAAAGTATTTTTGAAAATGGTATGACAGTATTACTAACTGGTACTCATGGAAATCACCGTCTGTAACTTTAATTCTAGGATTATCCTACACATAATACCATCGTACCCTTAAAAATATATATTAAAAAAAAAATATATATATAGGTATATTACATTTAAAAAAAAGACGTTATTGCCAAGAGTATATTCGCCTGCGAAACACAAAAGTATCATCATCCTCGATTCATTTTATTATTATTTTTCTTTCTTTCAACGATTTTTTAAGTATTTTTATCTTTTTTTATTAAATCGAAAAAAAAATTTATATATAAAATGATTCTACAATGCTCAACATTACTACAGAACATTGGACATCAACTTGGCTTTCATGAGACCTCAAGTGCAAGAAATTGCACGACAATGGTAATTGTATCTATTTCATTTTATTTTTATATCTTTTGTTGCTTTTTTTCGATCAACATCTTTTAATGAAATTATTTTGTATACATAATTGATTTTCTTGGATTTTTTTTCATTTTCAAATTCAAATAAATTGATTTATCAAAGAGCTATTTATTGTGACAGCCAGCTGTCAATCATGACAGTCAAGATGATATTTGTTTTAATTAATTTTTACATACACCAATATTATTTATTATTATTCAATGATTATATCAAAATTTAAAATTATAAAATTAAACAAAAATATAAATAATAACTATTGTTAATAAATAATAATAATAATTATTAATAAAATCATTAAAATGACTTGATAATTTTACTATTTGTTTTGTCAATTATTTATTATTATTCAATTATTTAGTGTTAAATTATAAATTAATATTTTTGATAAATAAATAATTACTATTATTAATAAACAATTGATAATATTAAATGTCAAAGTGAAAATCATGTTGGCAGTCATTTGAAAGTCATTGATGAAAAAGTAAAAGTTGACTGTCATTTGGCAATCTTAGTGTCATATTCAAAACCTTGATAAATCTTTTTATTGTATAAATGAAAATCTATTTAACCACTTTTGAATTAATAATATAATTTACAAGAAAATTTAATTTAAAAAAAAAAATATTCCATGAAAATTTATAGTTTTCTGATAGATTCTGAAAACCTCTAAATATATTCAAAAGAAAGAAAAAGAAAAAAGGTTTAAACACCGAAAAAAACATGATTTACTAGGATTTTTTTTGTCCTTTGTTATATATTTAATTTTAAATTGACAATCCGCATTTACTTTTGGCTAATTTTTTTTTTTTTTTTTTCTACAATCCCTTCAAGCAGATTTGTGGATTTGCCAAAAATACAGAAGAAATACTCGAAAGAGAACGATAAAACAGAGTCAATAAAAAGAATAGATTTAAAAAAAAAAAAAAAAAAAAGACATGAATGTAAATGTTGTGGGTTAGAAAAATACAATATATACTTATATGACTTTTTTTCTACAATCTCGGGAACAAAATCCTCGAATGGCTTGTTTCCAGAATTTGTCGTTATTGTCGTCAACGTATTAACAGATTATACAGGAAGCTGCACAATGTTCACCTCAAGTAAATTAAACATTTCAAAATATAAAATTTTCATTTGTTATTTTACGATTGTAAATAAAATTCAACTTGTTTTTTAAAAAAATATATATAATATTTTTATAATGATAAATAAATTTATGTCAGTGTATATATGTGTAAAATAGTTTCAACATGAAAATATACATAGATAAATTTATCAACATACAAGTTGGCCTTTCTATATATTCCCTTCACCAAGAGACCTTAGGAATTACCACAGAAGCACTACATTCATAATATACATAACGTCATTTCAAAATACTAGGTAAATCCAACGAATGTTATAAACTCTTGACACAATTGTCATTTGCATGAGACAAACATACACAATATTGTGTAAAAAATATTTCAAATAAATATATAATATAAAATATAATAAAAATTGAAAAGAAAAATAATTTTTTTAAATATAATGTTAATTGTATTTTTAATGATTGTGACGTATTTATTGTCATCAAGGTTATGGGTGACACGATGACTGCCAAATGACAGTCAACTTTTACTTTTTCATCAATGACTTTCAAATGACTGCCAAAATGATTTTCACTTTGACATTTAATATTATCAATTGTTTATTAATAATAGTAATTATTTATTTATCAAAAATATTAATTTATAATTTAACACTAAATAATTGAATAATAATAAATAATTGACAAAACAAATAGTAAAATTATCAAGTCATTTTAATGATTTTATTAATAATTATTATTATTATTTATTAACAATAGTTATTATTTATATTTTTGTTTAATTTTATAATTTTAAATTTTGATATAATCATTGAATAATAATAAATAATATTGGTTTATGTATAAAAATTAATTAAAACAAATATCATTTTGACTGCCATGGTTGTCAGTCGTTTAGCCTCTGGTAAATATTTTAATTAAAATTGTTATTAAATTTTAAGTAGGTTTAAGTCGATCAATGATTCATGTTTAGTTCTTTATAGAATTTTTTTTCAGTAAATATGTTTATGAATTTTTTTTAAAAAATAATAATAATTATTTTTGAATTTTTTTGTTATCACTTTGATTAAAAACTGTATATTATTAATTCTTTGGTTTTTTATTTTTTTCATTCTCGTTTGTTCATAATTCAGGCAAAATTTTTGTGTACAATTTTATAATTAATTAATAACGTTTGATAAACAAAAAATGGTAATACAACGTATTTAAATATTTTCAAATTTCATACTCATTGTTTTTAAAACAACAAAAGTTTAAAAAAACAAAAATTGTTAAAAGCTTTAACTATAAATTATATTTTTATAATTTTTAAGTTTAATTATATTTTATCAGAGTTGCAAAAATAATTTGACGTTCACAATATACATTTATTCTTTACTCTATTGTTTTACACAACAAAATAATGTCAGCATTTTATGTCTTGCATACTGGACGATGGTATACTTTCATATTGTAATTGTAGTAAAAATTAAAAATATAAAAATCACATTGTATCATCAATAATTTGATACATTCTCACCAGTCTCTTGTTGATTAATTTTCTTAATTATTTGGATATTATATTTATTCATTTTAAATACTATTTTCTATTGACACAAAAAACTATTTTTCTTTATTTTTTTTTCAGCAAAAATGATTAGTATTTAAATAGAATATACACATGTCAAATTATTTTGCAACAATTGTTATAAATTATTCAATACCAATGACAAGTTAGAATTGAAAAAATCATATATAATTAAATTATCGAATTCATACTAAAATCTGCGTATCAGCCTTTAAAATTGAATTAGTATATTGAAAGTGCTGAGTATCTAGGCTAGCTTAAATCCTACGATTTGATTATTGACAATCAATTCTCTGTTGAAAGCACTGAGAATTCCCAATTGCGTGAAAAAATAAAATTGATATTTCTTTTATTTTTCAATATGAAAAATTTCGATAGAAAAAAATAGACAAATCACTCGATAGTTAAATAAACAAAGTCAAGTATTAATGACAATTTTTATTTTGAATTAAAATAAACTGCATTTTTAATATTTGATATTGAAAAAAAAAACAAGGTTAATCAATTAGCTAAAATGAAAAAAAAATTTTAAGAATTAAATACTTGAATTTGTTGAAATTAAAATGATATAATGAAAAATTTTTTTAAATTTTATTATCATAAAGTTTATCTGTATAAATTTAATTTGCTATTTTTTGGTGGTAATTTAGTTGGAAAGATAATCTTTACATTATTACTTTTTTCTATAGCAAACCTTTACAGTTTTAAAAAATAAAAAACTTTAGGATTATATGCATCAAAAAGAAGAGAAACGGGTTTAACCTTAAAAACTCATCTTTTAGTATGTAGGAAGCAATTTGATGCGTTTAAAAAGTTTTTTTTCAACACCCATCAATTTGTTTTTTCGATTTACGTTTTCTTTTTAAATTTTTATTTATATCATTTACCATAAATTTTTATTTTATTTTCTGTGTAAATGTTCATTTTTATATTTTTTTTCAGCTACAGCTTCACTCAAGTATCGTGAAAAGTAAAATTTTATATTTTCTATCCAATTTTGTGATTGTCGATTTTCACTGTTAAAATTTTATCTTTATACATTCTTTTGTCGCAATTGCAAAACTTCAAAGATTTTTCAAAGTTTTTTTTTGCTTAAAAGTTTCTTTTTTTTTTTTTTTTAACGTTGAAAAGTATAAAGAATAGACACTTGGGAGTGAATATACACATTCCCTATGGATTCAACTTGTTGGTGGTTGTGATGTTGATCGACAGACAAGACGACACGTGCAAAAGTTTTTAACGATGGTTGTTTTTTATTTTTAAATAAGTATATACTTAATTTTTTTTTTGGAAAGATTTTTTCTAGATGATACTGTTGTAACGTTTGTATAATATATATTGTTTGTTTTTTTATTTTTTATTTTTATTTTGGTTATCGAAAACTGTTATTTTCGGCGCTTGTGGAATTTAAAGAATATAAATATAATAATTCTGAAATTATGTTGTTTTTTTAATTTTTTTAAAAAACTGATTTTTTTTAATGTGGTTTTAAAGATGGTGCTTCCAGACGATAATAATAAGGTGGAATTTGAGCTTCCAAGCAATGAGGCGCAACCAAGTAAAAGAGGCCTCAGAACTCTCGACCACATGTTGTTGAAGATAGATATAGCTCTGATGATGGCAAAGAATGAACAAGCTCTCTCTTACAACTTGCCACTTTTTTATATCAATGGCGTAGTCATTGGAAAAAATATTTTATTATATCAAAATATAATCTTTGAAGAGCATACAACAATTATATCTTGCTTAAGATAAAATTTGTTTTTAATTTTTTAAAAATTTTTTGTAAATATAGATAATTATATTATTAGGTCAGTTATTTAATCGAAGAAACTATCAAGTCATGAAACTGTTGTTTTTATTTTGATATTATTTGTTCAATTTGATTCGATTGAGTTGAATCCTCATAAATCTTTACAAGTTCTTGGGCAATCAAATGAACAAACACAACATTTACTTATACTCATTATATCTTTTGAAATTGATACTTTTTTTCTTTTAATTTTTCTGTACATTGACTATTTAAAATGATAATTTCAAAGATTAATTAAAAATCATTGCAAACAAGGAACCATTCATCAAGATTTTTGGCGACACCATAACTGCCAAATGACAGTCAACTTTTACTTTTTCATCAATGACTTTCAAATGACTGCCAAAATGATTTTCACTTTGACATTTAATATTATTAATTGTTTATTAATAATAGTAATTAATTATTTATCAAAAATATTAATTTATAATTTAACACTAAATAATTGAATAATAATAAATAATTGACAAAACAAATAGTAAAATTATCAAGTCATTTTAATGATTTTATTAATAATTATTATTATTATTTATTAACAATAGTTATTATTTATATTTTTGTTTAATTTTATAATTTTAAATTTTGATATAATCATTGAGTAATAATAAATAATATTGGTGTATGTAAAAATTAATTAAAACAAAAATCATTTTGACTGCCATGATTGCCAGCTATTTGGCAGTCAACTGTAAACATCATGACTTTCACAATAAATATAATCCTTCGATTAAATTTTTTGTACATTTAAAAATCAAGTAAAACCCTCATCACTTAATACTCAAATCATATGCGTATGTATCATAACAAGAAATGCGTATATAACTGATGATGATATTGCAGCCATTTTATGTCGTTATTGTCACCACATGGTCGACTGACGCTGCAAATTTTTTAATCCGCCTCTTACATGTAACAAAAGATACATAACAATTTATCGAATGAACAGAAATTTTATCCCACATATAAAAATGATTAAAAGACATTATCATTTATTTATATATACAATGTTGGTATTCCATGTCATCATCAATTTTGTATCGCAACTATTCTGAACTTCATTTCAAGTGAATGATCTTTAATATTATCTGGCATGTCAATTTTTTTTTTTTCTTATTTTTTATCCTCAATTTTTGTCTGTGTTAATATATTTATCTATTTTTTTTTTTTATTATTATTTTTTCTTTTTTTTATCACCACAGTATATATATACGATGTTAAAGTCTCTTTTGATTATATCACTTATTTTTCACACTTTAACGGTTAATGAAAAAATATCAAAGTTTTAAAGATCCACGCCATTGGCTACCAGTCTGTCCGGTTAGAGTTCCTCTCTCTATAACCCTATTACAAACCTTATGTCTTTGGTATATATTGCTTGCTTCACCTCACTAACCAACCATCTTGAGACTTCACAAGAACATACTTATAATTATATATCTATTTTTTTTTTTTATATACATATATGAATAAAAATATATTATACCTTCATTTTGTATCATCATCATCATCATCATCATCATCATCATCATCATCATCATCATCATCATCATCATCAACATCCACGTGGATTTTTTTCAACAAGAAAATAAGCATTTTCATTATGAGCACACCTTGTGACAATTTAATATCTTATATATATTTATTTTATACATCTATGAATATATAAAAATATAGATTATCTTTTATTATAAATTTAAAATTTAATTTTATAAATTTAAATAAATTTTTTTATTCTATATATAATTTAACTGATAAAATTATTTTGTTATTATGATAATTTTCAGGTTATATTTTACCAAAGATTTAACAAATTTTATTATTATTTCTTTAGATAATTTTAAAATTAAATTTGTAATTATAATTAATTCAATTTTTTTTATTAATTTAAAAATTATTTTTGTATATTTTAAGTATATTTTGTAAAATTTTATTTTTATTTTTTGTATAGAAAAAAAGTAAAAAACTTGGTGATTATAGACATTCACTGTTGTGTTTACTTGAGTTCTAAGAAATAATCAAAGTAAGAAAGAGAAAAAAAATATAGTCAATTGTTGAAGATAGATAAAGACAAAATAATTTTGTGCCTGCAAAAGTTGTAGATTTCTATTTTGCAAGGCTATAACTGCAGACAAAAGACTTTGGAATATTTATATAACCTCCAAGTTAAATGCATGTAGACAGTTGAATGTTTGCATATATATATATAAAGATGCATATTATATGCCACATTATATAGCATAACATTTTCACGTCAAAGAATCATATTATAGTGGTTATACGTGGGTGTTGTATGTCGAATATTCTTTGAACATTTAACTTGTAACTTGTATTATTCAACAATACAAACAGAATGACTTAAATTTTTGCTTGTGATTTTTTTTTTTTTTATTTATCATATTATACTTTATTCATTATTATTAATATTAATTTACTTATGGCAACGTGTCATTGAATTCTAACCTTAAACGAATAAAATTTTCAATCAGTTTTTTCAATGAAATGGGAAAAAATTTTTGTAATATTTATTACAGACAGAGGAAGAGACGACTGCGATTTATTTTTTTGAATTTTTTTTTTTTTTAAAAGTTGTAAAAATTCAATTCAAGTTTTTATAAATCTACTAAATCGATTTAAATTTTTTTAGGTTTATATAACAAGTTAAACTGGAGAGAATCCAACTATTTGTTTTTCTAAAAAAATTATTATTATTTTTCTATTTTACCACATCAATAATTTTAACGAAAAGTTTTGAAGTTTTTTTCGAAATTTATTGAACTAAATTGATTGAAATTTTTAGCAGAAATTTTTTTATATATTTTATTTTTTATATTTATAAGATATGATTAATGATAAATTTTATATTGTATATGTAAATTATTTAAATTGATATTTTTGTTTTATCAAAATTTGAGAATAAAAGTTTGTAAAAAATTATTTGAATTGTAGAAAAAAATGAAGGAGGTGATTCATCAAGACTTTGGATGACACGATGACTGTCAAATGACTGTCAACTTTTATTTTTTCATCAATGACTTTCAAATGACTGCCAAAATGATTTTCACTTTGACATTTAATATTATCAATTGTTTATTAATAATAGTAATTATTTATTTATCAAAAATATTAATTTATAATTTAAAAATAAATAATTGAATAATAATAAATAATTGACAAAACAAATAGTAAAATTATCAAGTCATTTTAATGATTTTATTAATAATTATTATTATTATTTATTAACAATAGTTATTATTTATATTTTTGTTTAATTTTATAATTTTAAATTTTGATATAATCATTGAACAATAATAAATAATATTGGTGTATGTAAAAATTAATTAAAACAAAAATCATTTTGACTGCCATGATTGACAGCTATTTATATACTTTGTGCAAAAGTTATTAATTAATTGAGATAAATGATTAAAATTAATTTAAAAAACCACAAGTTTAATTTAATAATAACATTTCACAGTTTTAAAATAAAAAAAAAATTGCTGATTTAAATGTAATTTCTTATCAAAAAAAAAATTAAAATTCCTCTGACATATATCACCAACAAATTCACTGCTGACAATAAGTAATTGATATTTGAAAAAGTATATATATTTCTTTTCCAACAATTGAAATGTGAAAATAATGTTTTTTATTTTTTTTTTATTTATTCTTCAAACACAAGAGAATTTAATATTTCTTTTGTTCAATTTTACAAGAGTATTATAGTTGGTTATTTTTTTATTCTTTGTCTTTACAATCTTTATTCTTCATTATCTTATTTTAAAAGTTATATAATTCTTCTGAGTCTTCTTAGTCTCTATATTTTTTTCTGATATCATTTGATCAGGTAAAAAAGAATTTGTAAAAAAGACAAATTGACTAGTACTTTGTGGTTTTCTGCCTAAAATAGTATAACATTGAGAGGCAATTCAGTGATATCAGAGAAATTGCGTGGCATTTTTTTTTTCTCTTATCTTATTTTATTTTATTTTATTTTTTTTTTTTTGACTATTATTTTGTTCTTTTTTTGCTCGATAGTATGTTGACCTTATTTTATTTTTTTTTATTGTTTTTTATATTCACTTGGACCATTGGTTACTACTCCGCCTTCAAACCATTAGCAAGAGTTTTCTTTTGGTCAAGTAGAAAAGCGGATGACTGCTAGACGTAATGGTTGTTGAAATTACTTGGTCATGTAGGTTTTAGTATCAACCAAAAGAACTTGAATTTATCGAGTGTCCAAGTCAACAGTTCACTGTATGACAACAAAAGTATATGTTCAATTCTTGACTGGTTTTATTATTTTATTTTTTTTTTCCATTTATTGTAGTGAACACATTTACAACTAAAAACGATAAAAAATAACTATAAAACAAAAAATAAAATAAAATAAATATATAATTTAATTTTAAAAATATATATTTTTATAATTTTATTTTTTTCTCACTTTATATTTATAATAAATTCATTTAAAAAATATTTTTTAACTTAAAAGTTTAAGTAATTTGATTTTTTTTATAAAATTTTTATTTTATTTTTAAACTTGAAAAACTTTTAAACTTGATTTTATTTTTAGTATATTTGCAAATGTCTACTGATCTTTTTTATTTTATTTTTTTTTTTTTTCTATCAAAGAATAATCACAACTATTAATCCTTCTGAATGCAAAGTAATGTCGTTAATTCACGACGTTATTTATTTTTTTTTTTTATAGATGAAGAGAGATGTAACATCAACTTGCATCAATCTTTATTCTCAAAAAAAAATCTATGTACAATTCCATAGGATTTTTATCATTATTATTTTCATTTCTCCACCTATATTTTATTTATTTATTTTTTTTTTCTTCAAGTGAGGTTTTTTTTACACGATGGATATATATTCTAAAGCTTTTGAAGTATTCCGACCTCATTATACGAATTTTCGGTCTAAGAAAAACCATCGAACGACCTAAAATTTCTTTTCACCATCAACAAAAAAATTCACTGAATAGTTTTGTCTGTAAATATATATTGAAATTGCATTCACAGTTCCAAAGTAATAAAATTCAATCCTGATGAGAGTAGATTTTCATTGCGTTCCCATACACCCTTATATTCACATTGCCCATACATTTATTTACTAATAAATTTTATTTTTTATTTTCGTATATTTCAATCGTGCTGAGGAATAAAAATTACAAAAAATATATTTATCCAGTAAAACACGAGTTGGCATAAATTGGCAAATGAAAAATAAAAATTTTATAAATAAAAAATTAAATAAATATAAAAAAAATAACAAAGAATTACATGGAAAAACTAACCTTGACGAGGGAATGTTTTTATAATATAACAGGTGAAATGACAAGGGTTCATTAATGCTCATAAAGTTACCATGTAAAATTATAATTTAGTTAATTGTTGTAAAGGCACGTATGTATACGTAACCATCAACCATGCGTATTTCCACTTATACACATATTATTTATTTTTTTTTTCTGACTCATCTAAAATTGTCCTTGTAACCATTGAATAAAAATTTTTTTACAATTTTATTTTTTTTTTATTCAAATGGTTTTTACTCACTCGAGACACTCACAAATTGTTGCTTTATTATTATTTTTGTAAATTTAATTTGATTCTTTTTTATTTTTCATTTGCAACAGTGATAATATTTTTTTTTTTTATCATGTGACAGTCACAAAGGTAAACTACTCAACGATAAAATTGCATTTTTGTTACATTAAAAATTTATTCTATTTTGAGAGTCAATTGAATGAAACATTTGTGCAAATTCACACAGTGATTATTTATTTTTTTTTTTTATTTTAATTTTTCAATTGGAACATTTATATATAGACAACTTTTATAAAAGTATAGAAATATGTATGTAAAAATTTAAGATTGGTAAAAATTCAATGATAATTTCAAGTCACGTTTTCTACATCGTTTTATTATTTTTTTGAGCCATTTTTTTGTATTTTTTTTTTTTTACCTACCTGTTTTTTTTTATTTAAAAAAAAAAAAATTTTTTTACACCATCATACACGCTGACTTTGCCCGTTGTCATGAAATTTTACCTGACGCTTAAACTTTTATGAAATAAACGACGACGATCATTTTAAAAACTTTTTTTTTTTTTTTCTTATATTTTTCAAGAGTTTTTTTTATAAATTTTATATTGCAAGTACTTTTATTTTTGTTCGTTTTTAGAGTCATTCAGTTTTGAATTCTGAAAATGCATTGAGTGTCGCGAGTGGACTTGAAAATAAGATTTACTTATCGAAGATTTCACTGTCAAGAAGTTGAATTTGCGTTCTCTGATGATACTTCAACCCCATCGGCACTATCAAACGATATCACAAGAGGATTTTTTTTATTTTTTTTTTATTTACTTTTTCAAACAATGCATGATAAAAAGAGAGATGAAATAAATAAAAATTGAATGAAGAATGTTGAGGAAAAATTCGATATATTATTTCTTTCTTGGTCGAGTGACATCATTGGAAACGGTTGACGTGGTTTCAGGCATTTTCTAATCTTGAATGATATCTATATATAAAAAATAATAAAATGCAGTGATATAAAACTCACAATTCAAGTTATAATTTTATTAACTTTTTATATTATTTTTTTAAAAATAATACAACTCATTTTTTTATCATAAAATATCTGTTTTAAAACATAACGCTGACAAAAATATTTAGTTATTTATGAACGACAAAAATAAATCAGTGAACTATTAAATTTTTATTCGTCTGTAATAAAAATAGAAAAAAAAAAACTATTAATTTTTAAATTTAAATTAATTTTACTATAAAATTATTTTTTCTGTTTTAAAAAAATTTAAATGATATATATTTTTGATTATTTATATAAATATATACACAGGTTGAATTGACCCATGGGAAAGGTATACCGTATTATGTGATGTTTAAAAAGGTTCAACAATAAAATTTTTAAAAAAAATAAATAAATTTTAAGGGCATTTGAGGTAAAGAATGTCGGTGTTGTGAGATGTGAATGAAAACTGAGTTGGTTGAATTCTTGGAACATGTTAATTCTCACTTTGACTGAGATTTTTTTTTTCAATTTTTTTATTTTTTAGGGGCTAGACTGAGTAAAAAGCACGTCCATTGTAATATATATATATGTACAAATGCATAGTGTATTTTCGAAGGGTAAAAAAGAAAAAAAAAATAAAATAAAAAATATATTCATAAAGATGAAACAGTCGGTTGCTATAATACTTTGTGTATATGCGTTCTTGACGAAATGAAATTCAAGATTTTTGTGCACTCGTGTCTGTAAAATTTTCTCATTGCAGATATACTTTATACTTTGACTTTTGATACTTGAATATATAAAATATATATAGTCTACCTTTATTATTTTGTTGACTTCTATATTTAAATGAAAATTTGATTTCTTGAAAATCTTTGTTTTCAATTTGTTTTAATTATCAAAGCGTGTGATTAAAATATATATAAATTTACAAAATAAAATATTATTAATTAATTTTAAATTTAATTTTAAAGTGTAAATTGTTTATTTTAATTATTATTTAATATAAGAAAATTAATTTGAATTAATTTAAAATATTTTTAATGATTTTTATTAAAAAATAAATTCAAATGATATGCCAATAATGGTCATAGAACTTTATTGGCTTCAAAGTAAATGATACATGAAAATAATTGAAGAAACCATTTAATATTTACAAATTAAATTTAAGAATTGATTCAAATTAATTTTATAAATGATTTCAATAACTTCAAGTCAATAACTATTACAAACGTTGTCAATAATTTCAATGGTAACAAATGATTTCAATTATTTTTAAAAAATATTTGTTAATTTTAAGTCATTTATCCTAAATTCTCATGGAAATTTAAATTCGAAATAAATTCCAATTAAAATTTTGATCAGTATTCACTTGGCTGTCCAAGGCAATGTAGATTTCTCTCAAACATTTACAAGAAATCCCTTTTTTTTTTTGTACAAAATTATAAAATAAATATTGTAAAATAATAAATCTTCAAAATGAAAAAGTAAAAAAACCTTGTAGAGATAAAAAAATATAGATGGTATGCCAATAATATGCATGTCAAGAAAAAAGTCTAGGTATAAGAATTAACGCAGCAAGTGCAACATAAATTTTCTAATTTGCCATGACGTTGGGATGCATTTTCATCTCACCGGCATATAGTCAAACAATACTCTACAAACCATTATGCATCTTGCACTACCAAGATTGTAGTTGCAAAAATTCAAAAAATAAAAAATAAATGACAAAAAAAAAAAGAAATTTGTCCTTGGTTGAAAATAAGCATATCTAAATTTGACGATGGACATTGTGATTTTTCTCAAACAATTAAGAAGAATGAAAGAAAAACCTTTGCTATATACAATTATTTAGTAACATCATCTTTTTTACAAGAAATATTAAAGTCACCTTTGAGTTTTTTTCCAAGGATTACTGAAAAAATAAATATCAAATTACTAAGTTGTATTGTCATCACAATCATATATGTGTCATGAGTTGATAAACAATTTACGTCATTCTATTCATTAAATAAATTAAAATAAAATTATTTATTATGATTAAAAAATTATTAAATATAAACCATTTACAAGACTGACAATAAATAAATAATATTAAAATTATGTCATTTATATAAACTCAATTGTTTTTATACAAAACAATTACTCATTTTATGTATTTCTATGTGAAGAAATTTGATTGATTAAAAATTCTACGAATAGCTTGGAATAGCTAATACAATTCTAAAAAAAAATAAACAATCAATTGCTTCACTGATAATATTATCATAAAAATTAATTAAATAGTTTTTCAATTTTCATAAAAGTTTCAGTAAAAAAAATTAGTTATAAAACTATAAATACACACTTTTAAGTATGAAAAAAAAAGAATAATCAATTTTATCTAGTAATAAACACATTTTTAAAAAAGTTTGTTTCAAATTATTTTATAGTAAAAGTAATAACGAAAAAATGAAAGATAATATAATACTGTATATTTATTGGCTTCCTATATTTACAGATTATGATCTACAATTTCTTATTAAAGTAAAAATTATTTTATATATATTCTTGGCTAACCACACCACACAGATGCATTCAGCATAAATTTTATTTAACTAATTTGCAAAAACTCTCTACAACTTTTATCTTTTACCGTGTATATAATACAATAAATATATATATGTATAAAAAAAATTATTAATATTTTACTTTTCTTTTTATTCGCGTACAAGAAATTCTAATTTAAAACATTGAATTAAAAATTTTCTATCGTGCATAGCAATTTTTTTTTTTTTACTATTTTTAATTATCTTTTTTATCTGTAATTTTAACTCATCTTACTCTAACTATATCAAATATTTTATACTCATTCTCACTTTATTTTTAACCAAGAAAAGTAAAACTTTCCAATGAATTTAAAAAAGAAAAAATTTACGAAAAATTATTACATTAGCTCGATATGGTTAAACTCTGAGTTTGTATATTTTTTTTTTATATTTTATAACCTCACTAATATTATCTTGTATCTATAAACACACAAACCACAAACTATTGAATGAAAAACTTTGCTTAAATTTTACCTATATTTTTTATAGTCCAGACCGCTTACACAGAGGTTTGTTATATTTAAAAAAAAAATAAAAATATATCTAAAATATACATGAGTTAAAAAAAAAAAAATTTTAAAAAGAAATTTAAACGTCCTGTTAAACTGTTTATGAGGTTAGGATTATACTTGCGCCATGAGATGAAAGTTAAAGTAAAGATGATTCAGAGTTTTTTGGTAACAAAAAAAGTAAAAAAAAAATCAAGTAAAACGTAATTTGTTTATAAAAAAAATATATATACTAAGGGTTGTTTACCCTCAAATGAGTATTTCAATTTTAATATAAAAAAAAAAAAATCTTAACTTTTACTACAGATTATTGTGTGTCAGTATTTAATGTTTTTCGCGTATCTTGTTTGTCAATAAAATGAAAATTTTATCGTTAAAAAAGAGGGTTGTTGTGATACAGACACTTAAACTATATATATGTTGATAGTTTTTGGAGTCTTTATTGACATCATTTAAGTATTTTATATATAATTGGATTAATGTGTATATACTTGAAGTGACGAGGCCAAGTTTACTTAATTTTTTGTGTTCAATCTTCAATGTTGTCATATATTAATGGATAAAATTCAGGTATATACTAACAAAATGACATCAACAATAACAAAAACAACAAGGACAAAATAAAATGAAATTAAGTCGATGAAAATGGAAAATAAATAATAATATTTTCTTGATAAAAATACTGAATAAATATACTTGGTAATTGAAGTAGAGGGTTAAAGATACAGAGGGTTTTTTCTTTTTGTATTTTTTTATTTTATATATATTTTTTATACAAATTTTTGTGGGTATACATATATGTAACTATATGTACATGTGGAAGGTAAAATGACACGATTGCAGCAACAAACTGGTTTTACTCTTATCGTTTTACTCTTCTTGTGAGAGCCCAAGGGGCCTGACAGCTAAATGTGTCTCTGGAGAACATTTTGGCCAATGTCGAAGTAAGGACCCGTGAGTGGTTTTACATACTGTGTCTCACAATATACATGTATGTATGAAAAGATAAAATATAAACCTAAAAATTCAACTGTGAAAAATAAAATTGAATTAATAAATTTAAAAAAAAAAAATAATATATATGGAGGGATTATAAAAATACTGTATATTGTGAGATCAATTTTTAGATTTAAATTTTTGAAAAGAAAATTTAATTCAATGACATGACCCACATGAATTTTATTTTTAAATTTTTAAATAATAAAAATAAATAATTTATTGAAGTCGTTGAATGAATATTTAAAGTTCAAGACAAAATTTTTAAATAATTATATATTTATATTTATAAATAAGCGTCGAGACTATTTTTAAATTTTTTATAAGATAAAAAATTATCAAGAGAGTAAACTTTTAATCTTAATTATTATTTTATAATCTCTTATAAATACTTGCAAGTATATATGACTGTTATTTTATTTAATGATACATGTGACCGAGTTTTAAATGTTCTTTATTTAAATATTAAATTGTAAAGTGATAGTAGCTAAGAAATAAACAAATTAAAGAATGTTTTTAAATTAAGAATTTTATTTCATTTGATTTTTTTAAAAATACTTAATTTACAGCAGGTGAATTGTTTATTTTTTTATTTAAAAAAATAAACATGAAAAATATTAATTTATAAAAATAATTTTTGTTATTCAGGATTTGTGTAATAACGTCAATAAATTATTTATTGACAAAAAATATTTTATGATGAAAAATAAATATTTGCTTTCAATGCAATCAGGACTCTGAAATTTTTTTATTATTTTTCTAAATTAAAGATGATTTTTTTCAGTCATAAAAAATTTATTTTTCAGTGTATATAATCATAACACTATTTATTTATTAATAATATATTTTACATTTTAGAATTTAAATATTAAAGTATTTTTAAAATAATTTTTATAATTTAAAAATTAAAATTTTCATATTATTTTTTTAATTTGAATTTTTTTCTTAGTATCAAGATGAACCATACGCGGTTCAATTTTCAAATGAAAATTAGTTTTTTGTATATCACAAAGTATACTTTGCCGTTTGTGATTTTGCTAAAATCGTTTTCCAGTTTCGTGATAGTAAGTATAAAGTTACTGTGATAAAATATAAGTAAGAAAAAAAAAAATTTTGTATAATATATTTTAGTTTAAATAGCATAAATATATAGATATATGATATGGCAAAAGAGAATCGAGCTGTGCCAAGAATGACGCTATATAAGAACGTCAGAAAGTGTTTATCCTTGAGATTGGACGTTCCAAGAGCCATCTTCGTAATCCCCTCACGGCAATCTCGTAATCCTTCTTATAACTCGAACTCCCCTGAGCAAAAGTGGTGACTATGAAACAACCATAGTCTTCCCTTCAAAATTTACCACAAAAACCATCTTCTTTTTCATATTCTACCTTAAACTCTATATTTTTTTTTTTATTTTATTATTTTCCTCAATTGCAATTGTTTTTTTTTTCTTTTTCCTTTTTATTTCTCCAACATTGTGTCCAAAACAATATTTTTGATTCATTTCAATCTTCAAGATTTGTTATATTCAGTAAAATGAAAAAAAAAAAGAAAGAAAAAGTAGGGTACATCAAGAAAATATCCCCAAGGAATGCAACTGAAAGCCAGACTTGAATCGATTTTCACAAGTTTTTCTTTTTTTTTTCTATTTATGTCAAGGATATAAAACTGTAATTGAGAAAGCTTTTGTTTTTCTCAATTCATTGATTCTTGATGGTTGAATATACCTTTATCTATCAGTTGATTAAAATATTTATATATTATTTTTATTCATTTAAATATATTTTGTTCATCGGTTTATCACGAGCAGCTTTTAATGAGTGATAATTATTGAAATTTTAATGAATACTAAGAGACAATAGTCTTATACATTCATAAATAATAAAGAAATAAACAATTGTGGTTTTTGTGAGTTTGAGAGAGATATAAAATCATTTGAATTTCTGGGTGGGCTTTGACATTATCTTTTTTTTTATTTTTATATTTATCGTTTTCAGAGTCGAGATTAAAATTGCATGGAATTCGAGTCTATATACTTATACAAATCTCATTGTCGATGCTTCGAATCTTTTTTCACCTTTTTTTAACTAAAAAACTGTATGTCATTATTATTATTATTATTATTTGGCTTTTCATTATTTTAATTCATAATTTTAGTTGGAAATTAAAATCTATGATAAATGACAGTTTTATAATTATGTTTTTTAAAACCAATGAGTAAAAATAACTAATGGAAAAAAAAAAAAAACTATAATATGAACTCTTGAATTTATGGTATTCTTGTCTCTAACGAAAAGTAAACTCTTGCTTTACTCTTGAAAATATTTAGTCAGTCTTGTGGATGACTTTTTATTATTTTATTTATTTTTTTAAAATTACGTTCTCCATTAGTTATTTTTTTATTATCTATTTTTTTTTTTATAGCTTTTTCTTGTTTTATATACTTTTATTATAATTTATTTTGTTGAGGACACTGCCATCAGGAATACAAATCATTTTTTAGTTGAATCAACAAAATAATAAGAGAATATAAAAACAAGTAATGATGAAAATTTTGTAAAATATGAAATGCAACAAACAAATATTCGACAATTATTATGTTTAAAAAATTTATTATCAGTTTTTTCTTTCATGAGTAGGTATCATAGTAGAGTTCTGAATTGTCTTAAGGATTCGTAAAATTGTATTTTAGTTTTTATTGAATCTTATCGTGCTTCGTTTTTATCCACCTTACTTTTTTATACTTTTTGAAATAAAATAAGCAAATAGACCATAAAAATTTATTCTATTTGTCATAGAAATATATCCTTGTAAAAAACAGTGAAATCAAAAAATATAGATAATGATTCTCTAACAAACTACACAATTCATGTAAACAGTATTTTATATTATTTTTTTTAACTATTCACACTTGAAACCCTTCCAAGACGTCAAAAAATACAATAAATTGTTTTCCAATGTTTTTCATAGTTTTCAATTTATTTCTTGAATATTTTCTCAGT
Source organism: Lysiphlebus fabarum (assembly GCA_011426435.1). Lineage (NCBI taxonomy): Eukaryota > Metazoa > Arthropoda > Insecta > Hymenoptera > Braconidae > Lysiphlebus > Lysiphlebus fabarum. The sequence continues at coordinate 684,577 of WSYQ01000045.1, read as the reverse complement.
TTAACAGTGTAAATAAAACTCAATACCAGCTTGCATGGAAGTAAAACAAAAATTCCCATTTTTTTTTTGTAATTTTTTCAATTATTTTAAATGATATTTTTCTTAATGATAATTTATTTTTTCCTTGTGATGAAAAATAAATAAAAAAATAAAATTTGCAAACATTATTCAATTTTTTTTTTTTTTTTCAACAAAATAAATAAGTAAACATAAATATAAAAAAAAGAAAACTGTAAACATTGAGTACAAGAATTGAGCTTCAATTTTCCAATAAATATTTTATCCAAACTCTAGAGTAAATACATAAAATAAACAGTAAAAAATCATGAAGACTCTTAACACATTTTCAAGTCCCGTTGACGGCTTTGTGTATAATAAATACCATACTTTACCGATGTATGCCACATATATATTATTATGTTTATGTTTATATTTGTATATATTTATAAAAAAATTATATAATATAAAAATGATTCTATTACTATATACAGTATAACATTACTCAGGAATTTTTGAAGCTTTGATAGAAAATAAAAAGAAACCCCACTGGGAAGGATAAAAAAAATATTACTTCTTTTTCCAATAACACATTTATTTTATTGGTATATTATTGTTATATTACTATTAAAAATATTAAATATTTTACCATTATTATTATTTTATAACTATGAATAAATATTACTTCAAACGATTGAAAATAAAACTAATAAATTGCTGAGTGATTACAACTTTCAGCAGTGGGTAAAAAATTGGTTTAGGGTCACGATCATAATATTCCAAGGTTTTTAATTTATTTTATATTTTTCTGTGGCACATTCAATGAGCTATTCTTACGACTTGAAAAATTTTATAAAAAATCCTTTGGTCACACAGATGAGTGATTAATTGCTGAAGTAATCATAATAAACTTTGATTTTGGGAAAAAATGAAAATGATTGAGCGAGTCATTGAAGTTGAATTCCATGGTTCTTAATTCGTTTTATATATTTCTATGTCACAATTCAATGAACAACTCAAATATCTGGAAAATTTGATAGAAAATACTTTGAAATATATACAAAGACAATCGATAAAAAGTTTAACTGATTATAACTTTCAGAAGTAGATTTTCCTTGATGATACTAACCTCAATGAATCATAGTAATCGAAACTATATACAGGAAATAAACTGAAATTTGTGTTAAGCTAAACTTGGATACATATTATTTCATATTTATTATATTTATTATAAAATATATATATCTGTATGTGTGTCAAGTGAGAATTAACGAGAATAAATGAGAATAAAAAAAAAGGTGTGTGGGCGTATTTATATATGTATATTTTGAAAGGAAAAAAAAATGAGAATAGGAAACCAGAAGAAGATGAATAGAGACAAATAGTTGAATGTTCTAGACAGAAATATTCTAGACAGTGAGAGACAAACTAAAGTCGAAATGCGAGTAAAAGTGATGGTAAAACTTGAGGGTGCTAAGAATTCTTGTGGATGCAAAAGAAATAAATAACATATAAATATAATCTTATATATATATTTTTTCCTCTTTTAGATATTTTATTTTTTTTTAAGTCGTCTAACGGTGTGTGTGTATCTAACGATTATTCAGAAAAGCCAGACGAGAAATTTACGATTTTAGAAAAATTTACGATGAGACAGTGAAAAAAGATCAACACCCTAAAATACACGCCTCAACAAACACATGTAAACACAATAAAAGAAAATAATACTAAAATAATTCAATAAAAATATATTTAAAAAAAAGTCAAGTTATATTATTTTAATTATTAGTTAATAAAAATTTTTTTAGCTTAAAATTTGATAATATTGTTGTTTGACTGAGTTGAATAATAATTTTTGCATTTTATTATACTTCAATCTTCAAATAATAATCAGTTTTGTTAAAAAAGGTGTTTTTATACTTGAATTTCATGAGATTATTATTAAATTGATTGAACGATCCGGAAAGACAATGTTTTTGAGCGTTGTATAAATTATTTTCATCTATTTGAAGATTTCGTTGGACTTTGACGTAATTCTTACCTCCAAACAAGGGTCAGTTTTGTGAAAATAGGGAATTTTGGTTAAAATGAATTTTTCTCAGTTGAAATTTCATGATATTATGATTGAGTCAGCAATAGTGGAAGACAATGTTTTCAAGCTTTGTATAAATTATTTTCAGCTATTTGAAATTTTTCTTGAACTTTGACGCTAACATTGACTTCCAAGCCAGAGTCAATCTTTAAAAACAGGGCATTTTGGTTATAAAAAAAATTTCTAAGTTGAAAATTCATTATACTATGATTGAATCAAGACAATGTTTTCAAGGGTTGTATTAATTGTTTCTAATAATTCCGAGATTTTGTTGAGCTTTGACGCTAACTTTGACGTCCAGCCCAGAGTCAGGTTTGTAAAAATAGGGCATTTTGGTTAAAAAAAATTTTTTTTAGATGAAAATTCATGATATTACGATTGGTTTGATTAAACGACCCTGAAATACAATGTTTTCAAGCATCGTACCAATTGTGTCTATTCATTTCATGATTTTGTTGGACTTTGACGCAAACTCTGACCTCTAACCAGGGTCGGTTTCGTGAAAATAGGGCGTTTCAGTCAAAATAAATTTTTCTAAGTTGAAATTTCATGAGGTTATGATTGAATTGAGTCAACAACACTGAAAGACAATGTTTCAAAGCGTTGTATAAATTATTTCTAGCTATTTTAAGATTTTGTAGGACTTTGACGTCCAACCCAGGGTCAGTTTTGTAAAAATAGGACTATTTGGGTAAAATAAATATTTCTCAGTTGAAATTTCATGAAATTGTGATTGAATTGAATAAAGAGCACTGGATGACAATATTTTCAAGTATTGTATCAATCATTTCTACTTATTTGTTGTTTTTCTCGAACTTTAAAGTTAGACAGACCAATTAGAGCAATTTCTGACTTTCAAATGAGGGTCTGCCTTTTAAAAATAGGCCATTTACGTTGAAAAAGATTTTCTTAAATTCCTAGTTGAAATTTTATGAAATCGATGACAAATGTACTTTTTATATAAATAATAAATAATAATCATCAAAAAGGTCAAAAAGTAAACATCAAATAACCCAAATTATTTATTTTTTAACTTTTTTTATTTTCAGTATGTTTATTTTAAAGATTTACAAAGTTCGAAGAGTAGATAAAACAATTGTGTTATCCTTCATTGAAGACACGATTATCGACAGGTTCTTTGAAACTCTGTTAGTAATAACATATACTTATATATATATTTAATCGTTCTGTTAACTTGGTTCATCTCTTCTAAAAACGATATATACTTTTTTATAAAATAATACAAAGTTAAAATGACAATAAAGTAAATCCTCTTGACTTTTGCAAGATTAAATTACCTATAGATTATAAAACTTGATTAACAGGATATTTATTTATCTCAAACATAACCTATAAATTAAATATTATAGTTTAAATAATAATAATAATAATAATAATAATAACATTACAAATACAAAATAAAAAAAAGATTTACTGGCCAGAATCTAAATAAGAATTGCTAATGTTTGTTGGAGCCTGTGTCTTTTGAAAAAAAAACTTCGCTTCCAAAGAAAAAAAAAATTAGCTTCCAAAGAATATTAACTATAAAAAAAATGACAAAATTATAATCTTAAAGAAAAAATAAAAATAATTCAGTTAATTGTAAATAAAAAAATTAGTAATATTTATAAAAATCAATAATTATAAAAAAAAAAATTGTGAGCCATTCTAGACTCGCGGGTTAATTATGTGTAAACATCTTTGCGGCGTGTTGATGGAATTTAACAAAATGATAATAATACATACACATTTAACACGGTTTTTTTAATTTATTTATTAAAATATTTTTTTTTTTATTTTATTATTCTTTTTCTATTCTATTTTCATACAATTATTGTTGATCAGTAAAAAAAAAAAAAACATAAATGCTTAGGAATATAATTGCGGGTAATTTTTTATTACCCATGCATAATGGTTGGTAGATCTTGCTAAGGTACATGTAATTGCTAAGTATATATATTTGCTGATAGTATATATAATTGCTAAGTATATATATTTGCTAAGGATATATATTTGCTAATAGTATATAAAATTGCTAAGTATATATATTTGCTAAGTATATATAATTGCTAAGGTATATGTAATTGCAAAGGTATATATAATTGCAAAGGTACATGTAATTGCTAAGGTATATATAATCGCAAAGGTATATATAATTGCTAAGTATATATATTTGCTATAAGTATATATAATCGCTAAGTATATATAATTGCTAAGTATATATATTTGCTAAGTATATATAATTGCTAAGTATATATGATTGCTAAGGTATATGTAATTGCAAAGGTATATATAATTGCAAAGGTACATGTAATTGCTAAGGTATATATAATTGCAAAGGTATATATAATTGCTAAGAATATATATTTGCTATAAGTATATATAATTGCTAAGTATATATAATTGCTAAGTATATATAATTGCTAAGTATATATATAATTGCTAAGAAAATATATAATTGCTAAGTATATATAATTGCCAAGTATAGATATGATTGCTAAGTATATATAATTGCTAAGTATATATAATTGCTAATAGTAAATATAATTGCTTAGTGTATACATTTGATAAGCATATATAATTGCTAAGTATATGTATTTGCTAAGCATAAATATTTGCTAATAGTATATATAATTGCTAAGTGTATATATTTGCTAAGTATATATAATTGCTGAGGTAAATAATTTTTTATTATGGAAATATGGAAATTCAATAATATGTATATAATTTTTTTTTTTTTACTCAACAATAATTCTGACAGCTTATAACCTTATATATATAACTCTCACTATATAAGTATACAATAATAAAAGCGACATTACAGAACGCTTGATGGTAACATTTATCGACGGTTGACTGACGGTTACCACGGCGCCTCTTATATATATTAAAAAGTAATGGATATATTTTTAGAGAAGGACGGCGAATAACGGAAATGACGTCTTTTTCTACTTTTTTTACTTTTACTCTCTATCAACCCGCGCCTAAAGATGTTTACACATCAAAAATAAATTTTTCATAAATAGTTTAACTGTTAAGTTCAATAAATTTGTTTCTAAGAACAATACAATATATTATTTACCTAAAAAATAAAAAATTAATAATGAATTGAGACATGTTTATCTATTTTTGCTGGATCGTCATAAAAAAATATCGTGAATGAAAATTTTTTTTTAAAAAGTTTTATTTATAAGTAGAATTTCCCAGTTGTTTTGCTACTAGTGCATATAACGAGTTTAAACCATGTATTTTCCTATACATAAATGTGTATATAAATGTACAATACATGTGCATATAAACACGTTGGAATGACATGTTGTTGTATGATCAAGCGGATGCAAGAGATTAACTGCTTCCATATTATCTACGGGAAGACACGACGGTTTCTTACAACCACCATGACGACAACTTTTTAACCCTTTTTTTTTTTTGTATAAACACATACATATTTCAATTTGATTTCTTCATATGATGTTGAAAAACGATAAAAAAAAATACGCCAACTTATGCATTAAAAAAATGAAAAATAAAAAAACAAATTGATAAAAATAATAAACAATAATTATTTTATCTTTGATTATTATATGTAATTACATATCTATAGAGTAATAATTTTTTTTGATTTATTATTTCACATGTTTACCATGTGTCAAACCGGATGAAAATATAAAAAAAAATTTAAATAATCAAGATTGAATTTATTTTGTATTTTTTATTATTTATTGTTGTGATTATTAACTCACTGGGGAATCTTGATCTATAATGAGAAAATATATAACAACTTGAACTCCGCCCTACTTAAACCAGACTATTTTTCTTGAGTTATTTATACGTATTTGTCTCGGTTATATTTTTTTTTTTTAGTTCTAGTTTTAAGCTTTAAATATTTAATATTGAAAAAAAAATAGATAAAAATATTGTCACTGATTTAATTGACAAAAAATAAATAAATTGAATAAATTCTTTTAAGGATTATTTGATATTTTTATATTGTTAAATTTATTGATGTCCAGTTTTTCAAAAAATCTTCAAAAAGTTTTTTGATTTATCAACAACTAACGACTGAGTTTTTGCAGAGACTTGAGACACTAGATGTGCTCTCGACTTTCACCCTGTAGCGCTCATTAAAATGAACAAAGCTAAATGTATAGTTGAGGGATCTCTCAAGTTGATGGATATAAAGTATAAAGAACTTTTATTTTCTTTGAAAATTATTATTTTATATGAATGAAAAAAAAATATAAAATATATAATTTAATTTTTCGTTTCGTTGATAGTCAAAAGTCAATATTATCATATGATACAAAAAAAAATAGTATATTCTAGATAAAAATTGAGCTTACTTTTCAACCTGCTTAAATCAAAATAAAATCAATTTTTATACTTCAATTTTAAGCTTCATATATTTTCGACAGAATAATCCAGCGTTTTAAATTTTTCGAGGTAAAAATATTTTGTGTTCGAGAAGTATTTTTATTCTGTTGTAATCTTTTGATATAGTATTTAAGAATCTTTGTTGACATTTCAAATTTATTTTTTGAGCTTCAAAATGAGCAAAAAAAATACCATAACTCTCGAAAATTTGTATGTTCAAATTGGAGTATTTCAAAAGTAATCAAAAGTATTCAGGGTCCCGAGTAGAAATTCAGTTCAGGTTTAGATCAGAGCCTGATCAGGCTAGCGTAATTTCAAATCCAGCCTGGATCCGAACTTGATCAAGATGCAACTCTTTTTCTTAAGGTTTGGATCCAGATTGGATCAGGCTGTAGTAAAGATACATGATCCATAATGAATCCAGATATTGGATTCGAACTTGATCAGGATGTAACGCAATTTGGCAAGGATTGGATTCGTAATGGATCAGAATACCTGATCAGGCAGTAGTCAGAATACATAATCCAAAATTGATCAAGATTCCGGTTCAATTCCTGATCACTCTGCGCGATCAGGATACATGATTTTTCAATGAAAAAAAAAATGATCAAAAAAGTAATTTGGAAAATTATTTTATTTCAATAAAAATAGACTCAAAAACTTTGATCCCTGAGTCACACAGCATTCAAAATCCCTAAATTTTATTACTTCATTTCATTTTTTTTATAAATCATAACTCGAAAAAAAAATAATAACAACAACAACGTCAATTTTGGTTAATAAAAATATTTTATTTATTTTTTGAGTAATATAACGAGTAACAAAAAAAAATAAATAATAAAATAAGAAGACTTCTGTAGGATTCAAAAAAAAAAGTGGTGAACAAACCTAAATGAAAATTACCGTCTTTAACAGTGTCGTTTTTTTTTAGATGTTTATCCGAATCATCGGCATTACGAGAAACTAATTTCCGGCTAATCCCATATAACGACATTTTCCAGCTTTAAGTCTTGAATTTCTCTCTGGTAATATTGCTAAAGTGAACATATATAAATATATATACGTATACAGGAAAGTCAAGCCAAACGAAATAACGATCGTTAACCCTCTCCTTTATATCTCTTTTTTTTTTTATTTATTTTTTATTTTTTATTCCATTTTGCTCATCTAAAATTTTCTCAAGTTTAACTGGACAGGTCAGAATCGTTACCCAGTTAAATAAAAAAAACGTACATTTTCCTTTCAACTTTTCTTTTGACCACATTTTTACGATCACTTGGTTAACAACCATCTACTTTGACCTTTTTTTTTTTCTTACAAATCAATTTGTAAATCTAATTTACATTTGAATTGCTCAATAGCTATAAAACTACTTCAACTGATTTATTTTTTTTTCTTTTCTATTAAATTAAATATAAAATAATCTAGTGGCAAAAAATCTTTAGTATTATAATTTATTTTGAAATAATAATTATTATAAAATTTGACTGAATGGTTATTTTAAAATATACAAAAGAGTTTAGTTATTTGAAAATTATAATAAAAATTGCTTAACTTATCTTTTTACTCTGGCTATTATTTTTTAATAGATTTATATTTTTTTAGAAACTTTTTTAACTTTTTGTACTGAAAATAATTAAATATCAACAAATTTTTTCTGGGTCAGTTAAAAATAAAAGAATTGCAAAAAACTCTTGATAAAGAAATTTGGTTATTTAAAAATCAAAATGGATAAATTTTTAAACTGAAATCTTCGTTGCAGTTGATTATTTTATGTTATTTTAAAAACTAAAAAAGAATATCAACAACAGATCAATAAAAAAATGATCAATAAAACACACATTTTGATCATTTTGAATTTGTATCAAATATAATTTGCTACGTCAGATCATTACCAAGTTCAAATGACTTAAAAATTCAACAAAATATACTAAAAATAAAACAAAAAAAGTTTTGTTAAATCAAAAATATCAACATAATTTTTTTATTCCAAAAAAAAAAAATTAATTAACTGTGACTGACCTAATTACTGTTGAATCATTTGATCAGTAAATTAAATTCAATCATTTATTTTTCCTTAGCTACCTCTAGAGGTAGCTAAGGAAAATAATTTTCTCTATTTTGTTAAAAAAAACAAAAACCATCACACAAATAAAATAATATTTGTGTTGAATTCATTTAATTTATCTCAAATAAATACTCGTATAAAATTCAAATAAATTAATTTCTTTGAAATAAATTAATCATAAATTTTTTTACACGAGTTAAGAATTTTTACAGTCTTTTTAAAAAAATAAAAATAAATAAAATTTATGTTTTCTTTTTCATTATTTTCCTAAAAAAAGACAGTTTTATTATATAGCTAAAGTATAGAAAAATTTATATTTTGAAATAGTTGTATTATTGCACAAACGTCTGCGAAATTTGATGATAGATTGTGGCAACATGATAAAGGATGAAAACGTGTGCGTGCTGACACGTACATTGCTACATATATATTTATAAATGTACACATCTATAATATTACAGTATACCTCGAAACTAGGATTAAAGGTGAGGTGATATAAATGAAAATATGGGGGTAAAAGTGCGCCGGAAATCTGTGCAACAGGTGGTGCCGACAGAGATTTTGCAGAGTTTGATTTCACAGTTTTTTTTCAAAAAGACATATTGCAACAGCTTGTCTTGTTTTTTATCATTCACATATGAATATATTTTTTTGATGTCTCATTGAACGTTAAATTTTTGTAGAAAACAAATTCCAATTATGCGGTTTTTTTTGATTGATAATTTAAAGGTGTCAAATTAAATAATAAAACGTTGGATTTACAGGGTGTAATGCAAGCCTTATATTTTTATTTATGTATTTTTAATTTCTTTGGTTTTGTTTGTCTTTTTTTTTGTTTGTTGTTATAGTATTTTCATTTAATTATTACACGTTAATTGTATTGTTACTTGAAGTGTACTGCGTAGTGAAATAAATAGTTTTTTCTTTTATCTTTTCCCTTCAATTTGTCTACTTTATTATATACTTTTACTTGGTACAACTCACAAAACTACTATCAGACTTTTATCTCATCATTGTACATAGAACAAGAATAATGCTTGGAAAGTTGTGCCAAGTGGTTTTTTCACTAATTGAGAAGACTCTAGTTGCAATTAACGGGTACTCATATATATATACATTAATTATAAATTTATGTATACAATATTATGAAAGTTGAGAGAAAATATTCTTTTTTTTTATTTAATTTTTCGATGTAAGAATTTTTTTTTTTTTTTTGAATATTTTATTTGATAACTTTTGTGATTATTTATTTTTAACTCAAAGTGATAATATTAGTCTTTATAATAATTTAATTTGAGAAGTTATTCATTGTGAAAATCCACTGGCAATCATGACAGTCAAAATGATTTTTGTTTTTATTTATTTTTACATACACCAATATTATTTATTATTATTCAATGATTATATCAAAATTTAAAATTATAAAATTAAACGAAAATATAAATAATAACTATTGTTAATAAATAATAATAATAATTATTAATAAAATCATTAAAATGACTTGATAATTTTACTATTTGTTTTGTAAATTATTTATTAATACTCAATTATTTATTGTTAAATTATAAATTAATATTTTTGATAAATAAATAATTACTATTATATAATAAACAATTAATAATATTAAATGTCAAAGTGAAAATCATTTTGGCAGTCATTTGAAAGTCATTGATGAAAAAGTAAAAGTTGACTGTCAATTAGCAGTCAGGGTGTTTGGTTTGAAAGTTTTAAATCAAAAAAAATTTATTAGCATTTTTATGAAACTTTTTTTTCTTGTTTATCATAGTATATTTAACTTAAAATGAAAGGCTAACTTGTTTAGAAAAATCTGAAAGAGATTATGATAATTTTACATTTATAAAAAAAAATGAAAAACATACATCAGAAGACAAAGGATCCTTTCAACTTTTCCATAAACTAAAAAAGTGTCATTTCGCGATATTGCAACACTCTTAAGTATATAGCCTTGTAATAATTTTTGAATTTTCATGTATTTTTTCCAATTTTATTTTTTGTTTTAACATCAATTTTTCTATCATATATAATTTTTTTTGTCTTGAATGTTTATTGAAGAATTACAAGATGATAACGATGATGACATATATAAAAAAAAGAAAAATCTGAAGGTTTTTGTTTATAGCTTTGTATAAAAAACTAAAAAGCTCATTCGAATTTTAAAAGAATTTTTCAACGTGCTTTGAGAATTTGATCGTTGATTAGAAAAATCATCATCACTGTAAGTTTTTCGTTGTTGTTACTTCATTATTGTTCAAAAAAATATTGATTACTACAAAAAATATTGGTTACTCCAGACAAAATCAAAGATTAGGTTACAAAAAAAAATTTACAAAATGGAATTCAAAAAATAATTGAACTATTGATATAAATAAAAAAGCTTAGAAAAAAATAGTGCATCATCATCAAGTACATTTGTTTATTCTACACTTATCTAGTTCATATTTTTTTTGTTCATATTTTATCATTTTTCTTTATTTTTTTTTTTTTTTTATACATGTAAGTTGAATAAGAGGAAGAAGCTTCCGTGCACAAACCAAACTGGTCTATTCTAGATTTCTTTGGCGTGCGAAAAAAAGAGGAAATGATGTTTTTTTTTTCAACAAAAAGAGTTTAAGAAAAGAAGAAAATAAAAAATAAGTTAACAATAAGGGAGAGAGCGTGGGACTTGTAACTGACTAACCGTGCATGCATTTCATCGCAAATCTGACAGAAGCACACGCTCGATTGTGTCAGTGTCAAAAGTCAACACACATAGATTTATATTTATTAAAATATATATATTTTACATTGTATAAAAGTATATTATTGTATATCCTACTTACACATCCGGCTTTTTTTATTATCATTGGCTTTTAATGAAATTTAATTTGAGCCAAATAAAATGAAATTTACTCAGACAATAAAATAATATTTATAACAATTTATAAAAAGATTTTTATAAAATATAATTCTTTTATGAAATTTAACTGGATAAAAATAGTAAGATTGAAGACAGTTGAAATATAAAATTTTAATGAATTAAATGAAAAAATTAACTTCAAACTTTCAATGAATATTTAATAAATTAGGTTAAATTAATTAAAATCTTATTTCAGTATACTAAAATACTTTCAATTTTTATTTATTTTTATCAACTTTTTTTTTTTGAATTATTTATGTATGCAATTAATTTAGCTATTGCGGTTAAAAAAAAAATTTTTAAATCATGAAAATTCCATGAGGTGAATCACTAAAGTTGATAGAAAGAAAAATTTGAATTTTATTTAAATTATATGTATTTTAAAAAGAAAATAACACGAGTGTCACATTTCATATAAAATAAGTGGAAATATATTTGGAGAAATTATCCATGATTTACAAATGACCGGAGAAAATTTTAATTTTCTAAAATAGTTTTTTAAATGGTTTTAATAATTTTTTAATTATATATTTAAAATCATTTTATAGAAAATTGATAATAATTTAATATTTTCATGTAAATATAAATGAATTGCGAATAAAAATATTAAATGCTATTTGGCTAAAGTTGTCAAATTTAAAAGATACATTGAGTTTTGGATTAAGACTCATGCATTAGTTTAAAAAAATTTTAAATTTTTATGTATCAGTGCTAAAAACAATAAATAAAAATAAAAAGACACTTTTATGTATGGTATTTGTATTTAAACTAAAATAATTAAAAAAAAACAAAATATAAAAAAAAAAATGGTTTGGTTTTTTTTTATTAATAATTAATTGCTTATTATCTAAATTCAAACTTTTAATATCGAATATCTCTTTCTAATCTTTTTAAAGACAAATGACAAAAGTATATCACAGAAAGCTCAAGCTATAAATTTTATTAAAACATTTATAATAAAGGGTTATAAAGAATTCAATGGTTGTTATTTTTTTTGTATCAATGATTTTAACCGGTGAATCGCAATTTTATTTCGGTGACACTACTGCCACCGTATACGGAAGAATTTATGAAAAGTATAGACGGAGACATTCATACCGGTGACGGAAAAACTTTTGGTAAAATTGCGATAGTAATATTATCAAAAATATATTTGTATATATATAGGTATATATATTTTTTTTTCAAAAATGTTATAACTTCAATTATTAAATTATTAAGTTTAATTTCAACTCATCAAAAATCAAAATTCAATCAAGTACAGCCACAAATTTTAACGATTAAATATTTTAATTTACAAAAATTTTATTAAATATTTTAACAAAAATTTATTATTAAATTTTAAATTAAATTTTTATGTATATGACATTTATAAAAATTAAAAAAAGCTGAATTGCATAAAACCAAAGTGGGATAAAAAAAAAATAGGCATATATGCACGATGCAGTAGTAAAAGAGTATTATAAAAAATATATATATATATATTTGAAAAAGTCATAAATAAAATAATAAAAAAAAAATAAAATAAAGCATGTGCGCATATACAAAATAAAACGTTATCGAGCTGAATAAACCATGATAAAAAAAAAAAAAAAAACTCTATATATCTATTTGCATATATTCATATATGTATTTTTTTTTTCTTTTTTCAAAACGTCTTATCGTTCAGAGTCAGAGCTCTTTGATTCCTCTTAGGCATATATACATATATATAGACGTATATATTCGCTATATATATATAAATAGCTTAAAAAAAAATTTGAAAAAAAATTTAGTCACATAACAATTTCACAATTGCTATCTGTGTCTGTTCTCTCGGTATATCGTTTCCCTGTCGAAAACCAATTATTATATAGAATCCCCACTGACGAATTCGATTCCATTATCGTTGGTGATTACGACGATAAAAAAAAAGCCATAACAAAAAAAAAAAAAAAACAATCAAATAAAAGAAAAATAATAAAAATGTTCATGCTCGATGATGGGAAACACACAGGAAAATTAATATCATTCCCATTGGATAAAAGATAGAAATTGTAAATTGAAAATTAATTCAATATTGATATCTCTTGTTGAAAATAATTCCAGTAATAAAAATGATGATGATGATGATGACGATGATTATAATAATCTATATAATAAAATAATAAGTTAATAGTAATAATATATATAAAAACAATCAAAGTTATTATGTTTATAATGTTTGATTTTTTATTTTTTTTTTTCTGTTTTCATTCAGACATATAATAAAACAATTGTGCAATATAAATTACAATCTTAAGTTTGAATCATTCAGTTATGGATATACAATGAGTATATCATATATATATACTTATAATAGATTAACAAAACTGTACAGTCATATATTATTTATAGAATTTCATAACAAGTATTACCAAGTTTTGTTTTCAGTCTAATCATGCGTCATATGGTGTAAATAATCATAACACTATTTTTATTTATCATACAAGGTTTGTCTAAATTGCATAGGTGCTATTTTACTTACTAATTTTTCTTAATTTTAAAAAGATTTTTGCTTCAAAAATACTAAATTTACAGCAGATGAATTGTTTATTTTTTTATTTAAAAAATAAACATGAAAAATATTAATTTATAAAAATAATTTTTGTTATTCAGGATTTGTGTAATAACGTCAATAAATTATTTATTGACAAAAAATATTTTATGATGAAAAATAAATATTTGCTTTCAATGCAATCAGGATTCTGAAATTTTTTTATTATTTTTCTAAATTAAAGATGATTTTTTTCAGTCATAAAAAATTTATTTTTCAGTGTATATAATCATAACACTATTTATTTATTAATAATATATTTTACATTTTAGAATTTAAATATTAAAGTATTTTTAAAATAATTTTTATAATTTAAAAATTAAAATTTTCATATTATTTTTTTAATTTGAATTTTTTTCTTAGTATCAAGATGAACCATACGCGGTTCAATTTTCAAATGAAAATTAGTTTTTTGTATATCACAAAGTATACTTTGCCGTTTGTGATTTTGCTAAAATCGTTTTCCAGTTTTGTGATAGTAAATATAAAGTTACTGTGATAAAATATAAGTAAGAAAAAAAAATCTGTATAATATACTTTACTACCAATATATTATTTATACTAAAAATTATATCAAAATTTAAATGTCAAGTATTTTCATCAATATAAATAAATTAATGTCATTAAAATCAAAATTAAAGTACAAAAGCACAGTAGTAGTAATTAAAAATTTAATATTCATAATTCTAAATAAAAATAAAAAAAAAAGTTATTATTAATTTTTAATGAAATAAACTTCATTAGTATCAAACTCTTTAAAATTCTATATATAAATATTAATTAAAAAATTTACAATTTAAAAAAATCTATAAATATATATTTTATTTATTATATATTTTTTTGCAAATACCAAACAAGGGTCATCATGACCAAGCCTCAGTCTAAATTTAGCATATATTTTTATTATATATTTTTCTTGAATTCTACCCCTTCCGTAATATTTCATGAGTCTGGTGAACGCTTGGAGAATCATTGAACCCGCGTGAAAGCGCATCACCCTTTGGCCGCGTCCCAGCTCAACACATATATATTTATATTGCAAAAGTCTCTCTTATACTTGTCTTTTTGTATATTTTTTTTTCTTCCTTCTTTTTCTTTCAATCTTTTTCTCTTACTCTTTTATTATTCATACATGTATATACGATAACCATTGACGTATTTCACTTCGTTTCACATGCCAAAGGCATTGGGGATAATATTCCCTTAGACCCTACACCACCAAGTATAAGTGAGAGTTGAGTTTACCCTTTTATACCACGCGTTTTCTATATACTCTATATATTTATTATTATATTAAAAAACAAGTAGACTATATGATGGTGACATGCATCACCGTTCTTATAGATACACGTTGCGTCACTCTCTTGGGATATTAAACTTTTTTATATATAGTTTAGGAACATATTATATATAGAGAAAAAAAAAAAAAAAAAAAAAAAATAGACTATTTTTTCACTCTTGTTTTTATTTTTCTAATAAATTTTTTTCTTCTTTTAGATATAAAATTTTTACTTTAATTTTTGTAATTTTTTTTTGGTATATTTTTTTTTTTTTCTTAACCTTGATTTATTTATAATAATTTTTAAAATAATTAAATTCCCTTCAATAATTCTTCAAGAAAAATTCATTTGTAAACAAAATATAATAAATTAATTAATTAAACAAAAATAAATGAGTTATTGTTATAACAATGTTAAATAACAGCCAATCAATGCCAATGATACTGTTGTTTAATTGGAAATTTAGTTTAACATTATTTTAGATGTCATTTGTTTAAAACATTTTATATTGTTGAAATATATTTATAAACTATCAAAAATGCAAAATTATAAGATCTTTTTTTAGTATTCAAATTTAAGTTGACATTAGAAAAAAAATAAAATATTTTTGTTAAATTGGTTTAAACATTTATTGCATTAATTTGACACATAATTTGTGTCAAAATTTAATCACATTTACTGTGTTGAATTAACACAAAAAAGTGTAAATCATTTTAAATATCAGATTTATGTTAAATTTTATATATACCTATATATTTTTTTTTGTTTAAAAATTTAAATGAAAAATAATTAGATTATTATCTATTTTTTGATGGAGATTTATTAAATTTATTAAAAGCTCATTTTTCAAAACAATTTATGCAATATGTACCATCACTTGATGATACTAATGAGCATGTTTAAAAGTAACCCTACCATACACATATGCATGCATAAAGATTTAAATGATGATGTAGTCAAAAATTTATACGCTGATATGATACAGTTAATTTTTATGCAATATATTATAATATTATATTTAAATTTTCATAATAAATTATTAATTATAATTACTATTTATTATTCATATAAATTCATTCATTTTATCTTGTATTTTTAATTTTTTTTTATCATCAAACATTGAAAAAAAATAAATACAATTGAGCATATATATGTCGATTTTTTTTCGTGATTAGAAAAATTATTTTTGACAGAAAAAAATATTTGATAAAGCAGAAAGTAGTTGAGTAAAAAAATAAAAATAATCAGAGTAATAAAAAAATTAAATAAACTTTGTAAGAAAAAGACAAAATTTTTTTTGGCTAAAGATAAAAATTATATCTGTTTAAATTAAACTAAATAAAACATATATTATTTTATTTATTTTTTTAATGAACATATTTTTTAATTAAAAAAAAAATAAAATGAAATAAATAAATTATAGTATAGCTATAAAAATTTAATCTTGTACTTAAGATTTTTATCTTTTAGTATTTTGTTAATCGTTAATTCTAGTATTAAATAAATTTATATGAATTTATAAAAAAAAAAAAATAATTAATTATTATTTTGGTTGTAAAAAAAGATGATCTATAAAAATTATAATTTCGTGAGTAATAGATTATACAGTCGTTTATTGTGAATCAAATAAAACAAACAAATAAAAATTAAGAAAAAAAAAAATTTATATTATTATCAGAATATATGACCCACAATAACTGACACATATAACTCGAGTTTATTGCATTTATTAGGATACTAGACGACTTTTGTGCAGTAGCTTATGAAGTACATAAATATATGTAGATACAATTAGTAGTAATAATCTTTAGTCGTTAATTTTTCACAAACTTTCCATGAATATTTGCATGACATTTGACGGTACTATCAAAATATGAAAATGCATACATAGAAAATCTTTTTTTAAATTTTTGTTGGAATTTTTTCTTTTTATAATTATGCAAATTTATAGATATTAGATACATTAGATATTAAAAATGTTGAAATATATTAAATTATATGCTAAATACTTTTTTATATTACCATTATTATACATTCAATAATATTAGATTGAAATGTATTATATTGTTATTAAAATTATTAAATTAATTTTGAATTATTAAGGTTATTTAATGGAATACTTTTTAACATCAAAGTTTGTTGCACTGAAAATAAATTCCTGCAACATTGAAATTTCTAATAATTGTAAATTTATTTATCAAACAACAATTGATACAATTGAAATTAAATTGAAAAATTATTAAATGAAAATGAATTATAATTAAATTAATTTTAAATTATTAAAGTTATTTAATGAAATATTTTTTAACATCAAAGTTCATTGAATGATTGATACTTTAAGTTTGCCATTATCAGTCACAACTGCAAGTTGACAGTGTGTTTGGGATATTGTTTGATATTATTTGTATAATCATAACAACTAATTGGCTATTTGATAAAATTATTTGACTTATTTTATAATATGTTTATAAGAAGTACACAGGACTTCAATATTTATAATATTGCCAGTGATTTGTGCATATCAACTTGAGAACTCATGACTTTTTAGTGTTTCGTCTTTTATAAAACTTTGAATGACTACAAGAACGACTTAAAAATACTACATACAACTACTCTGTGACTTTAAAAATTCCAATCGATAAAATTCAATGACTACACTGTTTACAACTGACTACGAAAATGACTACAAAAACTACATGCAACTTTATAAATACTACAAAAAAGAATGACACTATGACTTTAAGTTTGGATAGACCCTCGAAAGAATTCTTATAATTCGATTCCAAAAAATATTTAAATTAATCAGTATAAGTTTATTAAAAATTCTTATGTTGTTTGAAAGTTATTGACCTTCCAGAGAGATGAAAAAAAAAAAATACTTTTACATTTTAAATAAGATAAATAAATATTGATGAAACATTGAAATTCATGATGAATATGTTGTTATAATTTATGTTGATTAATTATTGATATCCATTATTGAATGTAATAATGAGTTTAAAATAAAGTTTGAAAATATAAATTTCAAATATTAATAATTGTTTTAATATATCAAATTCAAAAGCAAGTTTAACTAAACCGTGTCATTGCTATATGTCAATATGTGATCTCAAGACAAGGACAAGACCGAGACTAATGCAACAATACTCAAAACTAATTCGTCATCATTCAATATTATCGTTACACTTTCGTTGTAATATCGACTTAAATAGATTTATTTTTAATTTCCATTGTTGACTCATTATACAGTTATTTTTTTTTTTAATGAATACTAGGCAGTTATTTTTTTATAATTAGTTGATAATTTTACTATGAAAAAGTATACTAAAAACAATATTTTATTAATAATTTTGAATATTAAATTTATTCTCTAGTATTCAATTAATATTTACGTGCAGTAATTTATGCAATTGTGACTATATTGTCAATATTTTTGTGTCAAAATACTTTAACAATAATAATCTATACAATAAAAAAAGAGACGATTTCTTGGAAACGCAGTTTTACGCAAACTACTCGTCCGATTCACTTGAAATTTGAGGTTAGGAGTGTTTAGGTTTACAAAAAAATTATTCAGGTTACGTATTACGATCACCAGAAAGTGAAAATTGATTTTTTCGTCATTTTCAGTGTTTTTTCAATTAGATAATAAAATTAGGTTTTAATTATTCTGGTCTATTGGAAGATATGGGGTTTTGCGATCACCAGAAGGTAAATAATGATTTTTTCGTCATCTTCAGGATTTTTAAAATATAAAATATATTAAAATATATAAAACAACGTAACACATCAACATCGACAAAATTATAATTATAATTGTATCCCGTAGAAGACGGGTTTTGAATGCTAGTTTTTAATAAACTGTATAAAATTAATTTACTTAAAATTATTTAAAAAATCTTAAAAATGATAAAGTTCTGAAATTTTCACAATAAAATTTTACATCATTATAAAAACACACAATCTGTGAATAAACTTTTAGTCTATTTCTATTCAAACAAAATTTTTTTGATGTTTTAAAATAAAATATTTACATTTATTTATTTTAAAAATTTAAAAAAATTTCTGTTTTTGTCATAAATTCAATATTACAACAGCAAATAGCTTTTTAACTTATCCATATGTGTTTCAACATAAAAATAATAATAATTTCAATTTTAAAAATATGCCAACGTACAAACTAATGTGAGATCCGGTAATTATGATTTATCAAAGATTAAATAAAATAAAAAAGTCACGCGTAGTAGTGTATAATTACGTTTATGATCGGCATGTTTAGTTGAAAAATAAAATCTGACATTTTAGCTAGTTAACGCTGAGTTAAATATTGTTTCCAATTAGTGGTCACGCGGCTCATATAATTTTTTTAAAAATAAAATTTCTTTAACCTTTTCTTATTATTATTTGCAGCTATAATACCTTTTCTATTCCCCTGGGTCTCATAAACAAGTTATACTCGTTAACCTTATCTTGCTCACTAGTTTTCTGCAGAATTGTCGAAGTAACTTTTGTCCAAGATAAACAAAAAAAAAAAATATATATACATATAAAATAATAATAAAGTTTAAAACAAACAATTCTACGTCTATTTTACCTTTAGCGTATTTTTATAATTTAAAACTTATTTTTTTCTTTAATGCTTCTGCTTTTTTTAACCATTGTCCAAAGATTTTCTTTTTTCTTTCACCGAATTTTGTCCCCGAGGTGAGAAAATAAAAAAAAGCAAAAATCACAAGCGAATAAAAAGATAATACATATATTTACCAACACATTTTAGACTCTTGTGTTGCAAATTATTCCCGGATGGTTGTCTCCAAATTGCAATAGAAAAAAAAAAAAAAAAAAAAATCTTTAAATTTATTTATTCAAAATATTATATGCATTGTGAAAATGTAACAAGAATTTGCTTTAAAACAAAAAAAAAAAAAGTTTTATTTTTTTATCTCAAATATATATATTTTTATAAATGTATAAAATATTTTTTAAAAAATTTATAAGATTTTATTTATGAATAAATCTAAGAAAATTATACAGTATATATTAAACAAAAGAATAAAATAAATTATTATCAAGTTTAAGTAAGACAGATGTTAATAAATTGAATTTTATATCTGATGCAGCGTTGATAATTATTTGAAAATATGATTTATGAGATGAAATGAGATTGAGATGATGTGGTAAATGTATAATCAGATATTATTTATAAATGTGTGATTTTAATCTGACATTACTTTTCACCTACATAATGAAGACATACGATATGAAAGTACTAAATTATTCTTCAAGAAAATTATAATTTGTTAAAATTTTCTTGTGAATTATCCTTAAAATTTTAGCTTTGTATATATAAGTTATTATAAATGTATACATATTATTATTATTTCTATATAACATATTGTTTGAAAATTTAATGTAATAGTTTGTTAAAAATTTATGAAATTTATTTTGCACGGAATAATTATTTTACTCAACTAATTATTCTATGATAGATTGACATGAATTTTATAAATTTATTTGAATGTCATAAATGGAAAATTTGAAAATCTAAAATCCATAGTTCAAAGCTGTTTATGTACAGCAACACTTGGTGTAGTAAAAAATCAAATCAACAAATATTCTGAGTCAATAAAAAAAAAAATTACAAGACTTGATAAAAAAGTTTTTTCATCTGAAAATAGAATTACTAAACTCAATTTATATATTGCATTTGATGATAGAAATTTTAAATTTATGTAGTTAAAATTATTATTATTATTTTTACTGAAAAAAATTTACAAAAAAATGATGGTCCATAGATAAATCAATAAAAGAAAATATTTTGTATAAAAAAATAATTATTAACTAGAAAACCAAGATCATTTTTTGTACTTGAATCAAATATTATTATAATAATTGCAAAGTTTAATCAACTTAAAAATTAGATTTTAGAATATATACTTGAAACAATACAATGAAATTTGGTCAAAGCAGTAAGATCATTTTTATTGAGAAAAAAATTAATTAACCCATCAACTTAACTACCATTAAATTATTTCAACCGTTAATTTATCATTTTATGTTTTTTTTTTTTTGTCTTCAATATGAGTCTCAAGTTAAATAAAACCGACATTGGATCGTCTTGAAAACTTGGATGTGTGGTTACTTTAGAAAGTAACTCAGATAAATAAAAATTAATATGCATATACTGTATTTTTATTTATTACAACATGAAAAATATTATTAAAAAATAAAAAATATAAATGTCAATGAGCTGCAATTGAAAAAAAAAACTGTCTAGAATTCATCTTTAATATATTTAAAAAAAAAAAAACAATTTTCATTGTTTTAAAGAGTTTCAATTTTTATTTAATGTACAGTATAAGGTCACTCAACTTGAAATAATAATAGCGATTGCAAGACAATATGTTGATCCTCATGTTGATGATATAAACAAAAGGTTAAAAAAATCAACTTCAATTGAGTGAATTTAATAGATGATAAATATAATAATACAAGATAAAAGAAGCATCAGAAAAAAAATTGTATCACTACACTTGGTACTAAAAAATAAAATGTGATCACGAAGAAAAAATTACAGTAAACACATAAGAATACAACGTCAACAATCAAAACAACTTGATGCAGAAGATATTGTCAAGTGTTTTTTTTTTATTCATTTTCTTTAGATTTTTATTTTAATATTACTACATGAATTCTTTTATCATTTTTATCATTCTGCTACAGAAAAATAAAATCTTCCAATGTGAAAGATAGAAAATTCTCTAATCAAGCGAAATACTTGAAGAAAATACTCATATAGAAAATTGTTTGCTATAGGTATTGCCCAGATAAAGTTTGATAATAAAAAAAGTTGATTTTTTGAATTAAACCAAGGTATAGTGAAAGAAAAACTAATCAAATTAAAGAGCAAAATAATATCTCATAAGTTTCTTTTTTTTTTTTTAAATATAAATTTCAAAAATGATGAAAATAAATCATTCATAATATAATATAGAATAAAGTTTAAATTTATTATAAGAAACTACTTTAAAAAAAAGCAATAAAAATATTAGGGAACTATTCAATATTTAATTAGTTTAAAAAAGGAAAAATCTACCTGACTAAAATCACTTCATAAATATTACTAACACGCTTTAAAATTCTTTCAACTATGATTATGCCTATTTTTTTCTATTCAACTATATATATACAAAAATACAAAAAAATAATTGAACAATAAGTATATAAAAGTTGAAAAGAATAAAAAATAATATCATGTACCTTGACCTTGACCACAAAGTATGTAAAAATATCAGTCATAGTCAGGGCCAGGTCAGGCCCAAGTAAACCAGCCACGAGAGTATTACAGATATATGTACTTTTTTTACATGTATCATCAAGTAAACTCGACAAGGATTGATGTTTTTTAAAAATATAATTTTCCTCTCTTCTTACTTCAAGCTGAGGACAAAAGAGGTCACGAACCAGGTACGATGGTAAACATGGCCGGAGAAAAAAAAGAGAAAGAAAAAGAAAAAAAAAAAAAACAAAATTATGTGTACAAAATATATATATATATAAAAGTAATATTCAAGTGGGGATTCCCGCTTTGGAGCCTGTTTGGGCCAGACAATGGCGTCAGGGGGCCGGTTCTTGACACGCCAACTCTCTCGACTTGTGCGAGGCTGCCAAGTATATACTATCAACAATCATAAAAAAAATAAGGTGGCAGAGAGGTGAAGGTGGGAGAAATTATAAGGCCCCACGTCTAACAGCAAGAACTTGGGTCCATTACAGCGTTGCCAAGTTTTATAAAACCGGCTTGTAAGAATCCAGGTAGCAAAACAATTCTCTGATCCAAAGCGTATACTTCAATCCTTTCTTATAACAGCATCCAACAAAATTAAATTTTCTTACAAACATTCCCTTCCATCAATTTATCCCTTCCATCAATTTATTTACGTGATTTCGATGTTATTTTATACCATCCAAGTTAATCACTGATAATCATCATCATCATCATTATTATCATCATTATTATCATTATCATTATCATGCCACATGATAATAATATAAACACAAAAGAAGCGTGTTTCAGTCTCGCTCAGTGTTGCCACATTTATATATTATATTTATATATATTTATATATATAAGCATACATTAAACATGTAAGAGAAACGATTTAAACTTTATAGGCATCTTTCAACTTGCGAACAGTATTTCTACAGTATAAACGAAAAAAAAAAAAACGAAACACGGAGAAAAATAATACTGGGGACCATCTGCTTGAGGCCTCGGGGGGCTTTGAATCTTTGATGGCTCTCGCGTGACTCGGCAGCAATACTCAACTGCGGCTGTTCACTTTTAGCTACATTTATCTTATTTTAAACCAAGCTTTGCCATCCAACTTCATGATTACAAAGAAAATACAATATAATATATTTAACAAACCCAAAAAAAATTTGAGGCAAAATGAAAAAAAAAAATCACACTGAATTGTAAGCATGTAGATTCAATTTGTGAAAAAAATATTTACCCTTTTAGAATGAGATATCAAAAATAATGCGAGCGATTACGGAAAAATTTAGAGTATTTACGGAAAAATGTGGAGAAAATTTGAAAAATTATTTTATTAAAGTATTGAAAAAAATTTAACAAATATTTGTTATTTCTCAACATATTTTTAAAATATTTTTCAGAAAAAGATGACTTTTCAAAATTTTACTGAAATAAAAATATAAACTCATCATCATTTTGTATAATTATTATTAAAAATTTTAAATTCACTGCTACCCAATTATTTTGGCATTAAAGAAAATCATTAAAATCTAAATTTAAATTTTAAATATATTAATGTTATTTTATTTCAAAGTTTTGATGTAATGGAAATTCAAATTTAAAAAAAATATCTTCAATTATAAAATCATCAAATTGATATTATTTTGTGTATACGACTATTTAAGAATAATGTTTGTTTTTTTTTGTTTAAAAAAAAAAAAAAATTACAAAGAACAAAGAAAGTCAGTTGATGGGAGAAATCAAGAGGGTGAAAAATAAAAAATAATAAATGAAAACCAGCGGGTGGACACTTTCCCAGCAGAATAATGCACACAGCAAAGAAGTTGTCTCTTGGTTTTTATGAGAATCGCGTGTTTGAAAAAAATATAAAAATAAAAGTGCTGTAAGGTTTATATATGAGATAAAGAGGCAAGTAAAGAGATAAAAATAAGTTGACAGAAATGCGACATTCGCGGATTGTTGTTGGGAGTTTGTTCGGAGACGAATTGTCGTCGACAGAAAGAGGGTTGCTGTGTGCGATTCAAGATGATGGTAAAGTTAAAAAATAAAAATAATTTTAAAAAAAAAAATATAAAGAAAACCCGGAAATAAAAATAAAGGGGGTGGCTACCAGGAATATATACTTATACGAACAATATCTTTCACTTTTTTTTTTTTATAATACAACGAACAAAAAAAAAATAAAAAATTCAAAATATAACGATTCGGACGGAAGAAATTCTAGTTTTATCTTGCGGAAGTGACGAATAGCCAACTTTTTTACCCTCTACAATTTAAGTTGATATTTTTAACACTTTTTATTATGAAAAAAAAAATAAAAAATCTACTCAACACTATATCTATATGAAAATTAAATTTCTATTAGTATAAAATATATAAAATTTTGAAATAAAAAAAAACATAATGATAAACTATTATTGGATGAAAATAAAAACAAAAAGTAAAAAAATAAATTTGCTTCGTTTTTAAAATAATATATGTTAAATATTTAAATTCAATCGTCAATGATATACCCAAACCATTTCCGGGTTTATGCTAATATACTGTCTACTATATATAAATATTTTTATATTTCAGGGGTGTGAATGTAATATCTGCATTGAATTGGGTAGGACGAATGAGTTATAATATATTTGTAGCCTCAGGGATTGATATATACATTGATAACATGGACCAAAATACAAAATAAATATCAAAAAAAAAAAAATATAAAAATAAATGCCAAAATATGAAAAACAAGTTTATCTTATAGAAAAATACGTCATTTTGCTTCAACTTCACGCACTTTTAAAATATACGTATACAAGTTGTTACTTTTTAACAATATTTTAAAGGTCCAACTGTAATTTAAGATCTTAAGGATGATGGTAACATCAAACTGTTAGCCTGAAGGCAAACGAATAAGGCTTTTTAAAAATAAAATAAAAAAAATTCTTCAATCTTGTTTTTCAAGTTTTTTTTTTTTACCAATTTGATTATTTTTTTATATTCTTTTTTATCTCAAACTTTTTGATGATATATAATCCTTCTTCCAATTTTTTTTTATTTTAAATAACAATAAATGAACAGATGTTTTAAAATACATCTTTGGCTTGCTAACAGAAGGGCCAATTTTTGATAATTTTTTTTTGTTTTATTAGCATTGTTTTTCTTATATAATATTAGAGCTTTGAATTTTTTAAAATATTTTTTATTGGAGTTTATAGTATGAGCTTATTTGTTATTACTTTAACAAAAAATGATCAAATAATATTATTATATTTATAAATTTAAATTATAAAAATAATTTAAAAAAATTTTATTTCATAAAATGTTTATTAATTTAAAATTATGTTGTCAAGATTTTTTTGACATTTATTTTAAAAATTATTCAAGTTTCAAATTAATTTATTTTATTTTTTCAAATATCTGATAAATTTAAAAATATTTTAAATATTTAATATGAATTTGTAAATGTTTGCTTAGCTACATAAACATAAAATCAAATCTCGTTACATTAAACTATCACTGACACATGAAAAATAAAGTTAATTTGATATTGGTTGGAAAATATACAGTAACTAATTGAAATTAATAAATATTAAATTTCGAATTTTCGTTAGTTAAATTTTCCGTTTTCATAAAGCAAAAATTGACGTCATTTTATACGATGACATTTTCCGCTACCAAATTATTCACGAGTATATATTATTTGGAAATATATAAATATGTAACCATAAAATAATAATATATATTTACTAAATTTATACACAAAATCAGCAGTATGTTCAGTTATTTTGGTAATAATATATTGGATGATTTGCTTTGATTCAATTCAATAAATTTACTAAATGTTTTTCAGTTCAATGATTTTAAATGCTAAGCAATTTGTTGAACTGCATATTTTTATAATTTTTTGCCAAATTGAAAAAATAATAAATTTATTATTTATTTATTTAAATCAGCATAAATATAATTAAAATATCTGACATTTTAAATTTAAAAATATGAAAACATTTAATTTAACGTAATTGAAAGTTATTTTTTTAATCGATTTAATGTCAAAATGAAAAAAAAAATAAATATAAATAATAAAATATTACATGAAATATATAAATTCTGATAATTGTGATAATCGATTGTTCAGATATTAAATAGTATATTTTCAATTAAACTTGAAAATTGAAAACGACAGTTGGACTAACTTTTGTGTTTGAAGAATAATCAAATTTGACCAAACTCTGAGGTATAACAAACTATTTAGTATAAAATCTGTTTTGAACAGTTAATTAATTTATAAAAAATATACATATGATTTAATTTATATTTACAAAAGCCGATTAAACAATTAAAATTAACTAAAATTTCATAGCATTTGATTTGAAAAATAAACTTTTTCATTCATTGAACACAAAAATTTATAAAAATTATGTAACGAATTGCTTGACTATTTCGTAAAAACGACCGTAACAACGATCGTGACGCCGACCGTTACACTCGAGTCAATGTAAATTTTTTTCTATACCCTCAGTGTAAATAAGTTTTACTACAAAAATATTCTAATAGTTATAAAACAGAAAAATGATAAAATAAATAAATAAATAAATAAATCTTGACAAAACTTAAAGCTCAAAGTACACATAAAATAGTTCAGACAGAAGAGTCAATTTATATTTGTATCATTGGTTCAATACTTGTAGATATATATTGTTGAGTATTTTAAAAAGTGAGAAAACTTTTTGCAAGAATTGGATAGCTGACGTCTGCTGGACAAAGTTCTCTCAACCTCTAGGGTCCAGAGACGAACATTGCAGCAACAGAAGGAGAAGCAAAAGCAGTATCTCACTTACTGAAAAATAATCAGTAGACCGCAAAGCCACGAAAACTACTCTTTCCTCTATTTTTTTTTTATTTTTTGTTCTTAGGTTTTCCTCTCGTTTTTCTATCCAAAAGTATCTTAAACTTTTTCCAATCCTTCTTGGAAATTGGAAGTGGTAGAAAGAGACGAATCTGTCGCCAACTAGTCTTTCCAATTAGCTGAGGTAACTGGTAATCATGAAAAAAATATAAAACAAAAAAAAAAAGTATAAGAGAATTTTTTATATATATATATTTATAGGATAAAGTATCAATGTAGAAAAGTCCAAACTAAAGTTTTATTTAACTATATTTTTCGTTTCTTCATATATATTATTGTTTTTTTTTTTTTTTTTTGATGCAGATAGTAATGAAACAAAGTGTATAAAGTTACCACACATTATTATTATTATTTTTCAAAGTTTTATTGTAGGTATCATATCTTCATGTTGTTGACAATTATTAGCCATGTTTATCAACTGACAACATTCGTTTCAAGTCACTTAAAAAAAATAAAATATACTATGTTTAGTTTTTTATTTTTAATATGATAAGTATATTTTTGAGAAAAAAATTGAAACTGACTGGTAAAAATAAATTAAAAAGTATTCAACATGTGTTTTGAGTGTCGAATTAATCATTTAATATCAATCTATTAATCATCATGTTACAAAAATTAACACCATTGTAATTTTTTTTCATTAGAATATATAATTTATTATCATAACCTATTGTTGGATTTTATTTTTGAATGATTAATCTCGTTTAGATCACCAGTAACTTTCTATATAAAAATATATTATTTGAAATTGAATTAATAAATAAATTAGTTTTTTTTTTTAACACTTGATTTGATAGGTTTAAGGGATTTCAATAATGAAACAGAGACCTCTTGCGGACGGCTTTTAAAATCATAATATTTTAACAAACGCAAAAAAGAGAGAAAATACACTGTGTCTCATGTATTGAGACAAAGACAATAGACAATAATTATTATTTAAAAAAAATCTTTCTTTTTTTTCCTATACATTAGAGAACTTCAATAGAAAAATTTAAGTTAAAGTAATAAAAGTATATTTCCCATATTTAACCTCCAAAAAAATAGCAAATTCAACAATTAATTATAAAAAAATTAAGGTCACTTTACAAAATAAAATTGGATTGACAAATAGATGTATTTTTGTTTATAAATTATATTAACCGTTAATTATTAATTATTGCTTTAATAATTTGAAAATTATTTGAGTCAAAATAGATATTTGTATTATGTCACCTTTAAAAATATTATTGTATATATATTATATTTGTTTTTACATTAAGCAAAACACACATTGAAGAAGGTTAATTTGTCAAAAGTACATATATCAAAATAGACACAAATTTTCTCACATCATTCAATAGAACTCATGAAGAGTAACATGAGACAAATGGTTCTTCTTTAAGTGAAAACCACAGAGTGTTGATATTCTCTTTTTCAACCCTAACCTCAACTTAAACCTCAATTTACAAGCTAAACTATTTTAGACTTTTCAACATTTGAACTTTCACTATTATACTCTGACAGAGGTCAACGAAAAATAAAAAAAGTAATAATTAAATATAAAAGCAATGTTCAAAAATAAAAATACATAAATAGTAAATGTTTTTTCAATGAATTAAAAGTAAATCAGAGTAATGAACTACAAACGATAATAAACTGACTTTATTATATACATTTTAATATTATTTATAACTTTGTTTCTTCATCATTCATTACATTATCACAACACTTTATCTTTCTTTTTTTTTTTTTTCATGTATAGACTAAACTTTTATAAACACTATCTCTATCAGAGAACGTAGCCAAGAAGTTAGTTTTTTTTTAAAAAAAAAAAAAAAAACATGATATCAATATATTTATGTGTGTAAAGTATATATTTCTACAATCGCATACAGATTTAGCTATTTTGTTGTTTTATTTTCAATTTTATTTACTCATTTATTTATTATTTTTCAGAATAATAAATCTTCAAGTAAAAAAATATTAAATACAAGCAGCAAGTGTATTTTTTTTTATGGTTCACAGAGCACAATGATCTTCTGTTTGGATTTCTTTCGAACTTTAGTCTATAAATAACTGATAACTCAAAGTACGATAAAGATAAAACTAATGGTTATTTAATTCCGGTTTTGTGTTGTAATTATTATCAAAATATTTTTATCATAAATACATATAAATAATATGAATATATATAATTTGTAATTCGATCAAAACTTTCTCAAAGCAATCAAAATGTATTTTAAAAATTCCGTTAGAATTTTGGTAACTTAAAAATAAATAAAAACACTTTTTTTTTTT
Organism: Lysiphlebus fabarum; assembly: GCA_011426435.1. Lineage (NCBI taxonomy): Eukaryota > Metazoa > Arthropoda > Insecta > Hymenoptera > Braconidae > Lysiphlebus > Lysiphlebus fabarum. Next base: position 654,821 of record WSYQ01000045.1, on the reverse strand, counting down.
GTTTATTGTGATTCTGTCGCACTCTCATTGAATAATAATTATTTTTTTTAAATAAAAAATAGAAAGGAATTTTAAAATGTAATTTACTGCTATTTTTGTTATTGTATTTATTAATTTAAATTTAGTCATTTTATTATTAACAATAATCTGTGAATTTTTTTGTGCATATAATTGATATAGATATTTGATTGACGAATTAACTGTCATCGTCTTGATGGATATTTATTAGTGAAACAACACTTGATGTGTTCAAATAATTATAGATTTAGTTTGCAAGTGCATGACTTGTATCAAATGAAATATTCGCATAAGCCATGATTGGAATAAGTAAAATTTATCTATATTGCTGGATGACATACTGTTGGTAGAATTCAAGTTTAGGCTTGTGGCTTTATGCGTTCTTGTTTAAATTCATGCCTCTTGGGCAATTCATATTTCGAATATCAAGTCGAGTTTCTACCAAAACGATATACAAAATACATATATGCAACGAATACTAAGTGCCCGCGAGGCATCTAATCATTAAAACATAGAGAGAGAACACATTCAAAGTGTCCAAGTCAACAAATCCTGCATATACATTTATAAACTACTATGTCGATGGTCAATATATATATCATAAAATTTATGATGAATATTATTAACTATTTTTCATTACATGATTAATTAAACATTGATGATTTCGGCATCGTTCCAAAAATTTAACAAGGTTTTAAGCCAATCAATAATGATGCTGCTTATCGATATATTTAATGACACTCAAAGCATCAACATAAATATCATGTCTATGTATAAATTGTCATGTTAGTTATAATTTTAAAAAATGTAATGTTTTAAAGATAAAATTTTTAAAACTATTATTTTATCTGCTTTAATAGTAATTTAGAAAAAAAATTATAAATGAGTTACTTGAATTCCAATTGAAAAAATTAATTTAATAAATAATTTCACTTTGAAGGGATGTTCATTGCATTTAAATTTAGTAACACCATGACTACATAATGTAGTTAAAAAGACATATACTACATCTACTATATTTTATAATTACAACAATGACTACACCAACAGAATATGGTGACTAGACAGCTACAATGACTACACTATTTACTACATTTTTTTAAGTTTTTTATTATTGTTATATTCATATTATTAATGCTATTATTATTAAATGATAAAAATTTTTATTTTATAATTATTGTAATGAAGTACATTTATTTTTAAAATAAATTCACTAATTATAAAAGAAAGTAATACTACGAAATACTACACTATACTACATAACTACAACTGACTACACTAAAAACTACAAAAGTTGTAGTCAGAAAATTACAAGTACTACATAGCTACACATTAACTACACGATGCTACACAATGACTACACTTAGAGTTACACCATGACTACACCAATAAGTAAACCCTCATTTCAGACATCAGTGATGCTGCGAGACGAGACGAGACGAGACAAGAGACAGCTAACTCTCGTCTCGTGTCGTCTTGAATTCTTTCGGTCAACAATTTATTACAAATAAAATTGAAATTAGAAAAACTTATAAAAAATTTATTATAAATAAATCATAAATATATATCAAAATAAAATAAAAAATAAAAATAAAAACTAAATTATTTGTCTCTTGATTCTTTTCTCGCGTATATCGACATCGGTGTCTCGTCTCGTCTCGTCTCGTCTCGTCTCGTCTCGTCTATCGCGGCATCACTAATTTCAGTTGTTTAAATAATCAATGAAATTAAAAAAAAAAATTCTATATTTCATTATACATAATTTTGTCAATTTAATAAAATAATTTTCATATCTTGTAGTCAAAAATATATAAAGATAAAATTTTAAATTTGAAAAAAAAAAAATTTCATCTTTGACCTCAGTTAAAATTTTTCAACATATTTCAAATGATTTTTAACTGACATTAAATTAAATTTAAGTTTGGATAAAATAAAAATTTTTACGAGTAGATATTTTATTATAAAAAAATTATAGTTTACACAAAAATATAATATTTTTCAAGTATAATATTAAACTCTCATGTTGAGTTAACATCATAATGTAATGTTTTATCTTACTATATAGCGGTAAAAATTTTTTTCAATAAATATAAAACGTAATTTTTATTTATATATATATATAAATACTTTTTTTTTATTTTTATTTACAAGAAAAGATCCAATGATGACCCCTGAATATGAATTTACGTTTAATGTATATATACAGTATAAAAATGGTTATCATGTATCGATGAATAACCTATACATACATCGAAATGTCAATGTGTATAATGGTAATGTTGTGTACCTGTCAGACATCACGAAAGAGCGACTGCATCTCATTGAAAACCCAAAACGGGCATAATGGATTTATCCGTTAGACCCTTGATGGTCAATGTACATATATATATTTTTTTTTTTATTTTAACTACTACTATTATTATAAATTGAAATTTTTTTCATTTACCATTTAATAGCAAATAAAATACTTGTCTATTTATATTTTTTTAATTTGAAATCAAATATGTACATGTATATTGGAAATTGAGTGAAGAAAAAGAGTAGACTAAATAAAAATACGAATTGTCAATTTTTTTTTTTTTTTTTCTACCCCTATCACTCAATCCAATTTTATTATTATTATTTTTTATTTTAAATCCATTTTTTTATCAGTTGGGTAATTTTTTTTTTACACACACACATTTAAAATAAAATTTTAAAAATTTTTTTTTTTTAGAAATATAAATGGACTCAATACATGTACACATTTATTTGTCTGTAGATTTTTTTTTTTTTTTCGTTGTGTTATATATGTATGTATATATAGTGAAAATAAAAATTGCATTTCTAGTTGCAGATTATTTTTATTCCCACAATAACCAAGTTTCTCTGTTGTGGTATTTTAACCATCAGGCCCAAACCATATTCTCTCAAATAAAAAAAAGATATGGGCATATGATTTTTCTGTTTAATTCTCTTCCGGGTTATTTTATTTTTTTTTTTAAATATATTTTTAAAATCTCTTTCAAGTTTTATATTTTTTTTCTTTATTTAAACCACCTGGCTAGAGATGATTTAAACCACAGCTTTAATATCCTAGCCAACATCATATTTTTTCACAAAAATTTTTTATTCTAAAAGCAAAAAACAGTTACTAATAAACAAATGAAAAAAAAAGTCTCTAAAAATTCTAGTAAAATATATCGATACAAAAGTCTATATAACCAATGAAATATAATTTTATATTTTCTCACATTTTAAAATTTTATTATTTTGTTATACTGAGTATAAAAAAAATGAAAAAAAAAAAATAAAAATGACATTATGTACAGAAGCACAGTGAAAATAGAGTTATATATTTTTCAAGCACCAAAAGTATTTTTTTATTTTTTTATTTTTTGCTTCTTTGGGTGTAATGTTGAAGGAAAAAAAAAAATATATAAAGTTGGGTTAAAATTGGGTAGTTTTCTGGTTATTCTGAAACTTCTTGTGAGCAATTTTGTAATGTATATTTTTTTTTTTTTTACTTTTTGTCAAGTGCACCTTATGACTTTCGTGGAATACTTGACCGCATCAGAATAATAGCTGGTTTGATACTAACCAGACCACCATAAGACGACGATAAGAAACCCTTTCGTCATCTCCATACAGACATTTTAACATATATTTTTATTCAGCAACATTATTTGTGAGTAACTTGAAGAATAAAATTTTCATAGAGTCATGATATCATGTAGACATTTTCACTGAATAAATAAATATGTTTATATAAAAAAGCTCTTGATACTAAAAGATGATCCAGATTCTAAATAAAAAAAAATATAAATTTTCAGTTTGATATTTTTTATTTTAATAAAATTTATAATATAATTTAAATTTAAAATATTAATTATACATATATTATATTTAATCTATAAATAGATTTTGTGAAACTTGATGATCGAAATTTAATAACGTTTATGTAGTTGTTGTTATCATTAATTTATAGTTTTCAATATTTGCGGTAATTATAGAAATTGATAAACAAATCCATATCAATGACATTTGATGTACATGCAACTGATAATGAAAATATTTACACGAATAATAATAGTAAATACATATTTTAATGGTAAATGAAATTTAATTATGAGTTACTTTAATTTCTCCAGACAAGAAAATACTTATTCCTGAAGTTTTCTTACAAGAGCTTAATAAAATTTTAATGCAAAATAAAAAAAAAAAAATAAAAGCACTGAAGTAAATTACAAGAAAGATTATATATTGAAGTTATATATTACTATTTGAGAAAAATTACTGTTAATATTAATTAATTAAAATATTTTCTATTTGCATTTGTATTGTTGTTTTTTTTTTTTTGTGAAAAAGATTTAAAATAAAAGATATAAAAGTTTTTAAACAAAACCAGAATTATGATGATGATAATTATTATCTTAATTAAGATAACAAAAATTATGAAATTAAATTATAAACTGTTTAATCAAATTAATATTTGAGGAATATTTTGTTATCGTATTTATTATTTGACATCGTGTTTCCATTTTTTAATTCAAAAAAATATAAAAAGAGATAATATTTTTATCTACAAAAAAAAAAAAAAAAAATAGTAATATTGCAAAACAAATTAATACTTTTTCTATATATTTTTTTTTCTTATTTTAAAGTTAAATACAGAGCTGAGCTTTTAAGCATTCAATTGAGACTATTTGAATTTTTTGGAGATAAAAATATTGTTTCCATTTTTATTGATTTAATTTTTTAATAGAAATATGAAAACGAGATATCAATTATTATTTGTTTTAATAACATTGTATTTTGTGAAAATTATACTATCGAAATGTCATCGATTGAATTTTCTTTTTTGAAAAATATATACACTTGTTCAAACTTAAAAGACTATTTGATATTTTACTTGATGAGTTTTTAATACAGTAAAAAATTGTGTTTTAGATCAAGTAGGTCTTTTAGATGAAACAAAAAAGAAACTAGCTCTTTAAAATTTAAGATTTTTTTCAGTATGAAAAGCCTACAAAGGTGGAAATTAATATCTACTTTTATTCTTTAATCTTGGTTTAACTGAAATATATTAAAATATTTTAAAATGATATACAAAACAGTATGGTCATCTAAAAATAAAAAATAAAATGAATAAAAAATTTGCTAACGTCATCTATATTTCAGTTGATAATTGATAATTCAGATTGATGTCATCGATTAATCTATTTGAAATTCATATCATCTTCAGAAATAAATTAACAAAAAAAAAAAAAAAAGTAAAACTGTATAATTAAAATAAAAAATATGATACTAAATTTTTATTATTTTTTATTTTTACATGAAAAGTTAAAATATAAAAGCTTTTTTTTTTTTTTTGATGTGGTTTTTATAATTCAGTTGTAATTTTTTATTTTTTTATTTTAAGCTCTGCAATTGAATTTTTTTAAAATAATTAATATTAAAAATAAAACAGAATAATTCTTTGAAATTTTATTATAATTTTTTTAAAAAAACTCTATCAACCGTCCTGCATATTTCTATAATTAACCAAGTGCAACTGACTTAATTCATCGACCTCACGTTTGTAACTTCCGTTTTTCACTTCCTGCATATTCTATATTTATACCTATATATTTTTCATTTCCTTTCCGGTGATCTCTTTTTTCCTATTTGCTTATTATTTTTCTTTCATATAAACGTTTTTTATTTATATATTTATTTTTATAGACTTTCTTTTTATGAGAGAGAAAATATATATATTCATCCAGGTTTTTAGTGACACCAAGATTGCCAAATGACAGTCAACTTTTACTTTTTCATCAATGACTTTCAAATTACTGCCAAAATGATTTTCACTTTGACATTTAATATTATCAATTGTTTAATAATAATAGTAATTATTTATTTATCAAAAATATTAATTTATAATTTAACAATAAATAATTGAATAATAATAAATAATTGACAAAACAAATAGTAAAATTATCAAGTCATTTTAATGATTTTATTAATAATTATTATTATTATTTATTAACAATAGTTATTATTTATATTTTTGTTTAATTTTATCATTTTAAATTTTTATATAATCATTGAATAATAATAAATAATGAATAAAAACAAAAATCATTATTTGACTTCTGAAATAAATAGTCTCTAATCAATAGTTGTTTTTTATATTAAAAACTAGCATTCAAAACCCGTCTTTGACAGGATACAATAATAATTATAATTTTGTCGATGTTGATGTGTTACGTTGTTTTATATATTTTAATATATTTTATATTTTAAAAACCCTGAAGATGACGAAAAAATCATTATTTACCTTCTGGTGATCGCAAAACCCCATATCTTCCAATAGACCAGAATAATTAAAACCTAATTTTATTATCTAATTGAAAAAACACTGAAAATGACGAAAAAATCAATTTTCACTTTCTGGTGATTGTAATACGTAACCTGAATAATTTTTTTGTAAACCTAAACACTCCTAACCTCAAATTTCAAGTGAATCGGACGAGTAGTTAGCGTAAAACTGCGTTTCCAAGAAATCGTCTCTTTTTTTTATTGTATAGATTATCTTATTTATATGTTATATTTTTATTTATGTTATATTGAGATTGTAGAATATAATCTCAATGAAAAATTTTTTTTTTTAAAATAGTTGCAGATAATTTAAGACATACATAAGAAATCAAGAAATAAAGTAATGGAAAAAAATTAAGTAAAATGTTTCAATGAAATTGAAGATATATATTGGAATCCAAGAAATTACAGTATATGGATAAAGGCTAAATGTATTATATAAGGACCACAGTATCTCAATCCTTTATTCCCTGTGCGGTCATAGGTCAGTATCAAAGTTAATTGAGAATTCGATCGGGTATATCTCCCTGGTGATATTCCCTCTTTGGGAGTCGATATTTTGATTTATCACATGTTCCAACAGTTTATACATACAGTTATGTGATTTACATAAATTATGAAAAATCTATTGTCTATTAATGACTTTTAAAATTATGATAAATAAATATTAAATTTGTATTCATATTTTTTAAAAAAAATATAAATTAATTTCTTTAACAAATAAATACAAATAAAATTAAATGTTTTGATAGTCCTGACTGATTTCAAGATAAGAAAATAATTCTGCAATTTCTAAATTATTCATAAAAATTATTATAAATAAATTATTTAATTTTATCAATAATTATGAGTCAAAATAATATTTATTTATAAAAAAAAAATAATAACAATTTCTTTTTTCTATATAAATAATTGAGATAACAAGCTAAAAAAAATTATCTGATTTCTCTAAGATGATTTGTAAAAAAAATTAAAAATTACAGATTAAATTTACATCTCTTGTTGCTCACAAGTACAGCACAAAGCTCTACAAATTTATCTAAAAAATATATTAATTTCAAATATACATGTATAACACTGATAATTAATTAACATTCCACTCATTTTTCTAAAAATAATAAATTCATAATTAATCAAACAATATCACTGAAAATTCCATCAAATCAAATATCACTTTGTCATTCATTGGACAACAATATGATTAATAACAAAATATTTTTTTATGTATACATAAATTTTCTAAATATAAATATAAACAAAATTAATTAACAATAACATGTAAAGAAATTAATTCAAGCATAATTAGTAAATACATAAATAAATTCATCAAAAGTCAATACTTGCTGAAAGCTAAATATTAATTAATCGAGTACCCACTGGACACCAATTAAATTTTCGATTTTAATTATATATTCATATATAATAATAATAATAATATTAATACATGTATGTAAAATTATTTCTCTTTTAAACTTGTTTGTTGAATTTATATCTAAAAGTTGTATCGCGAGTAGATACTACTGGGCTTTAATATACGCATTCAACAATATTTATATATATGTATGTATGTATGTATATATCTGGACCATTACCAAGCTAGGTAAAATTATGCACACCAGAGATTTAAGTTGAAAATATATACACACAAGTCATATATATGCACATTGTGTTAATATAGTTTACAGAGTGGTCTCGTGGGCACCACACATTCTAATATAATTATAGCACGAATCTACGGCTTACAATATTCATGCACGCATGCAGCTGAATATTAAGGACACTTTATTATTACAAAACCTTTTGCTTTCCAATGGATTATAAACCCTATACTATACTGCTTAAGCACCCGTGAACAATTATAATAATTTTAAATTAATTTTTAAATTATTATTCATTTTATTTATTTATATTTTATCTATACTTATTATTATATACAATAGATATACGAAATAATATTTATTATTATTGTTATTTTATTTTGATAAAATATATTTAAAATATAAAAATTATTATCCAGTCATGGGTTCGATCCTGATCACTGACGCCATGTATCGAGTGGTGAGCGCAAGCTGACTGTATAACTGTCCAGGTTTTTCATGTTTTTCCTGGTCGATAATTGGAATTGGGTACAATTTGAATGCATTACAAAATCGATATCCATGACTTTCGAAAAAAAAAAAAAAAAAAGAGAAGAACGTTCAGACAAATGTGTTGAAGATTTTATTAAAAGTCTTCAAAGGATGAGCACATTAATCTCCTAAATAAATAAATTTGAAAATTATTATCGTAGATATTGACTATTGAAAAATTATAATTGAAATATTTAACAAAAAAATTATTCTTTTTCATGAACTAGTATATAAATTACTAGGAATTGATGATCATTCGCAAAATCATAATTTATTATTTAAATCGCCAAACCAATCAATTGCTTTTTACTAAATTCAATTTTACATTTTCATTATTATAATACTATTGTTGTATTATAATATCATCATCCAAATTCATGTTGATTAATTAACTTTTTTTCAACTCATTATTATAGATATATTATAAATAATATAATATTATTTTAATATTTTTAAAATATAATAATAATTTTTATATATAGTTATTCATATTTCCATCATATAACGGCAATGCCAATTATTTAGATTAAAATGGAAAGTAGCACGAGCTTACTCACCAACAAAGCAAATTTAAAAAATAAAAATTTATATATATAAATGGTATCCAGCACACGCATTTCTTTATTTTACTTGCACATACCGCTTAGCATCACAATCCGTACAAATTGGTCCGCTCAAATTGAGCGAATTGCCGAGAACTCGGGTGTTGCTGGTGTTGTGGTGTAGGTGTTATCCATGGTATGAGAAAAAAAAAAAAAAAAAAAAAAAAAGGAAAAATAAAAGATAACAAAAATAAAAAAAAATTAAAAAATAGAAGACACATATACCCTCGACGTCGTTTGCGCTCGTTTTCAATTCTCATACCCAAACTCTCAGCAAACCTCAGTTAATCCACCCACACCATGACTCTATGGGTTCGTATAAATATGGAAATTTTACCCTTCCACAGTAAAATTCTATTCTCCAACTATTTTCATGGTTAAGGTATATATATATATATACAGATGTGAAAAACGTTTCGTGCGACCGGATCATACACTACACATTGAATTTAATGCTTCAATAAAAAAGAAAAAATAAAAATTTCAAAATAAATTAAAAGACAAAAAAATATATATATTTTTTTTTGTTCAACTGATTTCCCAGTTGACAAAAGACTGAGGTGTATTTGATTTTTTAAAATTATTTTTATTTCATATATATTATTTTTTATGATTATTGTGGTACAAAAAAAAATAAAAAACAAAAATATATAAAAATTTTTGTCGACATATATATTTGTGGTCAGTAGATAACTGAGCGAATAATTACAACAATAGTGAACAATTTTTATGTATATACATTATTTTATTTATAATTTTATTTGAGTTTTTTTTATATACATATATATATTTATTTATAAATGTGTATGTGTATATGCATGGAGATGGATGAATTAGTTTGCAAAATACTCAGAATGTAACCGCGAGAAGCCATCAATGATTCAACTCATTTTAGTCTATAACCAACCAAACTCAAGTAGATTTATATATATATTATATACATATTGTATAACCAAAGTTTATATATATTTTGTCACAAATTTATATATGTATATATGTGAGATTAAGTGCGGCAAACTTGCAAGCGAGTTAACCACTAATTAGCATTCAACAAAACCACGCATTCAGTGCACGTTTGTTACACAGATTTTACGGATTAAATGTAGTGTATATATGTATTCTGTATGAACCTATATTTATGTATAAAATATGGGTTCATCCTTCAATTTACACTTAGATAAAGATTAAAATTTTTGGTTAAAAAAAGAAATTTTTTTTTAAATAGAATTGCTTTTTATATGGATTTTTTTAAACTTTTTTAAATTTATTGATTAAAAGATTTTTAAAAATTTATAGCCCTGTGAATAATTGAATAAATTGTTATCTATTTTTCATTTAATTTTTTTTAAATGATTTTTTATTTTTATTTTTATGATGCTACATGTATTTTAGAGCTGCATATGGGTTGATTTATTTTTAGTATAAAAATCCGGATGTAGAGTAGAAAAAAAAATTAAAAAAAAAAAATTTAGAATAATTAATTCATCATAAAAATGACGTCAGCCACGCGTTTATAACTGAAACTTGACTGAATAAATTTTTTCCCATGACTTAATAAGTTTTCTAAATTGAAGGAAATTTGTTATAAAGGAAACGAAAACTTTTTTTTTATTTAAATTTAAAAAGAAATTATTTTAATATAAAAATAGAACTAGGTATATTTAATATATTATTTTCAAGTCATTGTATTTTGTTTACAAAAAAATAATCACAACTTAAAAGTAATCTATTTTAATTCCAGGTTAGGTTTTAGATAAGAAATTATTTTGCAAATGATTTCAATATGACAACAGAATTTGCGAAAAATATTTTATTTAACATATATAAAAGAGTGTCAATTTCAACAGATGTCTCAGATCTATAATGGGGTATAACAAAATTGTTGAGAAATATTGCTTTTGTTCATTCAACTGTTCAAGACAGTTTATATACAATGAGGTGAAATTATTCATTTCAAAGATTTCACGATGACGTGTGTATAATTTCGTGTGACTTCAACTTTGAATTGTCATTTCAAAAAATTTATATATAACTTCAACTGATTTAATAAATTTCAACTCATTTGTAATCACATTAAAGTCAGAATAAACCAAAAGTTTCACAAGTTGATCGTTTCGTTTTGAACTTAAATACCATCTTTATATTGAATAATATTTCTGTATTATTTTAACCTAAATTCTGTGAAATTTCTGTAAATAAAAACTTATAATTATTATATATTTTTTCATCAAAAAATATTATGATAAAATTATAGACAAAAAATTTTCCCACTGACTCGTCACTTTTTTCTCAAAATTTCTCTTTATACACACGTTTTTTTTTTAGTATAAAATTAATTTTTAAATTAAAAAAAAAAAAATTATAAATAACAATAGTTAATTATATAAATTTCATAAATAATTTCACTTTATTTCAGACTACTTAAAAAATATTACAAGTAAAAATTAAAGTATATTTGTTTGTGTTTTTTTTTTTAAATTAAAATAAAACTAGGTATATAATTTTATTGAAATAAAATGGCCCGTGTTAAAAAAATACACTTGATCATGACTTTATGATGAATTTATCATGAATATTCATCTAAGTTAACAATGCTGAATTCATGATGAATTCATGATAAAGTCATGATGAAGTATATTTTTTTTACACGGGGGATTATATATACAAAATATATAATTAAATTAAATAATACAATTATTGATATATTGGTCTAACCTTAAATAATATAGCATTGTCCTATTGACCCTCATTCGCGTAACTTACTGTTGACAGATTTTACAGTATGTCCAGTCAGAATATATAAGTGTTGTTTTTGAAGTATATCGTTTACCACTGTTACACGTTTGACTATAGTTGGTAATGCGGTTTTAGTTGGCTGAACTCAAAACCCCAGTAATTTGCACCAATGCCAACTATCTTTTTCTATTTTTCTCTCTCTGTAAAATACTCTCACGTGACATGGTTTGTCAACGAGTTTTCATTCCATCTGATATCACACACATCAAAATCACGCCCCGGATGTTTCTAGTATTTCCGAGTGTGTATATTTTATAACCTATAATTCATATTTACCACTTTTTTTTTTATTTATTTATTATTTAACCACAAACAAAAAAATGTATTATTATTTTATTTTTAAATCATTCTATGGCAATATAAATAAATATATTTTATTAAAATTATTATATTTTATATATGCATTGGTTTTATAAGCATCAGGATTAAAAAATAAAAAGTCATTATTTTTTATGCATTTTTTTTTTTTTTTCACTCGGAAGAATTATGAGCTGATGAACACATGGAAGAAGATAAATAATAAATATATATATTCAAGTTATTTTTAAATTATCTTTTTGATTTTGCTTTGAATCTTTCTTGCATCCAAAAAGTTATTTAGTATTTTAAATTTAACTGAATAGAGCAAATGGAAATCTTATTATCGAACGAAAGTTGGGTATCATTAATCACGCCACTCCTGCTCTTATTATTAATCAACAGTGATATGTGATAATCGAATTTTCGAATACCTATTAGTCCAATATATATATATATATTTAAATAACATGCCAAGTCGATTATATGCATCAAGTTGTTAATTACTCGAAATACAAAATTTACATATAACATTTGTATCAACATCATTCGTTTTATTTGAAATAATAATTGAAATAAAATACATGTCAAAGTAAAAAAAGGTTAAATTGTTTTAAAAATACTATTAACCAGATATTCATGTATTGAGAATTTCAAAAAACTAATTTTACAAATGTCATTTGTCAATAAATTGTTTATAATAATTTTTTACATACAACAATGACAAATAAAAAAAAAACAGATAGAAAAAAGCAACATTATGTTATTATAACAGTTAAACAGTTTAAAAAATATTGCATATAAGAATTTTAATGTCTCAAAGTTTAGTCGAGGTGACGTAAATATGAAAACTAAAATTTAACCAGAAGATGCTGTACACTATCTCATTAACTATTAAAACCTAAAAGATTATTCTCATTTTACCATCAACATGATATATATGTTACCGCATTGCGTATAGATATATGTGTATGTGTATATATACACAGAGAGTATATTAAAGTGTATAAACCGTATGACAGGGCTATGTTAAATTTAATTAGTTTGCTAATCCAGTAATATTGTGAGCGTCAGACATCGACACCGTCTGCCATCTATATATTTGCACACACCAGGCTGTTCCAACGATGATAGACAAATATCATTTATATTATATTATAAATTTTATATTTATCCATTAATATACTAATTTTATAATGTTTATAAATGATATAAATCTCTTAATTTTTTTACATATATAAGAAACAACAAAATTATTATATTATAATGTTTTAATTAAAAATGAATTATGTGACAAAAAATTTTGTTTGTTTAGGTTATTTTTTTTTTGTAGCAAGTTAATATTGTTGTGGATGAAATGTTGAAGAAATGTGGTTGCTGTTGAAAGATTTCTTTACAATATCCTTGAAAAATATTTTGTAGAGTAAATATTACCAAGTAATCTTCAACAGTTGTTCCAAGTTGTTTTTGAAAAGATCTTGCTGTCACGTGACATACTCTTATGTGCTTTTATAAAATTAGGATAATCTTGGGTGTATTGTTATAAGTTTGCATTTTCAAATTTTTATTAAATAGGTAGCTGAAGAAATTTGATGATTCGACTCAGTACTAAGTAACTTTTTCACAAAATATTGATGTATTATGTAAATGACAATTTAAATCTGGTGTATCGTCTATACCTATTTTCAGAATCTAGAATTTTTCAGTTCAAATGATCGCTGTTTTTTTAGTTATTTAGAGGTAGCTAAGAAAAAGTTTTCCCCAAATTTTCTTTGCATTTTTTCCGAAAGAAATTTGACAACTTTTATGAAAAATAATGACATGTCATAGATTTATATTTTTTTTGAAGTTTAACAGTGTGGAATAAAACTAGAATAAATATACACAAAGATATAAAAAAACGAAAAAATATAGTTGACTAGTTCCTCTATTTTATAATTTATTTTCGTAAATGTATTCGGTTTGACTAGCCCAGTCATCAGACCGTTTTAATATTTCAGTTAAAATTTTTTTTCATTTGTTTTATAAATCTATTAAAAAAATTTCAATAATAATTATATGTCAATATCAGTACTTAGTATAATTATTGAAAAAATTAAATAATATTATTTAAATCTTTTTGAAAAAAAAAGATAAATAATCAAAATTTAGAGCACACCTCAGACGAATATTGGCAGCAGGCGGACAGCTGCTGTTGCCTGGTATATTGAATTTCGGATTTAAAACATTTCTATCAGATAGCAAAGAGGAAAGAAAATAAATATATATAAAAAAATATGAAAAAGACTCGTGGTTTAGAGTATAGATATACCAATATGTATATAGGATATAAAATATATGTACAACACAGAAGATAGCCTGAAGGATCGAAGTTGAGGATGCGCATCGGCGGAAATGATGGCAGATGGCTTGAAAACGTGTATATATAGGTATAAAATATATTCAGGTATATTTTTAAACAAACTGAACATCAAGAAAATGGTTAGTATATGTACAGTCGATGTAAGGAAAATAAAAAGACACCGGCAACTTTAGACACCTGCTAAAAAATGCCCAACAGGATTTTTGTTGGTTGAGTTAAGGTAGTATTTTTTTCTGCATCTCATTTCCATTTTTTATTTTTTTTTTTCAACAATAGATATCTTTGTCTATTTATTTCTCGAAACATTTCAACGAAAAGAAAATAATTTGATCTACTAGAAATTAAAATGACCAGGGGTAAGTTCCAAAACCTCATTCTGGTCGGATCTTCAATATGGCGGCGATTCAGTGTTTTATATTTTTTTTTGGTGACAGCCGTGACAACCTGTTATTCGCTATTTTCGTTATTACAATAATGATTTAATCGCTATTACTTATCATTGATATAAATAAAATATGAAAAACTAATTATATCACCGTCTTTGAAATGAAAAAATGTAAATATTTTCTAGGGAAGTGAATAGGGATTTTTGAAATTTTTCGTAGGTTTGATTTGAATTTTGAATCGTCGCCATCTTGAAGATTCAACCAGAACGAGGTTTTGGAACTTACCCCACAAATTCTGGTATATTATTTTTATTTTGTTTTTTTTTTTTTTTTTTTTTTTTATTTTCCTGTTTGTCTTTAATCGACTAACGGTCCTCCTACCCTTCGATAAAATTCACCATATGCCGATGCACAAATAGAGGGGTGATGTTCATAAGTATTTCCGAAACTATCATAAGGCAATCGTTTTACCGAAATTCATGAAGTTGAAATTTTTATTTTTTGCTTTTAATATTTTTTCATAATATAAATCAATATTTTTTAATTTTTTTTATTATTTTTTCATGAGCAGGTGGCTTCGTCAGTTGCAATAACTTTTTTATTTTTATTCGAAATTCTCTTCCACTAATTCATTCTTTAAAATAAAAAAAAAACTGAAACGACTCTTCGCAAACCACTGATTTCCAACAATTTAATCACTAAAAAATAATTATTTTTTTTTATTCGATTTATTATAATCTTTTGGATGGTTTTGTCTAAAAATTGTATCTCATTTTTATCTCTACACATCTACCATCAATGTTAATATAAAAAAAAATGTAAACTACTTGTAAATTCATTTATTTATATTTTTATTCAATATTTCTATACTCAACTTTGAAGCTATTTAAAATACTTGATGGAATTTCTTTCCTCAAATGGAAAGCATGTAAAAATCAATATGTATATACATTTCTATCGGATACAAAGTAAATGATATTTTTTTTTGTTTTTATTTTATTTCCTTCAAAGAAATAAGCTAAGAAAGTGGAAATGATTGATGATTATATGTTGGGCACTTTTATGTGATACCTTGAACTACTAATTAGACGCAACTTTGCACAACTCAGTTGGTTGTCTTTTTTGCATAAAAATTACTGAATGCAAAAAATAAAAAAATAAACGAAAACAAAAAAAAAATATATATAAAAAAAATACTAAATTTCTCCATTCACTTTTACCCAAAAAATACACCTGCCGATTTTCGTGAACACATAACACATTTGAACATCATTTTGGTGTTTTTTTTTTTATTCTTTTTTATTTCTCCGTATATATCAGCATATATAATTGACATGAATTCTTAAAACTAAATTTAAATTATTCAAAAATTTATTTTACTCATTATAATTTACAATAATAAATTAAATTTTTATCCAAACATCATTAAAACATCTATACTTACCAAATTTTTTTAATTAAACATATCATTTTTATTATTAAAATAAAATAATTTTTTAAAAAATACTATTATCAGTAGTATAAGCAACCACTTGATGTAATTTTATAAAAAAAAAAACTGTGTGAAAAATGTTATAGTCACTTGTACGATTTTCCATGAATTCGAATGAAAAAAGAAAAAAAATTTATAAAATACGAAGCATCCAAAAAAAATCAGTCGGTGGTCCAAGGATTGAAAAAAATTATATCATGCCTGGGCCCTGGTACTGGGCACCATAAAAAAAAAGAAATATAAATAAGAACCAACACAAGGAAAAAAACCACCTGCCACTTGGGGGCACATCAGGGATATTCAAACCGTCATTCCTTCTTTTCCTTTTTTTATTCTTTCATTTCGTATATAAAATATATGATATTTTATACTTCTCCTACTTTTGCATCCTGTTCTTTACATATATTTTAAAACGTGATAAAATAAGAAAGATGCTCTTGTAAGGCGCAGACGCATATTATTTTTCCCTCTTTATCAGCAATATAAAAACGTGTTTTTTTTCGTTATATTCTCTCTCTTATTTTGTCCCCCTTTTTTTACGGGGCACGCATTCTCCTTCTCGCTGATGGTTTTCAACTTCTACTCCTTCTACTTCTCTCAGGCTGTAATTCAGTACAATATAGTAAAAAAAATAAAGAAAGACAGTTGACGCGAGAATATAGGACATTGATGTGCGCAACAGAGAAAAAAAAGTAAATAAAATAATATGGTGGGGGGTAACACTAGTGCTAAGCGTCGGGACGCTCAGTTGCTGTGCGACAGTTGAAATGCGCGCTACTTGAAATAATATTTCAAATATATATATTCGTACTAAAAAATGCAACAATATACTTTACGCGCCAAGTTTTAAAACAACAATTAATATTATGATTTTAATATTATTTTTGGACGCATAGTTATAAAATTATTATTATTTTTATAATTTAAATAATATTACTCAATTATTGAACAATCAACAAAATATTTGTGAAAAATTATATTTTACAGTTTTTACAGTTTTACTGCTATTGTGAAAGTGAATTTATTGTTATAATTTTTTTATTAAATAAATATTTAGTTTTGTTAAATATTATTTTAACAAATTAAAGAATATAATAATTAAACATATTAATTTATGTTTATAATTTATTTATGTGTTTAAATTGTGAAATAATAATTATAATGGATTTATATCGTGTTATTTTTATGTGATTTAAATCTTGTGTTACATTAAAAAAATAAAATAAAATAATCAACAAAAATAAATAATTATTTTAAATAAGTTTTTTTTAATTATAAATAGTGAAAGGTGAAAAAGCAATGTTAACATTTCGATAAAATTTATTTTAATTTAAAATAAAAAAATATATATTTTTTTAAATTGTGTATCAAACGTAAAGCATTGATAACCTCTGTTAAATTTTGGATATATATCGTGAATGGCTTTTATTTGATATCAATAAAATCCACAAATTATAAACGTGGATAAAAAAATAAATAATAAAAAGTAAATATTATTTGAAACAATATGGATACAAACAGGAAATCTAGGATCATGAAATTTTCATTGATAAATTTGATGCTGCTTTTGTGCATTGGTGAGTGAATTAATTTTTTTTAAAAAATATCAAAAATATTAAAAGTTGAACTAAAAAAAAAAAGGAGTATTAGTCAATATTTAGTCAGCCGAAAAGTGATATTTTCATAAGCGACGGTGTTATCAATGACCCAAGTGTATCATTCAAATATAAATGTACAATAATAATTACAAAATTATTTTAATATTTAATAAATAATCAAAAGTTATAAATAAATTCAAAAAGCTATTTATTTATAAATATTGCAGTATCACGATTTTTGGAGTATTAAAAAATTACAAAGTCTTAAAAGTCGTGATTTTTATAAACACAAATATATATTTATAAAATTATTTTTTCTTTAATTAAATTTCAAATAAATTTATTTATACTTAACTTTAAAAAGTTCAAGTAACGTTCAAGTTATTTAAAAATTTAAATTAAAATTATTTAAAAACATTTGTAAAATTAATTGATAAATTAAATTTTTAAATGAAATAAATTATTAATTTAAAATAAAAATAATTCATACAATATCAAAAATACATATGGTTAATTTAAATATAATAATAAATAATAAAAAAAAAAATTTAATTTCAACAGTAACTTGAAAGTATCGAGTTGGCATCGATCTCGTATTAAATCAAGGTCGTGAAAGTTGTCGAGTGAGACTTTGAAAAACACTTTAAAATCTACACAAACATACAAATGAAATTTTATTTTCACCTATACATTGAATAAAAAAATATAAAAACCAGTTACCTCGCCCAACAAGCACAAAGAAAAACTTTACATTGGACAAATAACTCGTTTTAACTTGAAAATATTATAGTACTATAGTTTTTTTATTTTTTTATTTTTTTTATTACTTTTCTTTTGGTTTTACTTTATCGACCTCTACTAAAAATTATAAAACTAAAATAAAGAAAACTCACTAATAAAACTAATGTATCAAAGATTTTATAATCAAATTAAGTCAATAAAAATGTTGAAAAATCAAAAAAGATATTAATTATATTCCTCATAACTTTGACAATAATAATCTCAATTTTAAAATTAACTAATTCTTTCTTTTATTATAACAATGGTAATTGTTGAAATTTTATTAATAATTCACAAGGGTGAATTATATGTTGTCGGTCTTTCTTTTAAATAATATACAAAAAGAAAAAAAAAAATTATGCTGGTAGTTTTAGACTGTATTAAAAAATAATACTCTAATTTTGTAAAAATGAATAAAACTATTTTTCTTTATCATCTAATAATTTTTAAATATTAAATTTTCTATTTTATAAATTCAATGAATTATTTAATTAAAATATATATTTTTTATAATTAAATTTTTAATATTTTTATTATATGTTTATGAATTTAAATTTATACTATAAAACCATCAACAACAATGACTTACCACTTAAGTTTGTTCTTTAGTGTTCATGTAGTGTCTATTATTAGTAGACGAGCCACTGAAAATTATGTCAGCATAGTTGATGGTGACTACAAAGCATCTATTAACAACATACACATATATCTACTAATATCATTTTATACCATCACTATAAAAATACACATTTGTCAAAGTAAAAAATAAAAAAAAATTAAAAATTAAAAATTAATAATAGAAAAGAAAAAAAAATTATAATAATCTACATTATTTTATTAATTTTTAATTTTATTTTTTATTTTGTAATATTTATATCTGATATCAATGGCATTACAAGAAAAAAATAAACATTGAAATATTATTTATATATGATAGATATCAACATTAACATGAATAAAAAATGAGTATTTAAAAAAAATATTATAAAAATATACATAATGGAAGGAAATATTTTGTAATATGATATATTTTTATTTATAAAATTTTTATTTGAATATCATATTTGATCTTCTTTAATGTTATAAACACACAGATGATACTATTGACACTTTAATTTTTATTAATAAATACTATTATTGAATATATTTTTAGATTATCTCATGTTCTTGTTGTAAATCAAGTGAATGTAATAAAATTTATACTTTCACCGGATAAATAATATTATATTTGTTTTATTTTTTACAAATTAATTGATGGTTGAATTATAAATTATAATCAAAGCCAGGTTGTTTGTTGGATTTATTTAATTTCTATGTCAATCTAGGGAATTTTTATAAACAAATACAATAAACATTTGAAAGTTCTTGGAGGGATTTGTAGGTTTTATTAGAGCTAGTATAAATAAATTGAATTAAATAAAACAACAAAAGATTTTTTTGAAAAAAATACTTTAAAAAGTGTTTAAAAAAATAGTTTAATAAAGTGTTGAAATTTTCAACACTATATATTTTCAAATCTTTTTTAAGTACTTTTTTTCAACATGAAATTTATTTGAAAATTATTTTTTTGTTTTATTTAATTTAATTTATTTATGGTAGCTCAAACGAAACCTACAAATTCTTCCTAGAACTTTCAAATGTTTATTGTATTTGTTTATAAAAATTTCCTAGGTTGTCATAGACACTAAATAAATTCAAAAACTCCGGCAAATATATCCTGGCCTTGATGATAATAAATAATTAAATTTATTATATCTATAAATTTTAGTAAAATATATTTGGTTTTTTCTTTGACTGGAATTTAATTTTAGTTAAATACAATTATTTTTTCTATCAAATTAAAATCTCAATTAAGCCATGAATCTTTTAAAATTTGTATTTTAAATTATCTACAAGATGTAATAATTAATAATTAAAATTATTAATTATTATTTAAATTTTTATTCACTTGACATTTAAATTGATCAACCACTCATTAATTAATTGTGTAAATATAAAATTAAAAAAATAAATAATTAATTTTTCAGTGAATGAACAATATTGCTTGTTCTCTTTTGAATTAACAATAGTATGTTTAATGGTTCATGGTCAATTTATTACCACTGTATAACTGATAATGTCAATGATAAATTATTAAATTAATATTCGGTTTTTCCCCTCATATTATTATGGTCACATGAATCTTAAAATTCTTCAACATTATCTCGTTATATTATTGTTAAATTATTATTATAACATACAAACATAAAAAATACTTACATGCCACACAAAATGCATATAATAAAACAAGCAATGATAGTGGTTTGTGTTTATCGTCGTTCATATAAATAGCGGTCAAGCATAAATATTATTGTTACAAAAATAAACAAAATTATACTGACCGATTTTTTTAATCAAATAATAATAAAAATTAAAAATAATTTAATTATATTTGCTGACAAATTCATTAAGTATTTTAAAAATTATTAACATAAAACTTTTAATTTTAAAATTTCTATAAATTTTTTATTGTACAAATTTATTTTCATTTTTTTTTATATATAAGTATACACGAAAAGAATAAATTAAAATATGAGAATATGTGTGTTACGCATGAAAAATTTTAACGTAAAAAAAAAAAAATGTTTACAGTGAATAAATTTTTATGTTTAATCATGATTGGAGTATCTATACGCATATTAACGGATATTCTCATGTAAAAAATGAGTAAATAATAAGACAAAATAAAATTCCATGTGACACTTGGCACCGTCACGTTTCATGGTTTTTTATGAATCTTCAAGTAATTCAGTAATATTCACACGATAAAAACTCAAGACATTGAAAAATATAAAATAAAAATCAACAATTTTTTGTGTATATAATTATCGTCTTTATATATTTTCTTTGTATCATTTTAACTCACCTTTAGGTTTGTTTACACCAATTCAAGTCACTAAAAAGTATGGGGATATAATATATATATATATTTGTTTTATAAAAATACAAGAAACACCTGTTTGAACATCACGTTTAAGACTTGAATAAATATAAAATATAAAAAAATATATAGAAATGTTTTTATAACATATGTGTAATTTAAAATAATAACTATTTTATAATAGAGTTATTTTTTTTTACACAAGTACTTGTAGAAATTTTTAAAGTTTTAGGAATTTTTAAAGCAACTGTAGGTATACTGAAACTTGATAATATTTTTTTGTCAAAAATACTTGGTTCATATATTGATACAACGAATCAATTGAAAATTAAATTTGTTTAAAAAAAAGCAAATCAAAAAATTCTAATTAAAAATTGAAATCTATATTTTTAATTTACCTAAATTTTCATTATTGATTCTGTGTTACTGTTATTGACTAATTTTTACAATTAATCTCAAAAATAAATTCCCATTTAAATCGTTCATCAAAAAAAAAAGTGATCAGACAAAAATATTTATTTATAAACGTAGGATTTAATTGTCAAAAAATTGATTCAACTAGGCCTCAAGCTAGAAAGCATAAAAATGATTCATGTGACTTTATGAGTCGTTGGTAGTCACAGTCATGAGTCAGCTTATAATTCAATCAGTCAGTGAATATTTTCTAGAATTCCTCATGACATTTTGAATACAAAAAAAGAGAAAAATAATTAATTCTTTTTTTTTTTGTTTTAATACAGTAAAAAAACAGTCAAAAAAAGAAAACATTAACCACGTACATGAAATATATCGATAAACAACATAAAATATATGAGTTTGCCAGAAAACTATATAAGTGACTCCTTTTTGGATGAGTATACATTGTTCACAAGGAATTGAGTCTCAGGTTTTGCTAAAAGGTCCCGTTTGAAAAGAAAAAAAATAAATAATATTTTACTTCTACTGTACAGATACAAAGTTGTTGAACTTTTTCTTTAGCACTCTTAACTCTATCTCTATATATGTACTAACAACATCCATGTGTATAACTGTCTGTACACATATGTGTTAATACGTTTCCAGATAAAAAAATATATACTTACTTATATATATATATGTATATATATGTACACATTATCCACACATACATACAAACTATATATAATAAAATAAAAATAACTTAGAAAAAAAAAAAAACTAACATGCTTCTCTATCCCAGAGAAAAACAAATGAAAACGGTGCTTCACTAGTAAACGTGGCAATTTTTTATTCAAAGACTCTATGCTTTTCTCAGAGACTCCACTACAAAAGGTAAATCGCATCCATCCGCGTTCTTTTCAATAAAAAAAGGAAAAAATACATAAAATTTAAAAAATATATAATAATAATAAAAAAGAATGAAAAACTATATTTTTTTCTTTTTCTATTTTTTTTTTATTATTATTTTGTTTAAAGCACTCACATCCTGAATAGAGAAGACATTAAAGAAATTTCTCTTTTTCCGTGACAATGGATAGAAAAAAAATAATAAATATAATAATAAAAATAAAAATAATCAAGAGAGAAAAATAAAAGGTAGTACAATTGTTGGTTAAAGAGCCAAAAACCTTTCTACATTGGTTTAACCCAACACATCTGGTGAATTTACTTATATATGTATATAGGAACAATGTACATGCACCTTAATGTCATCAAGTTTATGCAAGTATAGGTGTACCACAATAAATTCATTTTCCAACGTAAATTCTAAAACTGTACCGGTCACGTACACTCATGCTTGTGTATTGTTTTATATTTAATTTTAAATAAAGACCTAAATACTGACAAAATAAAAAAAAAAAAAAACTGTCAAGAAAACTATTTGATAGTTTTTTTTTTTTTTATAGTTAATTATTTTAATAAAATAAATTATATATAAATATGACATATTGATTTTTAAAAAAATAATTAAGTTTTGATTAAAGTAAAACTTTTATTAAAAATTTTTTGTGAATTTAATGATTTTAATTGTAAAATTATTGTCTGTTTGACATTAAGAAGTTTAATTATAAATGATACAACTAAAATCAAACAAAATTGTAGTATTTTTACTGAAAAAATTGATGTTAATTTATATTCAAAGAAAATTTAGTGATAAATTTAATTAGAATTTAAAGGGAAATATGTCGTTTGACTGTCGTAACAACGACCATAACATCGTAAGTTGACGATCGTAACACCGATCGTTACACCGACCGTTACACTCGGGTCAATGTAAAATTTTTGTCTATACCCTCAGTAAAGAAGTTTCACTTAAAAAATATTATATAAATTATGAAGATTTTTAATTGAAAAAAATCTTAATTATTTATTCATGTAGAAATTATAGAAAAAAAAAAGAGAAATATTTTAACAAAGGTAAATTTGGTTTAATCAATAGTTGCTGACTATAATATGGTGTTTAAAAAATAATAATAATAAAAAGTCGATAAGGGTATAAAAGAGTTGTGAGTTGGTGGAAAATAAAGGCCAACATGTAAAGAGACACTGATCATCTGAAGAGAAAATGCGGTCTCCAAGTTTTAGTACTCGACCTGGTGCTTGGCACGCCAACAACGATTCAACGACCGTCAGGGTCCGCAACAACACACATACCTGTTTATAAATATATATACATAAAAAAAAAAAAAAAATACTTAATACTGCATATATATTCTGTATATACCTTTACTTTAACCCCTTCTTCAACTTGACTCCTTCTTTTTCAACTCATAAATACCAATGTGAATAGAAACGCTGCTGTACGCAAATGGCATACTCCAGCGTTCGTACATATAAGAACGAGTTTACTGACGTGGACGACTTATAGACACGAATGAATTACTCTTTTTTTTTTTTTTTTTTTTTAACTATTATTACTTGCATTTTTTTTTTTTGTTTCTCATCCCTTGTTCGTTTTATTTTGTGTCTAATAAAGGACTGCATCACATCATCGATGTTTAAATATATATAACCTAAAAAAAAATAAGTTTTTTTCATTTTTGTCTTGCATATAGTTGCATTGTTCTTTTATGATTAATTTTTTTTTATTTTTTCTTTTGGGCGTCACGGTAATCCAATGAGGCGAAGCACTTTTTTCTTTAAGGATAATGACGAGGATGTTTTTTTACCTTAAAGGCACGAGACTCAATTTCTTTATATACTTATTGCTTTTTTGTTCTTTTGATTTTTATGTTTTTTTTTGTATCTTAAATATACTTGGTATCGTTTTGGAGTTAAGTGTTACTAGTAATGTTTTTTAAACTTTTAAATTCTTGGATATATACATAAAATTTATTGTTACATACCAAAATGTTCTTGATAATATTTTACATTATGAAAAGAGCAAGTGTATATAAGCTTTGAGGCAAAATGGTTCACCGAATTTGACCAATAAGCAACTTTTTTGTATGATATTTTGAATTTTTTTTTTTTTTTTTCAACGAATGAGATTACAATGATTAGATATCCTGAGGCTGAAGAAATTTACCCTTGACCATTTTATTTACTTGAAAGTAAGAAAAAATATTGAAAAGTAAAAAAAATTTTTAAAAAAACTTTCTCACATCCTTTTTTCATTTTATTGGTAAATTTTTTTATTTTTATTTTTTTTCATTACATGAACATCCGCTTAGTTGAATCACCAGCTGCTGTGAATTTTATTATTTTTATTTTTCCATATCATTAAAAATATCAAGAGATAAAATATAAAAAAAAAATATATATTCATTAAAAACAAGAAACAAGTTTTTTCTTATAAATATTATTATTTATTCAACAGTATTGATTATTATTATTATTATTTTCAATTTTTATTATTCATCATATGATCTAGTGATTATTAAAACTTTTTCCAATTTTTATTTAACAAATTTTTTTTCTTTAATACAAATAAAAATGTATATATATTGTCCTCAAAAATAAAGTAAGAGTTAAATGAAAAAATAAAAAAAAAATAAAATAAATCAATACTGTTAGGTTTTTTTTTTTTTATCAGAAAGGTCAGTGATGCAATAAATTGCTTAGAACACAATTTCAAGATTATGATTATTATTATTTTATTTAATTTTTTTTTTCGTTTTAAGAACTTCCGATTCACGCCATGAGCACAAAATACAACTGCATAGAAATCATGTAGTTTAATGCAACAGGAAAAGACACTTTAAAAATTGATAAAAAAAAAAATATATAAATGCGAATAAATATAAAAAAGAGAACATAAAAATATATAATTTATATATTTTTATTTACCTTTTTATTTTGTTGCAAATATAACAACAACATCATCAACATGAGTGCTTGATCAAGTCAACAGAACGTCACCTCGTTCTCGTTCGACCGTTACATGACCCAATGTCGACCCATTTTCACCTGGGATTCTTGATGACTATACACAAACATATATAAATTTATATATACACAAACATA
This sequence comes from Lysiphlebus fabarum, assembly GCA_011426435.1. NCBI lineage: Eukaryota > Metazoa > Arthropoda > Insecta > Hymenoptera > Braconidae > Lysiphlebus > Lysiphlebus fabarum. Next base: position 628,674 of record WSYQ01000045.1, on the reverse strand, counting down.
TACTATTTTTGATAATAAATATATATATATATACGATAGCAATCGCAGTTACTTAATACACCACTGGTCCAAGTAAACACGCATACGCACACAAAGGTCATACGGTACTTATGATTCTCATCGAATAATAATAAATAATATAAAAAAATATATAAATAAATGAAAAATATTGCCAACGGGTTTTTTACTTAGTTGACAATGTAGTTTTTATTTGCTTCATCATAAAATGCGTTCTATTTTATTATTTGAATCCCATGAGACATAGAGACACGATAATCATGTTGTTGATGTCATCTTGTTGTTATGAAGCACGTTCTCATCTTACTTTGCTGGGGATCTTATCACAAATCCAATATTATATACAAAAATATATCCCAAGAGTCACTTTCTCTTATATCCATCAACTAAATTTGAATTTTATTTTTTTATATTGTTTGATTTTATATTTTATATTTTTATATTTTTTATTATCACTCGCTAATGATGAAAATTTTTAAAGAAATTATCAAAATGAATTTATGTTTGTGACAAATTTAATATTGGAAAATTATATTGTTAATGATTTTTATTATTTATTATTTTTTTGTATATAAATTGTGATGGTAATGACTAACATCGAGGTATTTTGTTGACTGGAAATAAAAATTATGAACTGATAAATTTGATGGTCAAAATTTTAATTTTTCTGGACAATTTTATTTAATTTATTTTAAAAAAACAGATATAATTATTATATTTTAATCATCATTAATTTATAGAAAGAAATTTGTTAAATAATAAAAAACAAAAAAAAAAGTTGATAAAATTTTCTATTACTGTCATTGAAATTTTGTGATAATTATACTTAATTTACGTATTTTTATTTTTTGCCTAAAACTTTGACAGATAAACTGAATAATAAATAAACTTGAATGTTTTGGGATTTAGAATTATTCACTTTATGATATTTTCATGTGCGATAAAATGCAAGCTTGCGTGTCAAGAAGTTACCACATGCTTCGAGACCGGCAATAAACAGTTAATTTGAATTGTCGTTTACTCCAAACAATCTCAGTGATTTTCATCACGAAAGAAATATCAAATTATTATATTTTTTTTTTTGGTATATACATATACCTATGTATTTATTATTTAACACAAGCAATTTTTTTTTTAATTTACAAGTCATAAATTTTATCATGAGAATAATTTATAAAAAGATTTAATCAAAAATTTCATATTATTAATATTTAAATATAAAAAAATTAATAAAAATAATTTAAAATTTTATTATGTTTTAGCATTAACACGAGTACAAGCAGCTGAAGAGACACAAGTTGATACACACGAAGGTTCAACAGTATTATTACAATGTCGTTTTCCACCAGTACGTGAAAATGCAACATGTTTTTGGTTAACTCATACAAATAATGTACATGATAATGCAGCAATTGATGATAAATCATTATCACCAAATTATCGTGTTGATATGAATTTAATTGAAGGACGTTATGATCTTGAAATACGTGATGTATCATATGAACGTAATAATGGTAAATATGAGTGTCGTGTTAAAGTTAGTGGTAGTGGTGTTAATTTATATCATAAAAATGTAACATTAACTGTATTACGTCCACCTGGTTTACCAACAATAACACCATCATCACCATTAGCTACAGAAGGTAAACGTATTGAATTACAATGTAATACATATGGTGGTAGTCCAGAACCAGAAATAAAATGGTATCGTGAAAATTCATATAAAATATTACACAATGGTCCAATACTTAATTTAGAACCAACAAAAAATGATGATGGAGCAAAATTAAGTTGTATTGTACGTAATCGTGCAATGTCTGCTGGACAAACATTAAATGCAACAACAAAATTAAATGTTAATTATTTTCCACGTGTATCAGTTGGTCCTGAAAATCCATTAAAAATAAAAGTTGGTGATAAAGCAACAATTCAATGTATGGTTGATGCAAAACCAATTGCAAATCGTGTTAAATGGACAAGAGATGGTAGTTTTATAGCAACATCATTTAATCATACAATACCACATGTTACATTACAAGATGCTGGTAAATATCGTTGTGAAGCTGATAATAATATTGGTAGAGCTGGTGAATCATCATTACAATTAGATGTATTATATCCACCAACAGTTATTATTGAAGGTGATAAAATACGTATTGCTGAAGTTGAAGATACAATAAATGTACATTGTAATGTAACAGCAAATCCATTACCAACAATAATTGAATGGATACGTGAAGGACGTCCAGAATTTCGTGAAAATGGACCATTACTTAGATTAACACGTGTTACATCTGATCATGCTGGTAAATATACATGTAGAGCTGTTAATTCAATACATTCAAGTGGTAGTGAAATTAAAACACATCAAGGTGAAGCAAGTGTTACAATATTAGTACGTCATAAACCAGGTGCTGCTAAAATAACACCAGATTCACCAGTTGCAATTGATGGTACTAAAGTTATATTAGCATGTATGGCTAATCCATCTGGTTATCCAGAACCACAATATAAATGGTGGAAAGAAGGTGATGATGGTCCAATACCACTTGAAACATCTGGTGAAAGATTTGTTATTGATTCCGTACATCTTGGTAGTGATGGTACATATAAATGTCATGCTATTAATGAAATTGGTACTGGTGAAACAGCATCAGTTAGACTTATTGTACATCAAGCACCAAAAATATTAACAAAATTACAACCTCAAGTTACTAGAAAAGTTGGTGAATCATCATTTATGGTATCATGTATTGCACAAGGTAAACCAATGCCAGAAGTACATTGGTTAAAAGATGATATAGAATTAACTGCTGATGAAAGTCTTTATAAAGTACATACAATAACATCAAATGGTCATGGTAATGTTATAACTGTTAATTCAACATTAAGTTTTCTTGGTCATGCACGTCCACAAACAGATAAAATTATTGCAAATGATCGTGGTAAATATACATGTGTATTTTCAAATGAAGTTAAAAAAATTGAATCACAAATGATGCTTAAAGTTGAACATCCACCAATAATATTACATAGCCATTCAAAAGTTGCATATCAACTTCATGATATTGCTGAAGTTACATGTAAAGTACAAGCATGGCCAAAACCAGAATTTCAATGGAGTTTAGGTGATAATACAGCACATTTACAAGGTTCATCAAGTGATGGACATTATGAAATTGGTACAACAAGTGAAAATGATGATATATATACATCAATATTACGTATATCAAATATTAAAAATAGTGATTATGGTGAATATAATTGTCGTGCTGCAAATGCACATGGTAATATTGTATCAATAATAACATTACAAGAAAAAGGAGCACCAGAAAAACCAAGTGATTTAGAAGTTATTGAAAGAGGACCAACATATGTTACATTATCATGGAAAGATGGTTTTGATGGTGGTGTTAAAATAACAAAATATTATGTATCATATAGACGTATTGCAAATAGTGATGAACAAATATCACCAGATTGTGCACCACCACGTACACCAGCAAATGAATGGGTTGAATTTAATGAATGTCATCAATCAAATCCTTGTAATATTACTAATCTTGAACAATTACAAACATATGAATTTAAAGTTAAAGCTGTTAATACTAAAAATTCATCTGATTATTCTGATGGTAAAAAATTTTCAACAGAAGTTGCTAAAATACCATCACCACAACGTGTTAATTATGATCCAGAAAATGGTATGTTAACAATTAAAGTTGGACCAACATGTTTAACATTATCAGCATGGATTGAAAAATTATATGATAATAGTAATGGTAAATGGGATTCACCAATTGTATGGGAAATTGGTAGTGCACCAACACAAATTGAAAATAGTATTGTTGATTCAGAATTATCAAATGGTAAATTAAGATTTAGAGTTAGACTTTGTCTTACTAAAAATAGTCAAAAATGTGGTGAATGGCTTGAAGCTGAAAGTAAGTTTTTTTTTATTTTATTATATTTATTTTTTTTTATTTGTTGATTAATATTTTATTTATTTATTAATATTTATTTATTTATTTTTACAGTTGGACCATCATATATTTCACAAGCTGGAGGTGTTACACCAGCAATTCTCATTGCAATTATTGTCAGTGCAGCAGTATTTGTATTATTCACAGGATTGTTAATAATATTCTGTCGATGTCGCAAAAATCATGCTGCCAAAGCAAAAGACTATGAAATGGACTCCAATGCGTAAGTTGATCTTATCATATAATATATTATATATTTGAATCATCAAAAAAAAAAATAAAAATAAAATAGGGAAAAAAAAAAAAAACATAAAATCAAATGTCATCATAATAAGAAATTTATAACAGCAAAAAAATTTATATCATCAAGAGCTTATCCTTTTTATTTTTTTTTTCAATATGTATCTTTCAATCTTTTTTTTTTTTTTTCTCAACTTTTTCACACTTTTTCACACTTTTTTTTTTATTTTTTTAACTCTATTTTCTTCGGCTCAACCAAGCCATCGTGTGCCGCTCGTAAAGCGTGAAATGAAAATCTCTACGACTTGATGGAGAAAAAAAAATAAAAAAATAAAAAATACAACACACAGCTAGATGATGTCGTCTCACTTCTCAACTTAGCTGCATCAAATTGCACATTCTTATTTCTTCCATAAATAAAAAAAAAAAAAAACAAAAATAAAATCATCAGCTTCAAAATTTTTAATATAAAATTCTCATATTAATTTTTAAAATTCGTAAATTATTTTCTCATTATAAAAAAATTATCAATAAATATTTTATCAGGATTATATATTTTTTTTTTGGCTTGTTATTATCGATATTGCTTACTCTGCCACAGGTGGTATTGAAATTTTCAATAAATCGATAATAATAACATACACATTGTTTTATAACTACACAAAAAAAAAGTTTGCAATGTAAATTCTTTTTTTTTCTTTGTTTTTCACCCTTAATGTTCTCATTTTCTTGATTGTATTTTCAAGAGTATCAATTTTTATTTTATCGTATTTTTAAAAAAATATTTTTATTTATTTTATTTATTTTTTTCAATTGAATTTTTACGATCACGTGGAATATTGGTTTGTGAAAATAATAATAAAATAGTATAAAAAAATTTACTTTGACTAAACCAATTTACTTGTATTGAAAACTCTTTTGTATTTTTATGATAATTTGTATCACCACAAGTACCATATAAATTTCTTTGTATCGAAACAGTGAAGTACGATTGAATTTCAAATAAAGAAACAATATTTATTATTATATAAAACACATATGAATATATATTTTGTTTTTATTTGATTTTTTTTCAATGTATATATATATATTCATTTGTAAGAATTCATCTCTTCAAAACATCATTAGTTTCTGATTCAAGATACTCAAATTAAAACTTCTTTTTTTTTTTTCAAATCTAATTCAATTTTTTATCTTATTTATATTATTACTTTTATTTATTTATTTATTTTTATACAAACTATTTCTATTTAAATTTACAAATTTACAAATTTTGTGTACACTCGATGAATACAGATACTTGAGTTTTCAAATAAAGTCGTTGAAAAGATTCGTTATTTTTTGTTAAAAAAAAAAAAACATACCTGTTAGATATTCAAGTCATTTCTTTTTATTCATGTATTTTTTTTTTTTTTTAGTATTATTTACATCTAGTCAAGTGACAAACATTTTAATTTATTTATTTATTTTCTTGAATTTTGTGATGCAGAGTACGTCCAAGTTTAGTTACTGGAAATGGACAACAAAATCAAGCACCACCACCATATTCAGAAAACAAAGCAATGGAACACAGTATGGATCATGCACTTGCAATGGAAGATGCTAAAACACCAGCATATGCACAAACAGGATATGGATATCATCATCAAGCACCTCATAATATTAATGGTAAAATTATTAACAATATTAATAATAAAATATAATGAAAAAAAAATTAATAAGATAAAATATGTATTTAATTTATTATTTTATTTTTTTGTTGAATTTAATTTAATAGGTGTCAATATGGGATATCTTGACAATAGCTATTCAAATTCAAACAATGGTGGTTCAGTCAACTCACAGGATTCAATTTGGCAAATGAAACAAGCACCACCAAATGGTGTAAATCCACAATATGATCTTGGTGGATATGTTCCAGAATCAGATTATCCAGCCCACCAGCATTATCTACCACAACGTGAGGATTATCGTGAAAGCCACAACTTGAGCCGTCAACAATTTTGCCCTGAGCCTTTTGCAACTGTTGTTAAATCCCAAAATCCAATAGGTCAGTATAAATAAAATTAAATAACATTTAATGTCTCAAATAACAACATTCAAGTATATTTTCAATTCACATCATGTTTTTTTTTTTTAAAACAATTTTTTATTTTATCAAAGACATAAAAAGTAAAGTAAAAAAATTTTATTATCATATTATACAAATGACTGATCATAAAAATTAATTAATTTATTTATATATTTTTATTTAAAAAAAAAAATAGATTCACAATATGATGTATCAGGACTACCATACAGAGAGGCATATGATGAAGATGTTAAACCACCACAACAAGTTAGTTTATCATATGATGAAAGTCTTGAATCTGGTTATTCAACACCAAACAACCGACGTCCAAGAATAATAAGAGAAATAATTGTCTGAGATCAACCAAACGGTTTGCGAGCCGGTAAATCGCATACAACTTGGCTCTAGCAGCAGGCCCCCCCTTTCCATCATCATATGGAAATTGTTATTGAAAATCCAACTGATGCTGGATTATTATATCATCATCATCATCATCACCACCACCACCACCATCAACATCATTATCATCATCATCATTATTACCACAAACAACAACAACAACATTATCATCATCATCATTAACATCATTATCATCACCATTATCAACATCAACATCATCAAATATACAAAATCATTATTATGGTACATTACCAATGCGTAAAAGACCACAATTAATAAAACAACAACAACAACAACAACATGATTTTGATTTATCAACATCAGTTAGACGTGTTGATAAATCTGGTTTACTTGAAATACCAGAACCAGAACCACAAAGATCAATACGTCCATCAACACATTTAATTGATCGTATGTGTCAACTTGAAGCTGTACCAGAAGTGCCTGATCATATATATTTACAAAGTCCAGAATTAAATAAATTAACACGTTGTAATAGTGATAATTTACGTTTAACAAGATCAATTATTGAACGTCATTTAACTGGTGCTGAAATTGATAATAATAATATAAAATTATCACCAAAATTAATAAGTGAAAAAATAAATAATAATATTATTCACAATAATAATAATAATAATGGACAACAAATAATTAAAAAATTTGATTATAATAATAAAAATTTAATTGATACTGATGATATTAAATATAAAAATATATCAACAAAATATTTACCAATTGATACGATTGGTAATAATTCAAGACAGCCATCATATGTTGATTTAACAGGTGCAACATATACAAAAAATACAGGCAATAATATATCATCATCATCATCATCTAAAATAACATTGTCAAATATTTGTGATGATATTAATGATAAAAAAAAAAAATCACCTGATTGCCTTAATAAATACAGTCCAAAAAAAATAACATCATCATCAATACCAGATGTCATTGAAGCACATGGTTCTAAAGTTTTAAATTGTGATAATAATGGTAATCATAATGATAATGATGATAATAAAAATATACCAAGGGGTGAAAGAGCCGAAGCTGAAGGATGTGAACATACTGCCATTGAAAGTTCTGAGGAGACAAGAGTCTCATTTAAATCATCAAATAAATTACTTCACAATGACAACATACAAACATTACGTGTGATAATACTCTCAGAACAATTGTGAGAATTGTGATTATCTCTTATTAATTTTATAATATAAAAAATTAAAATTTTTTTTTTTAATAATTAACTTAATTAAAACAAAAAAAAAAAAAATAATTAATTTGAAGAAACATTTTATTATATTTTTTTTTTTATTATTTTAACTCGTTAAAGCAATATAGTTTATTTGTTTTATTATTATTTTTTTAATTATATTTATTTTTTTTAGTATTTTTTTTTTTTTTTATCATTATGTTTAATGAACATAAAATAAATTAAATTGTGCAAATTTTTTTTGTATGTATGTGTATTATTGTACAGTGAAAGAGTGAATATATAAAAAATCAATTTATTTGTACAGATTTTTTAAAATAATAATTATTGTATCAAGACTTTGAATGAATGATAAATTACTAGAACTTTAAGGCTGATGATGCCACAAGAAGCCATATAAAAGCAAAAAATATATTGCAGAAAAAAATAAATAAAGTGAAACAAACAAACTTAAAATAAAAAAAATTTAAGAAAAAAACTAGATAGTATATATGAACTACTTAATAAATAATTAAGATAAATAGTTCACACGATAAAAAAAAAACTGCTGCGGCAGAGTTGACATACTTAATGTATTTTTGAAGAAATGAAAGAAAAAAAAAAAAAAAATTATCAATGACAAAAAGTTTTTATTCACTAAAACTAAAATGTATACGTCTGGCACGAGAATACGTTATTCGTCAAATGAAATCGAATATTTACTTGACTAAAAATAGTCAATTTTAAATTTAACAAAAATAAACTATTTTTTTTGTTTAAATTAGTTTTTTTTGTTTTTTTTCATTTGCCAGGTTGAAAACTTATTTTATTTTAAATTTTATACATTTAATTTCAAGTTTAACTGATTAGTAAAGTTTATGGTTCACGTGTTTAAGATATTTTTGATATTTACATACCTTTGGTATTTTGTATCATCAAACTACTAGAATAACAACGTTTTAACTCTTGCAATGTTGAATTTTCTTAAATGCTTATTATTGACACAAGTTCAACACAAAACAGCAACTCAAAGTGTTTATATTTTAAATTGTGGAAGCTGTTGGATGTTTGATAAATATAAAAAAATAAAAACTACAAGCAACGTGCTTTGAATAACAATTTTAAAACAAAAGCATTGTTGTACAAAACTATTCAAACTTGAGACAAAATATATATTACAAATAAAAAATTAAACTTACAAGAGTAATGTGACTTTGTTATGTCTTGAAAAAAAAAAACAGAATGTTTAGAACAAAATTAAATATCGACATCTAGATCAACTTGAAATTCTGTCAACAATAAATTATAAAAAAAAAATTTTTATTCAAATAAATTTATATTAAAAATACCAAAAATAATTCATTAAAAATTAATAATTTTATTAAATTAATATCATTGTTTTTATTAAGTAAATATCAATTTCATTTGACAAAAAAATTTATAATAAAAAATAATAATAATAAATGCCATGTCAAGTAAAATTTATCAATGTATTTTATACTTTTATATCGTGAAAAATAATTATATGAATGATTGTGATTTAACAAGTGAAAATGATCTAAAAATTTATATTTATCAATGTCAAGTGATTATTATTTAATATAAAAAATAATAGCTTTTATTATAAAAAAAAATAAATAAATATAATAATAATTATTATAAAAATATAAATAAATATATATATATATTATAAATAATAAATAAAAAAAAATATAGTTTGTGCTTTAAATAAATGTCAAGTCTTTTAAAGTAGCACAAACAAAATATATTAAATTTAAAATAAAAAATAATAAATTAAATCGTATTCTCGTTCCACTCTCATTCATTTTCATATAGAATTTGTTATATAATTCTTTAGATTGTAAATATAGCATTTTCATTTTCTTAGCTACAAGAAAAAATACATGTTAAGTGATTAGAAAAAAAAATTAATAAATTATAAATATATATATTAATAAATAAATACATCAATGTGTTCTTGTTTTTTTTTTAAAAAAAGGGGAAAAAATAAAAAGCAAATAAACAAGATAAACAATAAATATAATATGTAAAAGCATTTACAACGAGATGTGAATTATATTTATAAATAATTAACATTTTTTTTTGGTTTTAATTAGTAGTTTGTGTAAGTGTACGATAAATACTTGAATCTTTATATATTATATATCAATTTTTTATTATTTTTTGCAATTTATTAATTTAATAATTTAAGCAATTAAGAAAGGCTCGTGGATTGTCAAGTACTGTTTTAGAGTTTCAAGACAGTCTAGAGTTTCTTTCATAAACAAAAAAATTTATATATAATTTTGATCTCATAATTAGCTCAAATTTAAATTCAAATTATATACAAAAAAATGAAATAAATTACTCATTTACGCACATGCATATTAGTAATTATTGAAAACAAAAAATATAAAATGACAAAATGCAAATGAAATAAAAAAAAAAACATAGATTTGCACATATATATTATTAAAAAAAAATAATTAAAAAAAATACAGGCACTTGTGTAATCACAAGTATCCTGTCTACGCTCGTCGATGTTATGTAATAAAATAAACATTATTAATAATGTTATTAAAATTAAAACAAAATAAAATAAAATATTAATAAATTTGTCGACAGATTAGTGTATTACAAATAAAATTTCAATTTTCTGTCGACAATTAACAACACGTGTCGACTAAAGTATGACGTAAAACCCATTGAAAATCCTCAAATCCAGAAGTTTGAACAAAAAATTAAAGCTTAAAAAATAATACAGCAAAATTGTTCAAATTTCCGGACGGTATTATATATTATATTGGGAAGTTAAAACTTAGTCGCACGTACACCTGTGACCAATTAGTTTTCAAGGAATGACTTAGAGTTATAAAGAAAAAAAAAAAAATATATAAGAAAATGGTAAAAATAAAATGAAATAATTCAAATATTTTTGCATAATATAATCTTAGAAAAAATAAGATATAAAAAGAAAGATATAAGAAAATAATAATAAAAAAAAAAAAAAAAAATACAAGAGGAAATGAAATAATAATAAAAAATGAAAAAAAAATATATAAAAAAATACTTATGTAACGGGTGATTAAATTTAACGAGCGTTGGCAGGATCTAATATAAATTTTCCCACCCACTTTTGGCCCACCCTTACCAACCTTGTATAGAAAAAAAAAAAAAAAAAATTACAAAAAAAAAAATTTAAAATTAGAAAAAAAAAAAAAAAACATACAAATAATTATGTACATAACGAATATGCGATAAAAAAAAAAAAATTCATTCTAGTATTTATATACAATTTAATTATAAGAAAATATAAAAATATATTAAGAAAATTTAAAAATGATAAACAAAGTCCGAATGAAAAGTCATTACAATGCAAAAATAAAAAATTAAAAAAAAAAAAAAAACGAATTAATAAATAATTGATAATGAGTTTATGTATAAATGCGAATGAGATTGGTAATATTTTAATTAATTAATAAAAAAAAATTGTCATTTTAAAATTGTAAATAGTATAAAAATTAATATCATGAAATTATATATATTAATTATTGCTTATTATTAATTACATAATTATTATTATTATCAATTTATTATTTGTACAAATTTTATGTTGCAATATTGATAAAAAAAAACAAAAAAAAACAAATCATTAAGTTAAATAAAGTAACAGATTTTGTAAAAAAAAAAAATTATATATTTGTGGTTTTTTTTTATTTATTATAATTATATTAATTTATTTTTATTTTGATGTTTAATAATTTAATATTAATCATACAGTTTTCAAGAAATGAATACTATAATGTGATGGGAAAGAAAAAAAAAAAAAATAGTCTTGGAACATCGAACTCATGAACTGGGTTCACTATATATATACAAAATTATAAAGAATAAAAAATAATATATTTGTGTGCTAATTACAAATATGAGACGAATGTATACCGGATGTAAAGTCATAGACAATGGGGTGCTTCAATGATGAAGCATCGGTATAGACGAGGTTACTGACTTTAATTCCCACGATATAAAGTAATTACTTTATCCACAACAATACACACTCTTGGCACTTTAATCATTTTTTTTTTTTTTTTGACTTAAATTTTATTCATGCATTTATTAAATGATAATCACAGTTATCGTTTTCTTTATATTATATTTTGTTTTTTAACTTGTAATTTATTTGAATTAATAAATTATTTTTTATGTATTTTTTTTATTTCAATTATTTTTTTTTTTAAAATTTCAATAAAGTAGGATTTAAAATAAGGATATTTTATTTTATAATGAATAAATTATAAATGATTTATTTTATAGTAAAAAATCTTTATTCTTAAGTGAAAAAATTATTGATTAATTTAATATTGAGAAATATTTATAATGATTGAGTTATTATTTTAATTTTATTATAATTATTTTATATTTTAAAAAATTATTTTTATAAATGAAAAATATTATTTATAAATAATAAATAAATATTTAAAAATACTAAATTTGATTATTAAAAATAATATTATAACTCTCCAGACTTTTCTGATAGACGAATGAGTATAAAAAATTTATCATAAAAACGTTTTTCTATTTTTCTAAATTTTGTATGATTATAATTTTGCGGCATTTTAAATTTATAAAAAAAAATTACATAAAACAGTTTGAAAATTTTCTTTCTTACCATCTTACGATAACATAACCAACCACTGATAATATAGAAATTTATTTTGGCGCAATAATTTAAATACTAAATATACTCATCTTGTCAAATACATCTTATTTATCTCTAGCTTATAAATAATTTCTGTTAAAATTATTGACAATTAACAAAAAATAAGGAACAATTATGATTGTTTAATAATTTAAATTTATAAAACTATAATTATTTTAATTGATCAAAAATTAAGTATTGCAATTTGCAAATGACAATATTATTCATTGAGTCTGCGCAGAATTTTATCAAAAACATTTACCCCTCATATATATATTCATTGTTCACACAAATACTTTTAAACATTTTATTTCATTCTTGTTAGTATCACTCTTATCATCAGTAAAGAAACCATGCATTTTTGCTGTGCCCCTCCCAATAGTAACCATGTGACCCCAAAAAAAATAATATATATTAATTAAAATTTTTATTATTTTTTTATACAATTATAAACATCAATAATATATAAATTATTTAATAAATTATTCTTCAAAAATAATTAGTGAAAAAAAAAAAAAAAATCATTTAATATTTTATTACTCATTGTCAGTATTAATTTTTCTCAATATTTTTTGTTATTGTTTTGATTACACGTGGTATGTTATTGTTTCAAAAAATAAATAAATAAATAAAATTAGTGTTTTCATAAAATAATATTGTGATTTAATTGTTAAAATTATTTTAACTATATAATTGTTTTTTTTTAAATAAAAAATCACAATATTTATTATATAAAAAAAAAAAATAAAATATTTTTTCAATTTAATTTTTGTGATAAATAAAATCAAGTTAAAATTTTGTTATTCAAAGTTTTACATAATTAAATTATATAAAAATAATATTAAAAATTATAATATTAAATGACAATAAAAAAAAAAAAAAAAAATGTTGAATATTTAAAATGTGTGTTAGTAGTTTGACAATATTGATTACAAAATGAATACAGAAACAAGTCAAAGCGCAAACTCAAAATCATCAAATCGTCCAAATTTGCGGGAATTTGCACGTCGTTTTTTGGGTAATTTTACATCATTTAGAACACGTAAATATTCACGTGATAATATTGATGAACAACAACAAAAAAATAGTCCAACATATAATTATAATAATGATAAACAATTTATATTTGATAATAAATTAAATGATGATTGTGATGACATGGGTAATATACAAAGTGATGGTAAAAAAAAAATTAAAAATCATCAAATAACTGGTAGTAATATTAAAAATAAACAACAAGATCGTTATAATTATGATAAAATATACACCCCAGGAAAACGACAAGCACCTCCACCTCCACAACCAAAGTTTAAATTTACTCCTCAGGTATGTAACTCATTGTTTACATTTCTATTCAGTCATTCATTGTGTTCATAAGTCAAATAAATTTATAAAATATAATTTTAATAATATTATTTAATTTTAATATATATATTTAATTTATTTATTTGACATAAATATTATTAATAATAATAATTATAAATAATTTTTAGTTTTTTTTATTTATTTTTGTGTTTTAAAATATTAAATTTTGATATGATTAAAATTTTTTTTTTTAAATATATTATTAATAATGTTAAAGGTAAAAATTCATATAATATAAAATACATATATATTCATTTCTAATATAATATACAATTTAATTTTACAGACACCAGTTAAATTGAATAAAAATGTTAAAAATATAAAACAGGATGTTAAAAATAATAGGGACATGCAAGTTGATGTTACATCCGGTTTAAAATTCTCATCATCAGAAAATAAATTATGTGAATATATTGATGATTTAAAATTAAATAATAATAATTTATTAAATTCACCAAATTATGGTTCATCAAGTGATAGTATATTTACTGATGCTGAAGATAATGATATGATTGATACAATAATTATTGAAAAAACATCATCATCATCACCAACACCAATAACACCAACAACACCATCATGTTTATCAAAAAATGATGATTTACCATTTGTAACACCAATATTATTAAATACACCATCTGGATATTGTTCTTGCAATACAAAGAAATGTCGAAAGGGTCATTTCACTTTAACGGGACACAGGAATATTGAACTCACATCTACACCAAGTAAACTTGGTAAGTCGTGATCTTGATCAAGAAAGACCTTTTAAATCCTTTTGTTTAAACAATATAGTATCAACTAAAAGACAATACCAATGTTAATTTTTAAATTGATTAAAATTCAAACATATAAATTCAGTTGTTTTTTTCTTTTTTTTTTATTGTTGTCATTTAACAATTAGTTTGTACTTAAATTAAATTATTTTTCTTTAAATTTTATTGCTAAAAATGGAACAAAATTTGTAAGTATAAATTAATTATACAAAAAATATAATTTTTAATTTTTAATTTTTTTTATTTTATATAAATAAGTATATATTTATTTATAAATAGAATTTACAGTTTATGATAACCTAAATGAAGTTATCAGTTTTTTTTTTTTTTTTAAGTTGAAATAAAAAAATGATTGCAATTCAATAACGATTGTGTCAATCGACATTCAGTTATATATTTATTTATATATTTGATTTAGTATTAAATTTTATTATCAATTATATATTTATTAAAAAATAATATTTTAAATAATTACAGTTGTACCAGAATATACACCTCAACGTCGTCATAGTAGCAGTATTAATAAAAATTCAATTGATAACAAAGTGTTACGACGATTTGCAAGTTTAACACTTGATAATTCAACAGATGAATCAATTGAATATTCAACATCTCCAATAAATATATCAAAATTATCTGTTAATTTTAAAGGTAACGTTATTTATAAATAAACAAATAATTTTTTAAAACAAATATTATTAATTTATGATAAATATTATAGCAAAATATTGACAACCAATTACGTCAGTATAATGTCTTGATAGATTGAGGATATATTTTATTTATATCGTCATGAATTAGTCATATTTAAATATTATTATTTATCTTTTAAATATAATAAAATTCAAGTATATATTTTTTTACATTATATGTATATTTTTTATCTAGTTTATTATTATTAAAAAAAAAAAAAATTATTATTGACATAAGTGAATTGATGACATGATAAAAATAAGACAATTTTTTTTCAATTTTTTATTTTTATGTAAACTGGTTTTTTATTAATATCACAATAATGGTAATTAATCATGATAAAATTGGATAATAATTTAAATTTTTTAATTATTTTGAGTCTTTTTTTTTTTATTAAATTTTATCATCATAATTTATTGTAATCACAAATTCATGTGTGTTTGTGTTCAAGCTTTCAAGTTTGTTTTTTTTTTTTTTTTAAATTACAAAAAAAGAATTTTTTTTTTTTTTTGACGTATAGTATATATGATATAGGTATATATATAATTGCTTGAACATTGTTAAGTCATTCTGAGTCCATTCGTGGTCACAACAACTGCACGACCGACGCACATTAACATAAAATTAAATCTCTAAATCATGCGGCACTTTATACAACTGACGGAACATATAAAGGGAAACTTTTTTTTGTACATTTAATATTTATTAATATTATTTTTTAAATATTTTATTATTTAATTTATTTTTACATAGTGTAAAAAAGTGTGTTAATAATGGTAATATGAAACTAAAGTGAATAATATATCAAGATCATTAATTGTGTTTATTTATTTAATTATTTTTTTAATTGAAAATTTAACATTAATATTTTTATTGTGAGTTTTTTTTTTGTTCTTTATTTGAGTGATATTTTTAATAAAAAAATTAAATTTATAATATTTTTATGAAAAAGATATGCTGATGAATAAAACTATCAAATTTCATTTGAGCTTGATAAGACAATCAGTTTATACTCAGTGTTTTGGTATATTTATTCACATAAATGTGACTGTAATTTGCACAAACCAGATGTTTAAATGGATAATTATATAAATTTATTATTATTATTTATATATTTATTAAATACCAAAGATTAATAATAATTAAATAATTTATATTTAAAATTTAATATGGCTAGATGAATTTTTAATAATAATATTAAATTATATTTCGTCAATGTGACACGTTTTGTAATATATTTTAATTAAGGGGATATTTAAAATTCTAAATCCATTAAAATAAATTTATAAAAATCCGTTAGGTTTATTGATGAGTAAAAAATACCAAAAGGGAAAATTAAATGTAGTTTTTTTTTTTTTTTAATTTTATAATTTTTACATAAAAACTATTTTTTTTTTTTTTTTTTCAAAGTTATTTTTTGAAATATTTATTTATTTTTTTTATTTTTAATAAAGTTTGCTTGGTCATCGTAATTTTGTGCTGTATTTATCAAACATCAGTGTTACACAGTTCAGGTTTCATGATATTGTTGAATATTTTTTAAATTCTTCAAGTTAATTATTGGAATAAAATTTAATTTTTTAATTTATATGTTTATAATTAAAAATTATTTTCTTTTTTATTTATATATTATTTATGATTAAAATAATGAGACAAAAAAATTATTCAAAATAACAACAACGAATACAAAATGGAAATTTCTGATTCTAAAAAATTAGCTTCAATTGGTAAATAAAATTTTTTTATTTTTATTATAAATGTTTATCATTGTCACTTATGTCACTGATATTATTATTGATTTTTTTTTTTAATTAATCTAGTTTGACATTGACGTAAATATATTTTATTGAAAATTATAAAATTTATTTTTAATTAATTGTTTTAGGTCAACATCTACTGGATCTATTGTCATCTGGTATTCCAAAAAATTTGAAAAACCAATTAACGTATGGTGATTTAGTTAATTTTACAACAGAATTTTATGCACATTTAAATTCTATTGGTATTGTTCAACCAATTGATAAAAAAGTTGATTCAACATTTTCGGTAAATATAAAAAATTTAAACAAAATTCTATTAAAAATGATGATAAATTTTAAAAACTTTCTACAATTTTTTTTTGTTATTTTGTTTTAATATTGATAAATTTAAAGTTTTTAAATAAATTATAGTAATCCGGTTTTACAATCAATATTTACATATCTATATATTTTTTAAGCAATTAAAATTGAATCGATAAAATTATCATTTAAAAAAAGAGGCCACTTTTAAATTATTTAAATAAAAAAAAAAAACTGTTATTTTTTGATTATTAATGACTCACAATTAACATTTTTAATGAAGCTGATTTTTTTTTCTCTCTTGTTTTTATTAGATTTTAATTATGATTATTTATTTTTTTGTTGTTATACAGACTGATGAACTATATTGCTGGACTTGTCCAACAAATCAAAATGTGAAAAATGAAAATCATAGTAATGAAGAAAATAGATATAAAAATGAAAAAATTCATAATCTTGAAATTGAAGTTGAAAGACTACGTATATTGGTTGATAAACTTGAAAAATCAAATAAAGAAAAAGAAGAAATGCTTGTTAAAAAATTATCAAGAGCAAGTTCACCAATATTATTTAATGATAAAAATTTATCAAATATATCAATGGAACTTGAAAAATTAAATAAAGAAACTGAAACAGATTTATTACCAAATAAATTATCACGTGCAAGTTCACCAATTTTATTTACATCTTATAATTCTACAAATACATTGGATAAAAATATTACAGAAGAAAGTGGAAGATTTACAGCAAGTTTAACAGATATATCAAAAATATCAAGTCAAGAATGTTCAAGTAATTCAAGTGAAATTCAATCATCATTTTCACCATTATATAATGCATCAACTGACAATTCAGTCAATGAAATAATTCAAACAGTTGAAAGATGTCCTTTAAAAATAGATAAAAAAGATAAAATTGCAAGAAAAAAATTAGATTTTAATGATGATAATACAAATATAAATGAAAAAGTTTCAGAATCAATAATACAAAAAAATGTTATTGAATTAATTGTACCAAGTGATTGTAATTTTGCTGTATCACCTACTGATGCATCATTAAATTTACCAACAATTTCAGTAACAACTGCAACACCTGATTCATCTAAATTGCCTATTTCAACTGTTTCTACAATATCTTCACCATCTTTTTTACCTCCAATGTCTTCTTTAAACTCTCCTGTATCATCATCAAATGTAAATTCAAATGTAACGATGTCACCAATTCTCATGAATGATTCAAGTTTATCAATACCACTACCACTACCACCTCCACCTCCACCTCCACCTCCGTTCCCTTTATCATCACTTCAACCTTTACCTTCAATGATTGGAATAACTGGTTCATTAGTGCCACCTCCACCACCTTTTCCATCTTCAATAACTGAGATGACTGGTTCATCAATGTCATTACAAACAGAAAAACAACAACCACCGTCACCACCGCCACCACCACCACTACCTCCAACAACGATAGGAATGACTGGTTCATCACCTATGACAGAATTAAGTGGAGCACCACCACCACCACCACCGCCACCACCACCTACAATGATAGGAATGACTGGTTCATCACCTATGACAGAATTAAGTGGAGCACCACCACCACCACCACCACCACCAATGATGGGACAACAAGCACCATCAATATCATCAGTACGAAATTGTCCAGCAGCTTTACCAACACCACCAATTGGTGGATGGAATAATTCATTACGTTCACAAATGCGTAAAAAACCAGTTGAACCAGAAATACCAATGAAACCATTATTTTGGTCACGTATATTAATACCAAGTACTGAAACAATAGCAACAATACCAGCAACAACACCAGATGCACCACCAAAATTACCATTATGGATTGAAATTGAAGAAGAACAAAGTGTTAATATTAAAGAATTTATTGATTTATTTTCACGTCAAGCAATTGAAAGAAAACCAACAATTAAAAAAGAAGAATCAAAAAAACAAATACAATTTGCTAAAATACTTGATATAAATAGATCTAAAAATGTTGGTATATTAGAAAAAAGTTTACGTGTTGATTTTACAGAAGTTGAAAATGCAATATATAATTTAGATACAAGTATTGTTAGTTTAGAAGCACTTAAACAAATTTATGAAGTTATGCCAACTACTAAAGAAATTAATGATATATTACAACATGAACGTGAACATCCTGATATACCACTCGATAGACCAGAAATTTTTTTAAAACAATTATCAAATATAAAATATTTAAATGAAAGAATAGCATGTTTAATGTGTCAATCAGAATTTCAAGATGCATTAACAACAGTATCTGGTAAATTAACAAATTTACGTACAACATGTGATTTTTTAATGAATTCAAAATCATTAAAAAAAGTTATGGCATTGATATTAACATTTGGTAATTATATGAATGGTGGTAATCGTGTTAGAGGTCAAGCTGATGGTTTTGGTCTTGAAATATTAGATAAATTAAAAGATGTTAAATCTAAAAATCCTGGTATAACATTATTACATTTTTTAGTTAAAACAATGCTTGAAGAAGAAAGTATATTGAGTAGTGATGAAATATTACCATTACCAATACCAGAAGTTGGTGATATACAAGCTGCTGCTGATATTGATTTTGATTTATTATCAAAAGAATTAGAACGTTTAGAAAAAGAATTAAAAACATGTGAAATAAATTATAATATTGTTGTTGATAATTGTCCAGAGAGTGCATATATATTTAAAGAAAAAATGAATAATTTTTTAAAAACATCTGGTAATGAATGGTTTAATGAAAAAGAATATTTACAAGAAGCTAAATTAAAATTTAAAGCTGTTATGTTATTTTATCAATACATACCAAAAGGTGCTACAATTGATACTGCTGTTCCAAAAGATTTTTTTGGTTTATGGATTAATTTTTGTCGTGATTTTAAAGATATATGGAAAAGAGAACAACAAAGAATGAGAAAAGAAAAAATTAAAATATTAAGAAGAAAAACACAACAAATAATTGAAAATGAAACAACTCAAATTAAACCATGTGGTTTAAAAAGTAGATTGCTCAAAAAATTAATGGAAAAAGATCAAAGATAATTTCATTTTTTATAAAAAAAAATTTATTAATATTATTATTAATTTTTTCAATTATTATTTCATGTCAATGTATTATTTTTGTATTATATAAATATATTTAAAAAATAAAATTTAATTAATAAAAATAAATAAATAAAAAAAAAAAAACCAACTTGAACTGGAAATGAATTGATTACTTCAAACTTTTTATTTATTGATTCAAAAACATAATCCTCATTTTATATTTAATATTAATTTTTTTGATACCTATTATTCATAATAATTTGCGTCTATATAATTACAATTATAATTTTAATAACCATATAATAATATACATTACTGATGTCTCATTAGTTTTAAGACTAATAATTGTTCATTTATAATAATTTTACACTTTAAAAAGGTGATAATACATGTTTATTGAAAATATAATTGTTATTATAAATTAACAACTTTATTTGTAAAACATGCATTCACCCCAGACATATTAATTTTAATTATTTAAAACAATTATAAATAACCTATTTAAGAGTGTAGTATATATAGATAGAAAATATTATACTAGGTAAAATATTTATTCGAAAAAAACGAGTTTCAACATGATGGTAAGTTATTTATATAAAAATACTTTTTGATTATTTAATAAATATAAACATGTAATAAAATCTGTCAATTTCTATATTATTATATAAAAGCATTTCAAGATACTGATGACACTGTCATTTTTTGTGGCAATCATTTCTATTCTCGAAGCTTCATTAACAGGACGATTTCAAGATTACTCTGATGATTATGTTGAATACCGCTCATCAGGAATCTTTTATACGAAATGCGGAATTACTGAATGCTATGAAAATGTTTGCTATAGAACATGCGAACTGCTTAAAACAAATTTTATAAGAAGAAATATGACTATGATGTGCTTGACAAGGAATCAAGGAATTTATCCCCGCTGTAAAGAAGCAAAAGATTGTGACCCATGTTGGGAATGTAACTATTTTTTATTTGCTAGTCAACTATAATTTATTGATTATTCATTATATAATAAATTTAAGCAAATAACATAAGGGTGAACATGACATTCGTTTTGTTTGTCCTTTTTTTTAAAAAATCAAATAAATTCAATTGTCATAAATTTGATCTAAAAAAATAGTCGAGTTTTTTGCCTGCGTCACAAAATTTTTTAAATTATTGCTTATAAAAATGGTTTATTAATTAACAATAATTCAACAAGAAATTACTTTTTTTTTAAAGCATCTCTTCCTCAAGTTATTTGTTTCCTAAAAAAATAATTTATTGCCTGTTTTATTAAACAAAATGTTTAGACAAATATACTTGTTAAAAAAATATTCGAACAACTACATCTATCTTCCTCGTCATTCCTTGATTACAATTGCATTATATAAATTACATGAATTTTTTTTTAAAATAACGAATATGACTCGAAAGACAGATACAATTAATTGAACAACCTTTTAATGAGTACTTGTATCAGTAATTTTCTTTTTTTAATTCCATCTTCTTTCATAACTATTTGTTTATTTAAGGGATTCGGACGATTTTTTCCCGAATATGAGAATGAGATGAAATTTATACAGTACATTCTTGAAATACTAATACATTTTCTGTAATTTTTAGGTAGTTGTTTGGAAGCTTGTTATTTTTTTATTAATTTTTAAAGTTGACAACTTTTAACACGGGCTCTTATGGAGAATACGATTTGGCCAATTCATGGTTGCCAATCATTGGGCAGCCAAGAAATAGCCAAGGCTTGGCCACGGATCAGAGTCAGGAATTGGCAGTACAAGAATGGGCCAGTCGTTTACCAAGAATATACCACGACTGGCCGATATCTGGCTGCCACTCCTCGGGTGCCATTAATGGGCCAATGAATGGCCATGTTGTGAGTCTTGGCGATTCCTACACGGGATTGTTCAGAACATTTTACGAGACATTATATAGGTCATTGTCCAGAACATTTTACAAAACATTCTACGGGACATTTGTTTATTAAAAATTCAAAAAACGACCTGCAATACCGATTCAGGATAATGCCACCTATTAGAATTCTCCCTGTATAATAACCAAGGCCAGGAAGTTTGTCCTATTTTTCGGTGTGGTTTAGTAGTTATGGAAACACTTTAAAAAATAGTAATAAATGAGACTGTTTATGTTTTATTATTTATGGAGTTATCATGAATAATTTATATATAAATTTGATAATACATTTTTAATATGTTCATTAATGTAGAAGTCAGCGATACTTTTCTCATTGAAATATAATTTTAAAATTATTATTTTCGAAGGATTTATTTTTAAAATTTTTAAAGAACTTATTTCAGAAATATTCAAAGAACTAATTTCATAAGTTTTTTGAGAATTTATAAAATAATAAAAATAAAATTGTTTTAATGAGAATAACAACGCTATCTTTCCCCGTTTAGGAATTGCCTAGACTCACAACACGGCCATGCATTGGTCCATTAATGGCACCCGATAATTGGTAGCTGAGTATGGGAAATTAGTCGTACATACTCGGCCAACGACTGGCCCATTATTTTACTTCCAAGGCATGGTTTCAATTCATGGCCAACCATTGGCTAATTCTCAGCTGGCCGATGGTTGGCAACCATGAATTAGCCAAGCTATGGCCATTAACGTTCTGTCAAATAAATATTTTTCTATTTTCTATTATTTTGTCTTATTGAATTAATGGCTGATGATTGTTTGACCCATGAAATATTATAAGGTATTACTATAAAAGAACAAAAACATTTTTGAAATATATATCGCGCCCGTGGCTCAGTTAGTTGACGAATAGGTTTAGTTTCGGTTTAGGTTTCAGGTTCCGTCTTCGCACCCGTCGAGAGGCAAAAAACAAATTGTTTTAAATAAAGAAAATTAACATATATTTATACTTCAAATCTCTGTATGTCTTTATTACAATTTTATCAAAAGTTTTTTATAGCTTGCCTAGTTTTCTAGTAATTTTTTGAAAAAGCTGTATAACTTTTGACAAAATCGTCACAGATACTTAGTATAAGATTTAAAAAGCATGTGTGGTTAAGTTCTACAACTTTTATTTGAGACTTTTTACAAAAAAAATTGTATTTTTCATAAAATAATAAAAAATAGAGTTTTTGAAATATTTTTGTCGATTTTTTTTCAAATATAGAAAAAATGACCATTAGAATCCAAATGTGCCCCTTAAGAGACAATAGAATGTTAAAAGCTACGTGTTTTGAGCCTAATTTGAAATTATTTCGTTGATTCTAACGAAAGTTATATAGCTTACCTCAACTCTACGTAATTCGAACGGAAAAAAAAAAAAATCGAATTATAGAAAAGTAAAAAAAACGACATCTCGTTGAAATCGAAATAAATGTTTTTTTCATTCATTATTTATTTAATTTTATTGATTATTTAAATTTTCATATCAAATACTGGTACATTGTTCTTCAATGATTTTATTGTTCATAAACAATGGAAATTTATTCAACAAATAAAATTCAACACGGCCCTAGCCGGAGTATTAAAAATTTTTAATTTTCAAAGGTAAGGCGGGCCACACGCCCCAACAAACGTTACCAGACTTTTTTTTTTATTTTATAATAATTAAATCAAGCATTAAATATGAAATTTAATATAGTTATTATATCAAACGGGTTACGTAAATTCAAATAATAATAAAAATTTTAATGGTTAATAACTTCATAATTATTCTAATCCAAAATAATTATTGCATGTGAAATTCATTAGCTCGTTTGCTTTTAATATATTTCGTTACCAACATGAATATTATTAATTACTCATATACAGGTAATTAAAATTTTTCGAATAAACAAGTCAATTATTTAACTTGCTATATATAGATAGATATATAATAATAAAGAATTACAAGAAAGCTATTCATGTTAGTTTCGAAGTTGAAAACAAAAAAGTTAAGGTATATCAATCGAATTTTTTATATTTATTTTTAGAAATTTTATTTATTCAATATGTACTATTGTAAAATATTATTTTTTAGATGAAAAATTTCTTGATATTGGTAATAATAATTTTGAAGTTTAACTTCATATTATATGGAAATTCATTACCCAAAATTTCTGATGATCATACTGCATCAAGTCGTGTCAAAAGAGATGATTGTGATTTATGGTATGGATGTCTTAGAATAGAACAGAAATGTTGGAAATCACTCGGTTATTGGGCCTCAAAATGGTGCTACACAGCAGAATTTACTGACACGGAGTTTAAAAATAGCTATCTACGAAAATTATACAAGTTGAATACATCATGTTCTTCAAGACATGATTGCAATGGATGTTGGCCATGTACATCTGAGAAGATGTCTAATAGATATCCTTATCAAGAGGCACGGTAGTGCCTCGTGTCAAGTGTGAGAAAGACAATAATATTCGAAAAAAAAAAAAATGAAAACGAAAAGGCACTACCGAGACTATTATACACGAAATAGAGGTAACCATAACCCTTGCTAATATTTGAAAGACTAATTTTAATATTATAAATTAATTATATCAAAATTTTATTCAGTGTGATTACGAAATTTAATATCAGTCTTTTTAATAAAAAAAAAATTAAATTTTTAACTTGCATATTTTTTTTTTAAAAGTAAAATCAATTTTTCTAAATTGCGTTTTTCGTAAAATTATTTCATAAGTCCAGATTTTTGTTATTATGTTGGTAACATATCTAGCTTATGTTTATCTTGTTTATAATTCAGTTTCATTTATTATTAATTTATTTTGTTTAATTTATTTTAGTCCAGATTTTTGTTTTTATGTTGGTAACATTATAACAGCATTTATTTTAAATCAATATAAACAAAAAGAAAATAAAATAATAAATCTAAATAAATAATAAATAATAAATAACAATAATTAATTTATTTTAATAAACAAAAATGAAATAAAATAAATTAAATTAAAATTTATAAATATATAGGGGATACTGAGGGCAAATTCAATATTTTTTTTTTGGAGCTATAGATAAATGCGTGGCAACCCAACGTATATATTTATTAGACTGTTTCAAAAAAAAAAAATATTTTTTTTTTTCTTTTCCCACCCCTTAAAATGTTAGTACTCATCGAGACAAACCATGTACTATTTTTTTTTTTTTTTTTATGTCGCTCATTGACTTTTATTTTAGTCTAATATTTATGTGTATTTATGTTATTTAAATACAATAAAGCTATAGAAACTTTACAAAAAGATGTGATATTGAAAATAAAATAATAAATAAAATTTAGTATATTATGAAAATTCCATATAGATGGAATATCAGGGCGCGTCAGTCTGGATATGATAGCTGCCGTTGATGATGACAATGGACCAAGTACAAGACACAACGAATTAAATAGACCAATAGATACAAATTAATTTTACTTAAATATTTTTTTTATTATAAAATCAAATTCGGTATTTTTATTATTAAATTTATTGATGTTGACAGTTTTAACACTGTCATTTATTTATTTATTTATTTATTTATTTATTTATTTATTTATTTATTTATTTATTTAAAATATTCCAACAGTCTTACGACTCATTACAGGAAATTTCTTAACATCTAGTTTACATTTATAATTTTACTTTTATTATTATCTATCACGCATGTGTGTGTATTTATATTATTTTATTTACAATTGTTTAATATACTCTTGATGGTTATTTTATCAATATTATTTACATAGTCTATTTTATTATTTGATTTTTTATACACCCAGTTTACAGCCTCAATTATTCTGGTGATTGGTGAGGATGTATCAAATTTACTTTTACTCAATGGTGGATATAATGGAATATAATTCCTGTTTTCCCCCAAGTATTGTTGGCTTAGGTATTATATTTTTAATTTCTATACAATCAACAATTCCTACTATAATTTTTAAACAATAAATTGCATTTATACATTTTCTTCTATCTTCTAGTGTGTGAAATCCTGTTTCACTCAGTAATATTTCATAATCAGTACCTCTATCAGAATATGTTCCTGTTGTTTTATATACAAGAAATTTCAAGAAGTTTTTTTGGACTTTTTCGATATTTTGGATTTGATAATTGTAATATGGTATCCATGCAGGTGTAGCATACTCCAATTTTAGCCTCACATACGTACAATATAATTGTTTTATTGTTTCTATGTTTTTAAAATTTTTTGTTGCTCTTTTTATAAACCCTAATGTTTTTACTGCTGATGTCACCACCCTTTCTGTTTGAGGAATAAATGTGAGTCTATCATCAAACACAATGCCTAAATCATGACAATTTTTTTCTCTTTTGATAATCATATTGTGTACCATGTATTGATAAACAATTTTGTTATTTTTTTTGCCTCTATATGTGTTTGTTTTAAATTTATCAAAATTGAATTTTACACCTTTTTTTTCACTTAATGTTACAAATTGATTAAGGGTTTGTTGCACTTTGTGACAGTCCTCCATATTACTTACTTCAGCATAGAGTTTGGTGTCATCTGCATACATTAGGATGTTACCATTTACTCTGTCAGCAATATCATTCATAAATATAATGAAAAGCAGTAGGCCAAGATTGGAGCCTTGTGGTACCCCTGATGTTGGTACAAATGGCTCAGATAGTTGTCCATTAATTGATACATAATTTTTTCTACTCATGAGATATGATTTTATAATTTTTTGTATACTTATTGGTACACCTATTTCATCTAATCCTATTATTAATTTGTTAAATATGACTTTATCGAATGCCTTTGAGAAATCAGAGTAGATTACATCCACTTGATTATGTGTGTATTTATTTAATTATAATTATTTGAATGTTTATTGTTAATAATCAAAAAACGTGAATTGAAAAAATATCTCAAAATTTTGGAGTATATAGAGCTGCGTAGTTTGCTGGATAGACGAAAAAACAAAATGTGGCGGTTTTTATTATAATGTTATTAACACAATGAAATTGCTATTGTGAAAGAACGCCTCATTTTTTTTTTTGTTTTTTTCTCTATCCAGCAAACTATGCAGCTTTATAGGTATACTCCAAAATTTTGAGATATTTTTTCAATTCACGTTTTTTGATTATTAAAGATAGAAAAAAAAAAAAACAAAAAATTGAGGCTTTTCGGGGTACATAAATCTGTGATTTTGTTTTGATTATTATAATATATTAAACTAATATAATAATATATAACTAATAATTTCCATGATAATTTATTGAATATATTAATTTATTATATATATAATATATAATAATATATTAAAAATGTTGGAGAAAGAAAAAGGAAAGTTGGAGAAAAGTTGGATATAGGTTGGACAAATTGGTGGAGAAATGGCGGAATAATGCCAAATGAACAAAACGCGGAGGAAAATTTTTATCAAAGTTTTCATGGCAGTCGATATCAAATTGACGTAATATTATACAATAATATGTTTGCTGATTATTGGTTGACTTTTTTCAAGTATTAGCCAATGTTCAGCTTTGTTGTATATACTTTTGACGAGAAAACACACATTTATAGATACGCCCATTTACCTGAATTATCATATCAAACGAGTTAAGTAAATTCGAATAATAATAAAAATTTTAATGGTTATTCTTCATAATTATTATAACCCACACTAATTATTGCATGTAAAATTCATTAGCTCGTTTGCTTTTAACATATTTTGTTATCAACATGAATATCATTAATTACTCATAAAAATAAGTTATAAAATTTTTTCAATTAAACAAGTCATCTATTTAACTTGCTATATATAGATAGATATATAATAATAAAGAATTACAAGAAAGCTATTCATGATAGTTTCGAAGTTGAAAATATAATAGTTAAGGTGTATCAATCAAATTGTTATTATTTATTTTTAGAAATTTTATTTATTTAATATTGTACTCATGAAAAATATTATTTTTTAGATGAAAAATTTCTTGATACTGGTAATAATAATTTTGGGGTTTAACTTCATATTATATGGAAATTCATTATCTAAAAATTATGATGATCATACTGCATCAAGTCGTGTCAAAAGAGATGATTGTGATTTATGGTATGGATGTCATGTTACAAAAAAGAAATGTTGGGTGAGACGAGAAAAATTTTTTAAATCTAAATGGTGCTA